>JAXQQM020059961.1:0-231041 GCA_034641835.2 Pinus albicaulis | reverse complement strand
AACCCCAAACTTTGAAGAAAATTTTTTGAATTCAAACCAAGTTGTAAGATGAAATGGACCCATCACAATGTATGGGGTTCATTGCAACCTTGGATATATTCTGTGAGTTATTGTGATTTTTTGCTTATGGCTACAACTTAGTCTTGGTTTTCACCTAGTTATTATGATTCAAAAATTTGTTATCATCTTAGATCCTTATAGCATTATATATATTATTTGAGCTAATGTGATGTTTTGTTTGTCACAATGATTTAAAAATCAATTATTATACCACAATATTGACTTTCTTGTTGTATGTTTTGTTTATGAATCCCTTAAAAAAAACCAGAGGAACATTTGATTTTACAGTGTGATCTCCCCAGCATGGGTGGGGGTTTCAAAAATTGGAGAGTAAATTGAGTGGTTATTGTTACAAATTGTTGTATAAGATGGGAAATTTGGATGGTTTGTAGACAATATGGATTTCATAACATATATCTTTTTTGAATTTTTTAGTGTCTCTAGCCACCATGCATCTAATAGGATCCATTTCAACTAAGAACGTCAATACATCAATAATAATTTGCGACATCCCTAGCCATTTTCTTTTTATTATGGATCAAGTTATAAACTAATAACTTGTGAAATTCCTAGCCATTTTCTTTGATTGTGAATCAAGTTATAAACTAAATTATACTCTCTCTTCAGAAGACTCTACATTATATATTGGATGGAGGGAAAGGTTATGATAAAAATTGTACAAAAAAACCCTTAACGTTCTCTATTGTTAATCACATAGTGTCAATTTTGTAAAAATATAATCTACAATAAGGACTGAGTGGGTTTTTTCTTTTGTAAGTTTTGTTTGGAATTGAAAAAAAATTAAAAATTATAAAGGCTAAAATTATGTAGCAAGAAACATTGTTTAAAATTTCATAATAAAAAGTTGAGTAAGTTTGACATCATATAATATGAAAAATTATAAAAGCTAAAATTAGGTAATTAAAGATATGTATATAGTTTTTTTGAACGGAAGAAAGAGTATGTATGTAGTTACAAACTGTTATGTAGTTACAAACTATTACAATTAAGTTTGGAAATTTAAAAAGATCACATATTAAAAAAAAAAAAAACATTATTAATTTAATTTTTTATATATTAAGAATGTATATTTGGATGTATGAAATTTAGATACATTTTATTAAGTGAAATTTTAAAAGAATAATCGTTATAAACATTTAAAAATAATTTTATTAAATAATTGGTTTAGATCTATACTATTAATGAGAGGGATCAATGAGGTTTTGATATCAAGACATTTGATCCCTCTTGGCTCTTGGTAGATCTATAGTTAGGTCATCTTAATTTCCCCCTTTAGATAAACCACATTCCACATGAATACCATGAGTCAATACCATGGGTTGTTTTTATAGTTTAGTAAATAATTTTATTAAATAATTAGTTTAGATCTATATTATTGATGAGAGGGAACTAACATTATAAAAAATCTATATAAAACTTTAACTTGTAAATCTAATGACCTAAAACATTTCAATCATCTAGCATTTGATCCAATGGCTCAGACATTGACACAGTGACACATAGGGGAGTTGTTTTCAAATAAGAACGTCTTACGACGTAATTAATACGATGGTGATAATATTTATTGCCATAAGATCAATAAAATATATTTAACAAAAAAATGTGGGAGATAATATTTTTTATTTATAATATCATTTTTATAATGACAATGATCATAAATATTTTCCAATAGACCAACTTAATTTATGGGACCTTAAGATGATTGATAAGGAATTAATTGATTTGAGATTCCCTAAATTCAGTTCAGTTTTCATGACTTAATATTATGAACTTTTCTAAAACAAAAATTATTATTTTTTACATTAAAATAAGCATTGTGGATGAACCATATAATAATGTATAAAGAAACAAAAAAAACTAGCCAATTCCATTAACTCAAAATGTTCCAAAACCTTAAAAATATGGTACAAAATTGAAACTATTCTTGTTATTGTATACCTATGACTATTTATATGGTTGGTATAATGTTTAATATTGTCCTAATAACAAAACTGCATTACAAAATATAAATCACACTGAGAATGAAATAATAGCTCCCTTTGAGCTTCTTCATTGATACCAACTTGATATGTCACCTCAAGCATAAATGATTGGATGAAATTCTCTTTTAAAATGTTGAATTGATTGTACCTACAACAATGTTTTGATAGGGTAGATAGAGGTAATGATCCATAGTATTTTCCTCTCTTAGATGAGGTGAAAAGGGATGAAAATGGTTATCAAAAAAATTTAAAAAAAAGGTAGAGGATTGTGATGATTCCATGAGATGGAAATGAATTTGTACAATTTTTTCCACTAAAAAATACAAAATGTCCAATTTGGCTTCCATAGCTTCATATTTTTCTTGATGACTTTTCACGAATAAAGGAAACTACTTCTTGCTCTCTCAAATTTCAAACGTTGAGCAACAAGAATTGATGCATATTGAGCTTGTGATTGTTTATCCTTTGAAACTATGTTTCCCACTCCTCTTACTAGTGTGACCAATTGTTGCTAGTTTTTATTAATTCCACTTCTATCTTTGTCACCTGCCACCCACAACATTAGATTCCCCTTGTAGTCTTCACTAACATGCACCACACATAATGACTAGGTTGACAATGACACCCTTCCATCTTTAAATTATATGCTAATAATAACTCAAATCTTCACAAAAAAATGAAAATTTTAATGTTACTTGTCCCATTATGATCCGAATGAAGAGATTTATCCCCAAACTTCCCTTAAGACAATTGAAACTATCACAAATAAAAGAAGAGGTTGCAGACCTTCTTACCCATAAAAATATGAAGGAGTAAAAACCTCCTTCATTGATAGAGATTGCGATCTCATTTACCAAGGGAACACTCACAAAGCCACATGCATGGAACACAAAGAGCCAAATTATAATAAAACTCTATATTGCCTTTATGAATGAATGTGGATCAAAGGCACATCAATACTTTATCTTCCTCCTTGTCCTTTCACATGCAACATAACAGAACAAAATTGATCCAATACCTATGTGAATAAATAAACAAGTAAAGCCATGGGATGGGCACAAGAGTTAGCACCCCACCCCCCAACTCACCCCACAACCATTTTTTTCTTTAAGTCCCTTCTCTCATATCAACACCATCATTTGCCTTGGCATCAATGAGGTGATTTTGCCTCGTTCAAACTTGGAGGAATTTAATTTCCTTAAAATATTCGATAAGAGCTTGAGACTTAGAAATATGCCTTGCTAAGATAATGTCTTACAAAATTGTTTTGAATCACATATGTCTTATGATGATGATAGAATCTCTAACAATTGTAACTTTTTGTAATCCTTAAGCCTTTTCCAATGTTATTCCCTAATAAAGAGTCAACTTCACTCCAACAATATTCATTGCAAATGGTATTTCCATGCACAACTTTCTTTGGGATTTCCTTCGGACTTGATGAAGAACACCCCACTTCCTCGCCCCCTCCCCCCCTCAGACTTGTCACCCCTTATGAATATCATAGATGTTAAAAAGATTGTGAAATTAAAAACTATTAATAAGATTAAAAAACATAGTAAAAATCAAATGACAAAAATTATTATAATTTTCATAAAAATAAAAACCCATAAAAATAACTATCTTAAAAAACTAATTAAAATTATGTTTTATAATATTAATAATAAAACAAATTAAAAACAAATGAGTTTTCATCCTTAACCTCATTTATATCATATTTTATTTTATTTAACAATTATATATAAATAAACATAAATCAATCTTAAACAATCTATCAATTTTATATTAATATCTTAACCTAGAAAACAAACACTAACCAAACTATAATTTAGGTATAAAAAACACTAATCAAACTATACTTAAAAAAAAACCAAAACGAAACAAACGTAACGTGTCAAACTTTAAAACTATATAAAACACCCTACATATATTTTATATACAAAAGCAATCCATACGCATAACTTAAACATATGTCCATCTTGAAAAGCATCCCACTTCTCTATAAATGGTAGATGGTAAGTATAAGGAAAGTATATTAGAAACTAATGTAAATAAAAAAATCTCCTTTTATTAATAAGGAAGTGGTTTTCCATCCTCAATCTCATTTAACATATTATTTTAATTAACAATTATATATAAATAAACATAAATCAATTTCAAATAATATATCAAAATTATATTAATATTTTAAACTACAAAACAAACACTAACCAAACTATAATTTAACTTAAAAAAACACTAACCAAACTATAATTTAGCTTAAAAAAAAAAAACATTTAAGCACAAACGTCATCTTTAAAACTATATAAAAAAACCTACATATTATTTATATATACTTAAACAATCCATACATATAACTTAAATATATGTCCATCTTGAAAAGCATCCCACTTCTCCATAAATGGTGGATGTTTAGCACTAAAGTATAAGGCCCATCTTGAAAAGTTTCCCACTTCTCTATAAATAAATGGTAGAGCGTTAGCATCAAAGTATAAAGAAAGCATATTAGAAACTAATGTAAATAAAAAAATATGTTAGACAAAAGTAATATTGAAAGGGGTGAATCAGTATTACAAAAATATAAAAATTATTTTACAAATATAATTTTTTTCATAAATTAATTTCATAAATATAATAAGTAATATTGAAAGGGGTGAATCAGTATTACAAAAATATAAAAATTATTTTGCAAATATAATTAACTTCATAAATATGACCAAACATATAAAAAACACAAATAATCATCACATACATATATTTGGATTTTAGGTGGAAAAACCTCTTCAAGGGAAAAAAACAACCGAATTGTTTATTGTTTCTTTTTATTATTTATTGCTTCAAAAAAAATTTCATTACATTAGCTAGCACCAACTAACATTGGAGCACTCACCCCTTTACTAAATGAGAAATGTTAGCCACAACTAACTTGGAGCACCCAATCTTACAATAGACAAATAGAATGCACTGCTTGAAGCCCCCACTCCAAGTACAAACAATTCTGATCTAAAATTAGATGATTCAGAAATGAGAATATTGTTGCATAGGCAGAACATGCAACAAATATACACACTCATGCATCCACAATCCAAAATCCAATTGAGAGAACAATTATCTCCACACACACTCTCCAAAATTGATTTCCAATCACTGCACACTACTCTAAAATTTTGTTGAAGATTATTCCCTAAAGCACACTACAATTCTGAAATTTTAAATTCACTGCAAAACTCGCTAGTTGTGCACTTGCAAATCAAGCACACACACACACACACAACTTTCGAACCAACAAATGAGCTTCTTTGCTTCTCATATTTGTAGAATTTGGAGATGGTTAAGTCAATTAATTTTTCAGGTGATGGATCTCACACAAAACCTTTTCACACACTTCTTAATTGATTGAGATTGGCATCTTGACCATATCAAACCACTCCTTCCACTAGCCTTTTTGATAATTTCAAACTTGATCACTTTCTAGAGGCCCCACATCTCGTCCCGACCTTTTTACGGAAAATTCGGAAAATAACCTCTGCCAAAAACAATTTAATTCCAAGAGAGCACGGGAAATTCAAATAGAATTTTGTGTTTTTCCTGGGTAGCACACACAAGACTAGACAAATTCGGCTCTGGTCACTCCCATAATATCTGCAAGCCAAAGACTATAGAGTTCCAGTTGCACCCACAACTCTGAATCCATGCGACTGGGACTTTACTTCCTCAATCGATTATCGCTCCCACTACATTATAAAACTCTGACTGGAAAGCTCCATTCGCTCCCACAAGCTTGTCTCCCAACGACTTTGTTGTTTCATTCGCTCTAATGAGTCTCCATCCATGCGATTGGGGTAGAGCATAGCCTCAAACAAAAGATCAAGTCCTCAAACTTGCAACAGAGCTTCAAAGGAGTGAAGTGACTTGTAAACCATCCCTCCAAAGTCAACTTGACATCAGGAACCCAACTATATGACTTCAACAAGACATCACACGCATCATCAAATAGAACTCTAGAATAAGTGTAGCTCAGCTTCATATGAGGCCTTTTTACCTCATGACACCTCTCCTACAGACTTATTACAACATGTTACATCAACATGACAAATTTTAATAGGTATATAACAGACTCAAGACATGACATAGAGATTCATGAGTACACACTTCATCAGGTGACATCAATGGAAACACAAATAGGCCAACAAACTCCCCCTTTGCCAATGATGTCAACATGTAGCTTCTGAAAAGAAATAATATATTTACATACAACAATCCAAAGCTGAGTACATACATAACTCACTCTCTCCCCCCCTTTGACATCAATGGAAAGGGGTTTTTCAACTAAAGAAAGAATACATAAAATCAATGTGATACATGGCCAAAAATGAAAAACTCCCCCTGAAGAGGTGCAACAAATACTCCCCCTGAGTTGTTGAACATTCTCCCCCTGAATATATATGAGACCACACCATCTTGAAGAAGCAATAGACATAAAGAAGCGACTCACTTAAAAATGAAGTAAGAAGAAGCAAGCAAACGGTTCATAATTCCTTGAAAAAGCATGCAAACAACCAATCACCACCCATTCTCCAAATTTTGTAGCTAAAAGTGCTCTTGGGGGCAGCTATATGACAACAAATAACTCCATTAAAAACTCCTCAATGCCTTCAAAAAGGCACAACACCTATCTTCTCTCTAATATATTCAAATTTCTCTCTTGGAAGTGGCTTGGTGAAGATTTCTGCAATTTGTTCATTTGAAGCACTATATTCCAACTTTACAATTTTTTTGACCACTTGTTCTCTTAGAAAATGATATTTGATTGGTGTGTGCTTGGTATTGGAATGAAGAATCGGATTCTTGGAGATGCTTATTGCACTTGTGTTCTCTAGCATGATAGGAAGAGGCTTTTTATATTCAACATGCATGTCTTGAAGAGTTTGATTCATCCATAATATATGTGTAAAACAAGTGGTTTTTGCTATATATTCCTCTTCAGTTGTGGACAAATAGATAAAGCTTTGTTTATTGCTTGCCCAAGAAACTAAACAATCTCCCAAAAAATAAGTTTCTCTTGAAGTACTTTTTCTATCATCAATATTGCCAACCCAATCAACATCAGTAAAGTAATTAAATTGAAATGTTTACCTTTGGTATACCATATTCCATAGTCAAGAGTGCCTTGGAGGTACTTGAAAATCCTCTTTATAACATTAAGATTAGTATCCTTGGGATTAGTTGGAAATCTAGAGACCAACCCTACATCTTGCATGATATCTGGTCTAGAAGCAGTTAGGTACAATAAGTTGGCAATCATGGAACGATACATGGATTGATTTACATTTCATGATTCATCATCTTTACTCAAATTACAACTAGTAACCATAGGAGTGCAAACTGGTTTGCAATATTCCATGCCAAATTGTTTTAATTTATCTCTAAGATATTTTGATTGAGAAATAAAAATGCCTTTTTCATCTTGAATAACTTGCAAACCAATAAATAAAGTAAGCTCACCCAACATTGACATCTCAAATTGTTTTTGCATTTCTTGTGCAAAACTTTATAATATCACTCCAAAATATAATATCATATACATAGAAATCAATAATTAGAAAGTGATCATCTTCAAATTTGATATATAAATTGTTGCCCATGGATCCCTTTTTGAAGCCTTCTTGTTGTAGATGTTTGTCTAGCTTTGCATACCATCCTCTTGGAGCTTGTTTCAAACCATAAAGAACCTTTTTCAACCTACATAATAGATTCGCATCATCACCCAATAAGAAACCTTCAGGCAGCTCTATATAAACTTCCTCTTCTAGATCACCATTCAAGAAAGATGATTTTACATCCATTTGATAAACTTTAATTTCCATGTAGCATGAAAAGGCCAAAAACATTCTTATAACATCTAATCTAGCTACATGTGCAAAAGTTTCATCAAAATAAATACCTTCCACTTGAGTATACCCTTTGCACACAAGCCTTGCTTTATTCCTTACCACTTTGTCGTCTTCATCTAGCTTGTTCTTGAACACCCACTTGGTTCCAATAATGTTTTTGCCCTTTGGCCTTGGAGCAAGCTCCCATGTGTTGTTCTCCTCAATCTGATCTAATTCTTCATTCATTTCTTTGACCCAATGTTGATCTTCTTTGGCCTCATTGAATGTTTTGGGATCTAGTTGAGACAATAGTGCAAAATGTACTCGATTGAAGCGATCCAAAAACTTTCTCCTTGTTTGCACTCAAAGTTCTTTGTTTCCAAGAATTTGACTTTATGGGTGCTTCTTTTGAATGTGACTTGGTGGAGCCTTCTTTGTAGTGGAGGTATTATTTTATTCTTCCTCTTCTTTAGAAAATTCTTGGTCCTCGCATTCTATGAAATCATGATTAGTTGCATCATATTTGGAATCATTAGAAATAGGAAAATATTTATCAACAACAATATCAATACCTTCGATTACCTTATTGGTTCTCTTGTTGTAACATTTTTATCCCTTTCTCTTGAAGAAATAGCCAAGGAATATACCTTCCGATCAACTCTTGATTCAAACTTTCCAAGTTTGTCTTCAGTCCTCTTGATGTAACACTTGTTCCAAAATATTTTGATGTGGTCAACTTTTTCTAGTCTTCCTTTCCACAACTCATATGGAGTTTTGTTAGTGTTAGGCCTAATAATAACTCTATTGGCCAGATATATTGTTGTTTGAGTTGCTTCTCCCCAAAAATTAGTTGATACATCAGCTTCATCCATCGTAGCGCGTTCCATATTTTGGACCAACCTAATTTTCCTCTCCACTACTCCATTTTGTTGTGGAGTTCTAGTTATGGAGTATTGCCTCTTGATCCCAATCTCTTCACAAAAATAATCTAATTCTTTGGACATGAACTCACCTCCTCTATTAGCTCTAAGACAAGTTATCTTCAAATCAACTTCATTTTCAACAAGTGCCTTAAAATATTTAAATTTGTTGAAAGCTTCAGATTCTTCTTTCATAAGCATAATCTAGGTAGCTCTAGTGAAATCATCAACAAAAAAAATAAAATACTTCTCACCTCTTGGAATTTTTTTCCTTGTAGGACCACATACACATGTGTGTACTAGCTCCAATGGTTTTCTTGTAGTGAACTCCTTGGATTTAAAATTCACTCTTGTTTGTTTCCCAAATTGGCATGACTTGCATATTGTGCTTTTGGGTTTGTCCAATCTTGGAAAACCTCTAATTGCTCCACTCTTGCTAATTTTAATTATATTATCAAAATTAACATGTCCCGATATTCTATTCCATAGCCAAGATTATTCTGATTTTTCTCATGCAATAATTGTGTCTAGTTTCATAAAAAATATACATGTTGTTGTCACTTCTAACAACCTTTTCCACCAACTTTCCTAAGTTTTCATTTCTGATCTCACACTCTTTAGATATGAAATCACCTCATGCCCATTATCAAACATCTGACTCACATTGAGGAGATTGTGCTTCAATCCATCAACATAAAGCACATTTTGAGCTTTGTTCTTCTTGTCCAATCCAACTATTCCTTCGCCTCTAATGGGAACTTCTGCATCATTTCCAAAATTGACATTTCCTTTTTTCATACTCCTTTAGCTGCAGGAATTTTCTCTTATGACTGTCATGTGCTTGGAGAAACCACTATCAATCAACCATTGCTCATGTTGATCATGAGTTATCAAAGAAAGCTCATAATTTTCAGCCTTTTTCTTCCATCTTTTCTCAGCTTTCAGTTGATTGGATTTCTCTTGAGAGTGTTGCATGAAGGAATTTGGAAGGCTAGATTTGCATTCGCTATATTTTTTATCAAATTTATTGCGTTTGAAACACCCAATCTCATTCACTAGTGGAGAAAAAGAATTATTTCCATTTGCATGCAAAATATTTGAACCTTGAGCAACTCTTAATCTATCAAAATTTCTTCTAGGAAACATATTTAACCTACAATTTATGGCTTTGTGTCCAAAATTATTACATGCAAAACAATAAACATAAAATAGTGTAGGATACCTAACATTTTGTTTCCATTATGGAGGAGTGAAATTTGAGGATCTTGCTTGCTTCACTTCCTGTTTTTCTGATTTGATTTCAGCTTCAGCCTTTTGCTTATTCTTTCTAGTTGCAACAAAATTTGTTTGTTTTTCTTTTCCTTTCAAAGAATCTACATAATTGGTACTTGGATGATATTTGATATTTTGTAGAGGGGGATTAAACCCCAAACCAATTTTATCATCTAGTGACCTTTGCATGTCGAGGATATTTTGCAAGGTTTCATATCCCTTGACAAATTTCTGATTTAGACATGCTTTAGTTTATGCTTTTGATAGATTGGCCCTTAATGCAACAATTTCTTCCTCAAGTTTTTGACAATTCTCTTTTGATTTTTCTAGCTGATTGGTGAGAACATTATCCTTCATTTTTTTCTTCTTCCAACTCTCCTTTTAAGAAGATGATGTCTTCTTCATGAGTGCATGCAATGGGAGCTCTTCCAATATTCTTCTTCAATTGTTCACTTTCTTTCTCCAACTTGGCCAGATTATTTTTTTGAAGCACAATTTGTTGCAACAAACTTTCCTTGAATTTATGAAGCTCATCAAATTGGGTCTTCAAGGAATTATCAACCAAAGAAGTTTTATTTTCCTTCAATTTGTGTATTTCCCCTTTCAACTCCTTATTTTTGTCTCTAGATTTGTTCAGCTCATCAAGTGCAGTAATGAGCTCACCTTATAATCAACTTCTAGATCTGGTTCATCTTTGGATTCAAAAGCCATAACAACACATTCATTATACCCTTCCTCTTGTTCTGATGAAGATTTCTCATTTCTTTCATTTGAAATATCACTTTCTTCTTTGGAGTAGTAGCTCCTTCTCTTTTGAGATTTACCTTTTCCAAATTGCTGAGATTTATCCTTGCTCTTCTTCTTTTCCTCCTGATTACTTCTTTTGTGTGGACATTTTGCAGCAAAATTTTTAACTTCTCCATATTTGAAACACTTGAAAGGAAGCATGCCTTTGTACTTTTCAGTACCTCTCTTTAATTTATTGGAAAATTGAGAAAATTCTCCATCAGATTTATTACTAGAGTTCTCTTCCTCCTCCTTTATTTCCTTTGGAAATTTCTTGAGAATTTTGGTAATGGCCCTAACCTTCTTGGAGGCCTTGAATGCAGCTTCACTAGATTCATATTTCTCTTCTACAATGCGCATATCATAAGTTGTAATAATTCCAAGCAATTTCTCAATATTAGAGTGCTTAAATCAGTTGCTTCCTCAATAGCAGAAACCTTTGGGTTAAGTCTTGCTAGTAAATACCTCAATATTTTCCGAATAATGACTTCATCTTCAAATTTTAAATCAATTCTCTTGATTATATTGGTCATTGTTTCAACTCTTCTGAAATATTCTGCAATAGTTTCATCTTCCTTCATTTTCAAGCTCTCAAACCTCATCCTATAGCTTTGGAGCTTCACTTTCTTCACCTTCATAGCTATTCTCAAGTTTGTCCCAAACTTCTTTAGCTGATTTGCAATGCATGAATTTGATCAACTCATTCTCACTAAGTGCTGCAATGATGCCATTTCTAGCTTTGGTATTGTTTTGAAATACCTTCTTTCCATCAGTGTTTAAAGGAAGAACATTAAGAACAACATAACCTGTCACCATAATAGAGTAGACATCAACACCCAAAATCATGAGATGCCCTTCCATTCTCATTCTCCATAGATTATAAATCTCACCATAAAATAATGGATCTTTCACATCATGACCAACCATTGTCCCTTCTCAAGTTCTCCTTCCAATGGTCAAGATGTAGCAAAGGAGCCGACTTTGATACCAATTGTTAGACCTTATTAATATTGAAGGGGGGGGAGGGTTGAATCAATATTACGGAAATACAAAAATTGTTTCTGCAAATCTAAAACTTCTTCAGAAAATAACTTCAGAATATAACATGATCAAGCACACAAAGAACACAAATAATCATCACATATAGACACTTACATTTTATGTGGAAAAAGTTAAAACCCCCCTCTAGGGAAAAAAACCACCAAATTGTTTGTTGCTTCTTCTTATTATCTATTGCTTCAAAAAAATTATCATTACATTACACCAGCTAGCACCCACTAGTATTGGAGCACCCACCCCTTGATTGAATGAGAAATGTTGGCCATAAACAACTTGGAGCACCCACTCCTATAATAGACAAATAACATGCACTTCCCCCACTCCAAGTACAAATGATTCTTCTCTAAAATGATATGATTCAGAAATGATAATATTGTTGAATAGACAAAACATGCAACAATAGACATATTGATGCATCTACAATCCACACTCCAATTGAGATAACAATTCTCTCTGCACACACTCTCTAAAATGGATTTTCAATTACTGCAGACTACTCTTAAATTATGCTGAAGGTTATTCTTTGAAGCACACTGCAATTCTGAAATTCTGAACTCACTACAAAACTCACTAATTGTGCACTTATAACTCAAGCACACACACACACACACACACACACACACACACACACACACACACACACTGCTTTTGAACTAACAAGTGAGATTCTTTCCTTCTGATATTTGTAGAATCTCGAGATGGTTAAGTCAATTAATTTTTCAGATGATGGAGCTCACACAAAAAATTTTCACGCACCTCATAATTGATTGAGATTGGCATCTTGACCATATTAAACCACTCATTCCACTAGTATTTTTCATAATTTCAAACTTGATCACTTTATGGATGCCCCACATCTCGTCCTGACCTTTTTAAGGAAAATTCTGAAAATAAGCTCCAACAAAAACAATCTAATTCCAAGTGAGCACAAGAAATCAAAAGAGAATTTCATGTTTTTCCTCAGTTGCACACACAACACTAGACAAATTCGGCTCTAGCCGCTCCCACAATATCTGCAAGCCAACGACTATAGATTTTTAGTCTCACCCACAGCTTTGCTTCCATGCGACTGGAACTTTACTTCCTCAGTCGCTCCCACTGCACTGTAAAAATTCGACTGGCAAGCTCCAACCACTCCCAAAATCTTGTCTCCCAATGAATTTGTTGTTTCAGTTGCATTGATGAGCCTCCATCCATGTGACTAGGCTAGAGCATAGCCTAAAAAAAAGGATCCAGTCCTCAAACTTGCAACAAATATTTAGAGGAGTAAAGCAATCTGTAAACCATACCTCCAAACTCAGCTTGACATCAAGAACCCAATTGTATGACTTCAACAAGACATCACACACATCATCAAATAGACCTCTAGAATAAGTGTAGCTCAACTTCAAATGAGGCCTTGTTACCTCATACACCTCTTCTACAAAATTATTACAACATGTTACATCAACATGACAAATTTTAATAGGTATACAACAAACTCAAGACATGACATAGAGACTCATGAGTACACACTTCATCAAGTGACACTAATGGAAACACAAGTAGGCCAACAAAATCCTCATATTATTAGTCCCTGTCTTTTATGACATGGATTTTTAGTAATCGATTTTTGCATTAGAATTATTCTGGCCTCAAATTTACCTATAGTTTTTTAGTCCCATTTCATAAAACAACGGTGTTAAACCAATCAAATTGGTGCAATGGTTTTCCTACACAATAAAATTTTTTTATCATCGTATTTGGCCTCTTCCCCAGGATGCACTCTATATGCTTCATATAATTTCCTAGTTCAAAGGATTTAAATCATTCTTTTCGGTTAGAAAAATTAATTCTAATGAAGTAATATTAGCATTAATTCATTAACATTAAATGTGTGTTTTGTTTCGAAATATATATTTTCACTTACCACACCACATGGCTAGTGGCTATCTGCATGTTGACCACCCATCACTACATGTATACTAATTGTGAACGGTTTGTTCAACAAGACATGAATCAACCTATTTTGGGAGTATTGGCATGATTCTCCTTGTTCATCTACGCCCTCCAATAACTCCCTACAATAGCTCCATAGTTATGTCTCTCTTTGTAATTTATCCAATCAGATGACTAACAAGAAAGATCCAATGCGCTTGACCTACAATACCTCCATAGAGTTGTGCCTCTTTTTGTGATTATCTAATCTCTAGGACTGTGTAACCAATACTTGGCTCTTCTCCTACTCTTGGGTATGGAACTTCTTTGCCGACTGCTCCTGAGGCTACATCAAGTGCCTTTGTTCCTTCCACCTTCACTTATGTTTTTCATTGGTGCTACTAAAATACCCTAGCAAAATCCTGCATAATATAAGCAAGGAATTAGGTGCCATTACTTTTTAATGGTAAGCCCTAACATCTTAGTTCTATACATGCAATGAAACTATTATTTTACTTGCAATGAAACCTTTATTAAAATGATTATATTGTACTTGCAATGAAACTTTTATTGAAATCATATTTGTATTCAATATTCCATATAGAAGTTGTTGGGTCAATTATGTACACAAGAAATTCTTCATTTTAAAATCTTTCATTGAATCTTGTGAGCATAAAGGTTTGAAAGAGATTGCTTTCTAAATGAAAAAAAAAGAGGTTTTTTTTCTAAAAGAAGCATGTTTAATTTAAGATTTTACCACTTGTTTTATTTAAATGGAAAATACAAACCTTATTTATTGAGAATTATAGCTTTGTTCAAATTTCATCACCTGAAACATATAATGGTAGGAGGTATGTTGGTTCTTGTGGATTTTTGTGGTCTAATGAAAACATTACGCATATCAATTTAAAATAAATAAATTCATCATACTTGTCCACAAGATTTTATGGAATCCAAAATCAACAAATATGCATACAAAATTCAAATGTAACTATAATTACCTTTCTCTATCACTTATGTAATTTAATACAGTCACAAGCGGGGACCTCTCACTTACTCACCAGATTCTTCGTACAAGCAATGTTTTTGAGGTATTGAATCTGGAGTTTTAGGCATCCTTGCAGTGGCCTTTCCCCTAGACAAACATTTACTAGTCAGTGCATTGGTGGATTTCCCCAAGGGAAGAGAAATAATTTCCCCTACCCCGCTTGGCTGGATGCTCTGAATAACCCTCCATTCTTACCCCTCCATTTAAGATGACCTATGGTACTAAAGTTAAGACAAACTAGGTTACCAAAGGAAGAAATTCAGAGCATGACCCATATATATCCCACTTAACACACGCAAGGCCGACACTACTGCTAGCTTCACACATGATTTAACATAACTTATCACCCTCCTAACCTGGTGAAACATAGAGATTGCCACTGATTGATGGATGGGTTCTCTGTTGGCCTTCTTGGCAGGAGACTAATTAGCTGGCGATAGGGGACTAAACAACTTAATAGATATAACTTGGTTGGGTACATATATTTTCTGTATATCCTTCTTTGAAGAGTATCATAGATATAGATATTAGTCTTTATTGGGGTTGGAAAGGTTGATCGAGTGGGTTGGGTCCCTATGAACTAAACCCTTCCTTCAATCTCTGAATACATGCCCTTAAAAGGCACTGCAAAGCCTGAGTAGGGGTGCTTTAGTCAAACAAAAACCTGGTGCTAATGGATTGCTTGGAAGAGATAAAGGACTTCATAACCCTGGCCTCCACACACAGACTACCATCTAGGGATCTAACAAGTGACAACTTTGGAAGTCGAAATATGTGCTAATGATTTAGTGTGTGATTTACAAAGGATGCACGTAGGCGACATTCAAGCCCATGTGCCTATCTCATATGTTTTTCATATTAATTTTAAGTATTGTTTAAAATATTAAATTTTTATTTTTAATTAATTTTTTCATACTCAATTTTATTTATATATTAATAATTGATCAATGGTGTTCCTCTTACATAGAATTTGGCTCCAAGTTCATGGTGCATAGATTGTTCATGGCATTGGGAGCATCTCTGTTGTTATGAAAAATACTAAGAGGGGGGGTTAATCAATATTTTACACACTTCAAATTTCCAATTTCTTATTCTAATTTGTGTACACTGTTGTTATAACAAAAACTAGCTTATGTACACGATTGTTATTAATGCAACCCACGTATATCCAGATAACTAATTGATCATTATTTTAATCATATGTTCAACTTTAATCAGTACATAATTACTTTATTATTCATAAAATAAGCATTAATAATGAGCAGTAAGAAGCAGATAGATCATCAACACACAAAAATCATATCAACACACATGAACACCAAGATTTTAGGTGGAAAGCCAATGTGGGAGAAAACCACCGTTGTTGTCATATCTTTCTTATTCTTCTATTAAAAGAAAAACTTCTTACAATATTATACTAGTGTAGACTCTAACCAATACGCGGGAACCCACCTGAGAAGGCTACACCCTTCTCCAATTTTCCAGCACAACTGGAAGGAGGCTACAACCCCCTTACTAAAGACCGTTATCCTATCTGTACACTGTTGTTATAACAAAAAATAGCTTATGTACGTGATTGTATTAATGCAACCCACATATATCCAGATAACTAATTGATCATTAGTTTAATCATATGTTCAACTTTAATCAGTACATCATTACTTTATTATTCATAAAATAAGCATTAATCATGAGCAGCAAGAAGAAGATAGATCATCAACACACACAAATCATATCAACACACATGAACACCAGGATTTTAGGTGGAAACCAAATGTGGGAGAAAACCACCGATGTTGTCGTCTCTGTCTTATTCTTCTATTAAAATAAGAACTTCTTACAATATTGTATTGGTGCAGACTCTAACCAATACACGGGAACCCACCTGTAGAAAGCTACACCCTTCTCCCATTTTCTGGCACAACTGGAAGGAGGCTACAAACCCATTTCTGAAGGCTATTATCCTATGATGCTTGTGGACCATTTTTCAGAATTATTTAAACTAGATCCACTTCCATCATTAAAGCCTAATATCAAATAACAATTCTAAAACCAATCACTGAATCAAATAACCCAATCACTAAAATAATTGAATCAACAAATCAATCACTAAACAACCATTCATGCCATATACTGTTCATCATTGAAACCCTATGTTGTCACTGCAAACCCTGATCAAACATATGTTAGAAGGTATACACTATTGTTTTGATGCAAACCCGTGAAGGTACGCGCTTCCCTTGATGAAGACCCACGTACAGATCTCAAATCACTGGTAACTGAATCTGAATCACTAAATCATATAATAAATCCAACACAGATCATTGTATCAAATACATATCATCACACAGTAGCATCATCACTAATTAGCATTCCACAATTCAACCCAACCAGTACCGTCAAACACAGATTATCATGATAGAGACATCATCTACAAATAGCAGAAATCATAATAGAACTGATCAAATATCATCAACAACCCATACTACAAAACCTTAACATGTATATGTGACTTTTAACAAATCACATCCATGTATGTACATACTTACCATTCTTAACACCTGCGTACAGATCTGCACAAACTTAAAAACACTTCGCAGAATATATACGCGACTACCCAGAAGCATATATGCATATGTACGCAACTAACCCGAAACAAATATGCATACATATCTTAATACTTCTATTGTAAACATAGTTTTTACACTCCAGAATACTTACTGTTTTATAATCCCACTATGTTTAATGTTGTGCCCTTACATTATTATTGTTATGTCGCCTATGATTATATTGTGACCCCTTAGACTCATATATATAGAAAGAAGATTTTTTCATTTGAATCATCCAAGAATGTTCAATTATGTAAATTAAAATAGGTTCCCCCCTCGAAGATGATATTTTTGAGTCTTTGATATATTATTTCTATTGTTTTGTGAGCTAGTTTCATAACATTTGGTATCAGAGCTCGGGATCAAACAAGTCATTTTGGAATTTTCGCTATGATTTTTTTTTCTACAAGGCTTCAGAAGCTGAATTTTTTACCACGTGTAGCTGAAGTCTTGGTGAACTTCGTGTAAAAATTTCATAACTTGGGTCTCTATATTTTTAGAGATACGATCCTCAGAAGTTAGGGTGTTTGTAGGCTCCAAAATTCAGTCTCAAATAGGTGGCCTAGGGATAATCGTCATAACTTTAGTTTCAGGCATAGGATTTGAATAATGTAAATAGTTGTTGAAAGTGCACAAAATCTAGTTTTTCATGGAGAAATTTCAAGGCTGAACGTCGAAATAGTGACACGTGGCAGTCCGTACAAGTTCACTCTGCTGAACCAATATATAATCAGGTTATTGTGGGATATCGAGCATAAATATTTCTTGAAGACTCAAATATTGGTCTAACTTGTGGGATTGGAAAGAAGAATTAGAGGGCTACTACAAGACAAAATTTGAGACCCTGGAGATACAAAATTACAGAGATACAACATATTCAATATTGAGCTCCTACAAAGCAAGAAAAATGTGTGTATTTTTTTTAAAATTTCATAACTTTTGTTTGAAAAATTAGTTTGAAGTGATTCAAAGGGAATATTGAAGCACAAATATCATTAATTGATGCCCTGATGAAATGGAAAGACCTTGTAAGAAACTTGAATTATCTACTATGACACATGAAGAAGAGGAATAAATGCAACATGATATATCAAAATTATGACACCAAGTGCAACAAATTTCTCTCTCACAAAAAGTAACAGGAGCTAAGATGGATGGTTTGAAGAATGGCACGGAAGCTAAGATCGATGGTTTGATGAAAGACATGGAAGGTTTGAACAAAGGTTTAACAAATTTGCTACAAGAAAAGCTTCCTAATGGCGAAAAGGTAGTATAAGAAACTCATGCTGAGAACACAAGAAATGTTAATCATGATTTCATAGACTCGAATGTTTGATTGAAGATCCACCATATTCCAAAGATCGATATGAGGAATTTTGAGGGCAAGGATCCCATAACATGGATACTACAGATGGAGCAATATTTTGATCTCCATAATGTGTAAAACACACAAAAGGTACACATTGCAACTTTATATTTAGAATCCAATCAGTTTGTATGGTATTGATGGCTTTTATCTCATAAAAAAATTGTCACTTGGTCAATTTTTACAAAGGAAATGATAGCACATTATGAGGATACGAAATATAAACACCTTCTTTAGCCAATTGATAAATCTCAAACAAAAGGGTTCAATGGTGGAGCACATTGAGGACTTCCAAAATTTTAATATAAGGGTCAATGATATTCTAAAGGAGCATAGGATTGATGTCTTGATCATAGGGACTTTAAAGGATAGCATCCAACATGAGGTTTGCCTTTGGGAACCCGATTCATTGGAGAAGGAATTCAGGTTGGAAATAAAAATTGAAAGCAAAATTATGGTGACAATGAAGCCTACCACTCAAAACTATAAAGATGGAAGTGTTTCTACTCCTATCCTTCCACAACCCACAAGGTTGACACGAAGAAAAAATAGCAAAAGAGATTTGTTATAGTTGTGAAGAAGAAATTATTTTACACAGATTGTGAAGAGGAGGAAGAAAAGGAACAAGAAACTTCAAAAGAAGTGGATATACACCAAGAACTAACCCTAGAGAAAGAAGAGACGAATACAACCATATATTGTAATGCATTGGCAGGAATTACCACTCCTTAAACTCTCAAGATAGAAGGACATATCAAGAAGAAAAAAGTAATAGTGTTGATTGATTCAGGTAGTACCCATAATTTTATTCATTGTAAGATAGCCAAGGAATTGAATTGCTTCCTATATCCAACACCAGAGTGTCAAGTGATGTTTTCAAATGGAGGAACTATAAATTTCTCTAGAAAGTGCCATAATATCAAGCTAACCATGGGGGAATATGTATTGAATAGTCCAATGCTTTCCACTCCAATGGGTGGTTTTGATGTTGTATTAAGCATCCAATGGTTACAATCTTTGGGTACGATAACTTTTAATTTTCAAGAACTTTTCTTGAATTTTTTTTGGAAGGAAAGGAAGTTGAATTAAGGGGTATTGCATGGAAACCAAGAAATATAATAAACTCTAATGGCACGACGAAGCTTCTAAAGAAATAAAAATGGGGCTTAATTGCACAATTATACTCACTAGAGGTTCAAACATCCAAATAATTTATTTCTCCATATCTCCAAAAATTCCTAGACAATCATTCCAAGGTATTTGAGACTACCAAAGGCCTCCCACCTAGTCGTGAGCATGGTCATGCTATTCATTTGATTCCAGGAAATGTTTCTCCAAACACAATGCCTTACATATATCCCTATGCACAAAAGAGTGAAATTGAATGTATGGTTGCAGAAATGTTAGAGACTGGTATAATTCAAGCTAGTCAAAGTGCTTTCTCTTCCCCAGTAGTATTGTTGCACAAGAAGGATGGATCATGGCACATGTGTTCGGATCATAGGGAGATCAACAAGATAAATATTAATGTTAAATTTCCCATTTCTGTCATTTATGATTTATTGGATCAATTACATGGATCAATTTACTTCACCAAGTTGGATCTTCATTAAGTATATCATAAAATTAGAATGAGGACTGAAGACATTCCAAAACAACATTTAGAACTCATGAGGGTCATTATGAATTTTTTTTCATGCCTTTTGGCCTTACCAATGCACCTTATACATTTCAAGGTTTGATGAGTTCCATTTTCAAACCCTTTGCTAGAAAATGCGTGTTAGTATTTTTTAATGATATGCTAATCTACAACAAGTCTTGGAAGGATCATGTTCAACATGTTGATAGGGTGTTAAAACTATTGGAGAAGAAAAAATTTGACACAAAAACCTCCAAATGTTTCTTTGGAGTACAAGAGGTGGAATATTTGGGTCATATTGTATCTCATGAGGGTGTTAAGGTAGACCCTAACAAAATTAAAGCCATTAAGGAATGTGTTAGCTCCCCGTAATTTGCTAGATTGATTGAGATACAAATGAACAGGTTAACATCAAACCAAGCTTTGGAATCCAAGACCTAGCCTTCCTAGATTCGGAGAGGGATCTCTCTAGTAGGTGCAAAGATGTGAACTTGTTTGCTGATTAGGGTTGATTTTAGGCTAGATGTTAAGTACAAGGTCTTTCGATGGTTTTTTGGTTGGGTACGATGCTCATATGGATTTAGATAGAAAACATGGAAGATTATAAAGTCATTGGGAAATGGAGTCTAACAAGGTCATGATGAGTTCATCAATGGTTTCAAGAGCATTTTCAGGGCAATTTTAACTTGGTTGGTATGTCTTTGAGGTTGTGGTGGATGATGAGATGAACATTAAGCTTGAGAATAAAAGCTAGTGAAGGGCAGAACTGAATCCTTAATAAATTTTTAGACTAAGGGAGTTAGAAAAATCATAAGCATGGAAAGAGAATCAAAGGTATAAGTGAAACCTAATCCTTTTGATTTCAAATTGAACACAGATGATTTATCCAAGACAAACATTCAAATGAAATTATAGAAAGGCAAGAAACTTATTTAACTTTCACAGATTTCATTATCAAGAGAAGAAAACATTTAAAATGCACAAGTAGTTATAACCATAGAAGAAGAGAAAACTCTGAACATATAAAGTTACAGTTGTGAAGGTTCTTTGAAAAAAATTTAACTAGTAAAGGCAAAGAGCATGATTCAAATAAACTTCTTTGACAAACCTAGGCAAGGCTGCTTTAAAGAGTTGATCCCAAAACAGAGTATTTTAGTAGCAACAATATGCAGGACTAGCCATAAATCATACTTGACACTAACTAAATAAACCATTCAAGAAATGAACAAGCTAATAAATTCTTAAAGAGAAAGAGATGGATTCCCTAATATATCTCAACAGAAGAAAACATTAAGGCAGTGAAGGACGAACAGAAGTAAGGTGCCATCAGGAAACATTTATTAATCTAAATTTTTTGTCCTTCTACAACATAGCAAGATGGAAAACATAATGGAAAACTAGAAAACATAAACATAAGAAACACTTCACCATAAACCAAGCTTATGGATCTTGCAAACAGTCTCTCTCCATCAACAAGTAAATCAGGGCATGCATGAGCTCCAAGACATCAAATTATTATCAAAAACTCCAAGAGACTATGTATTTTCTTTAGCATAAGTAATCAAAATCCAACTAATACATAAGAGCTTCATGCTCTATTTATGGATCAAATGAGGAGGTGGAAACCCTAAGAGGCTTCCAGAAACCCTGATTTAGCCATAAATGTCATAAATGTGCTTAATGACCATGCAAGGCCCAAGACACATAAGAGATAAGATAATAAATGAAAAACACCAAAACATAACTCCTCAATCAAATCTGGAGTGATTTTCCCAAGAAAATATTAAAAAATCAGCTTGCCATAAATTTGTGTGTTTTGTTGACTTTTTGGCAAAAGACAGTCCAGGGGCGCAGCGCCCTATCAGCAGAAAATGGGGTCTGTTGCAGCTGAGTTTTGGACCCCTTCCCGGCATCGAATTTGGCCCCGTGATGGCTCGTTGGAAAGCTTGAAGAGTATAATTTCCAGAAATACTTGATTTGTGCTGAATGGATGCCATTTACCTGCTCAAAAATCCAATCTCCCGTGACTGTTCAGTGCGCAGTGCCAAGCCTAAAAAGGAGGCAGAAAGGTCATTTTTGAGGTGTTTTTTGACCTTTTGAGGGGGGGAAAAATGCTCCAATTGACTTGAAATTTTGTGGGTAGACTGCTGGTGACATGAAAAATCCAAAAATTTAAAATTTAGTAGCTTAGGATGCCCCAAAAAATAGCGTAGCGCCTAGGGTGTTGCGCTCCTAGTGCCTCAAAATTTCAAAAACATAAAAACTTCTCTTGTGCGCAGTGCCATTTTTCATAGGGCATTTGGAGGCCTTCTCGGTGTCAGAATGAGCTCTACGATAGCTTGTTGGAAATATTGAATTATCTACTTTCCAAATATACAATTTTTTTCTTTATTGAAGTTTATTTTCCTTTTTCAAAAGTTTATTTTCGCATGACTGGTAAAAAAGTGTTGAGTGCTGGTGCATAAATGCAGAGTGCTGGTGTAGACAAATTTTGGAGGCCTTCCACAAATCCAAATTGAGATCATGATAGCTCATTGGAAATATGGTTGAGTCTAATTTCCATTTTTTTTTTTTGGTGTTCATTTACCTGTCCAAAAACTGATTCTCCCAACACTGGTCAAAAAGTGCTGAATGCTGGTGCAGAAATGCAGAGTGTTGGTATAGACCACTTTTGGATAACTTCCTCAATTCAAAATTGAGATCATGATAGCTCATTGGAAATATCTTGAAGTATAGTTGTTATTGGAATTATTAAGAAAGTCACTTGGACACTCCAGCTGTGAGAAAAACTGATTTTTCCAAGGTCACTCCAGAAGTGCAGAATTTCTCCCGTGACACCTGTATTTTTGACATTGATCTCAAAAAATGATACCTATGTAAAAAGTGAAGGAGGTTTTTTTTATTTGCCCTATTATGGAAAAAAACCTCTCTCACTTTTACCAAATTAATCTATGTTTGGTGAGAAACACAATTTGAAGCGAAACTAGCCCAAGGTGTGACACAAGGCTTGTCTCTTGGAATGAATTGATGGAGGCATGATGTTTATGAGCTGGTATAGAATTATTTCTGAAATTATCTATCAAATTAATCATTTTCTCTTGTGCCTCCTTTTCATATCAAACCCTAGCTTAGTTGGAAGAGGAAATTAGGGTTTGGTGTGAGGATTTAGGATTGCCTTGCAGAGGGAGGGGAATGAAGGGGTTAAGGGTTGTCTAAATTATTGGGGAAATTTTGGGGGATAGGGATAGATGTTAGGGAGTAAGGGAAAGTGGAATTTCAGGAATTTAGTGAGGGGAAGGGGTCCAAAAGGTCAAAACACAGGCTTAGTCTTAAAAAGTGTCAATTTGTGGCAATAAACTAGGTTCTGTAGAAAAATGATGATTTTGAGGGATAGGAGTGATGGGAAGTGTTTATGGAGGTATTTTAAGGATAGGAGGAGGTGTAAGAGCATAAAGATATAAGCCTTGTTTATGATTTAATCATGGAGGTCATGAAACCAAGAAAAATTCCCTTAAAAACCCTAGATAGGCAATTGAGGAGTTTAGGCAAAACAAAAATAGAAGGTTGAGGCCAAAGGTGGTGAAACATAGTGATAATGAGTGGCATGAGCCCGTGATGGGTCTTCTGGGATGGGTGAGCTGAGCTTGGCATGACGGAATGATGAAATAGTGAAAAATTTATCCTAAGGTTAATGAAGGCCGTGAGATTTCTAGAACTCACAATGTTCATGAACTTTGTTTCTAGAAATCTAGAATCGATACTTAGTCCTCTTTAGATAGTGAAAATTATGGATGACTAACAGTGGCTCCACTTGGGGAGGGAAACTCCTTTTCAGGAGGTGTCAAGAAATTTCAGGTCTCTTGGTTTATGAAGACTAGTGCCTCATCCATTGGGAAATTTTTTACCTCTTTCACTTGCTGATGCTTGCTTGAAGCTGTGATTTTTAGTAATATGAAAAAATGTGATTAACATCAACATCATCTCTACCTACCCAACCTGCTTGCCTAACATTTTTTTTCCTTGGGTGCATTTGAACTGGCAAACCCTTGACATTTTGACTTTTGGAAACACAAATCAAACTATCTAATTTGTACCCTTATTTCTTCCAAGAGTTCAGATTATGCTAATGAACTCTCTTATTCTCTACCTAGTCTAATCATTTTTCAAGATTAAGTTGTTTGAAAAACTTCATTCTCTAAGCTATAAACATTAAATTGAAAGCATGGTTTAAATCAGGATTAGGCAATCTGACTTACCATGAGTTGTGGCATAAGAACAAGCTGCACAGAAACATTATTTTGCATAAAAGTAAAATAGAAAGATAAGGGTTGTGATCTATCATTTGTTATGCATCCTCATCTTCCTCTTTGGTTCTGTTTTGAGCATGTGGAACTAGTATCTTTTTATTCTCTAATCTATCCTTTTTTACAAGTCAAGTTTGAATGATTTAACAAGCTCTCTTTCACTAACTTATCAGCAAATAAATTGAAAACATGTTCAACCATGATTAGGCTAGATGACTGAACAAGACTTCTTTTTCAAAAACAAGTAGTGGCATTTAGATTTTCACACTTTCAGCATCATATTTTTTTGGGTATGGGGTTGTACCTCTTCTTTTCATCTGCCCTCTTTTTCATTTTTCTTTGTTTTTCTCTCTTCTTGGTCAAAACAATCTAAAACTAAAGGTAAAAAAGTTGCTCATAGTGCTAAGCTTATTTTCTTGCCTATCTATCATAATCTAACCTATACATGATATACTTTCAGCTGGTGAACTCTCTTTTCCAATATAACCAATCAAGCAGATGATTCCATGAGTGATATTGTTTCATCTCTTTGAGTATGTGGAAGAAATCAAAAGGCCGCTCCCACCTCACTTGTTTTCGAATAGTAGTGCTTAAAATTTTTCTTACACTTTGCAACAAACTGCTCTTGACATAACATACTCTTCTTTTAGATGTCTCTAATAAATCAGCAAAGGGATCTTGAAAAAATACTTGAACGTGAGGATTTGGAAAATAATCTTGATCTAGGACTACTTATTCCTCTACTTGGCTAAGCTTGGGACTCCTTTGGGAAAGAAACCCCTTCTCTTCCTCATGATCATCTGCATTGTCAAACTCATCATATATTTCCATGTTGTCCTCTAGCAAACCTGATTGAAAAGAGCTATAGTTGTTCTATTTCTCTTGTGAAGGTTGAACATAGGGCTGAATGTGTTCTTTGTTGTTAAAATCAATACCCAAAGATTGCCGACTTCTGATTGCATTAAGGTTGTCTTTGATGAACTGAAAGGAAGCGTAACAAAGAGGTAAAGATCCTTCCCTTTCTCCCAAAATTTCTACACTTTCTTCTTCACTGTCATGGCTGAGTGGTATTTGCTGATAACTATACTTGATATGTGGAGAATGACTGTCTTTGTCCCACAAAATAATCACTGATTGTTCGGTAGTGTTGGCTTGAGTTTGGAGAACATAATCATCATCATATTGATCATATTTGGGCAGCTTATTTATAGGAGGAATGCCATCCATTATGCACACTTGATCAGCAGATTGTTCCATCATATGCAAAGGAGAGTGTTCATGGCCAATAGCTTCTCCTTTGGCAATATGAAATGACTCAAAGCACAAGGGTAGGGACTCAAGAGGTGTTGGCTCATCTTTCATTTCTGGTTTTGTAATCCAAACATCCATACCAAGATGATTTGAGGGGAGAACTTCTGGATTTGGAAAAGGGTATGTATTATCCATTTCCTCCCTTACTGATTCTTTAGAGCATTCTACCTTGTTTCTATTTTCAATTTGCTTTTACTACTCTCTAAATAGTGAAGCACAAGATGTAGGAAGACATATAGTACTTACTTGACAACTTTCCGCATATTCTTCTTTGCAACCTTGGTCAACCAGTATGTTTTGATAGCTACCTTTGCATTGAAATGATTGATTTAGTTCCTCCCAAGAAAATGGTACCGGTTGCTCTGAATAATCAGCACCAATCTCAACCTTGTACTCTTCCTCTTTCCTACCAAGTATATGCATCATTTTGTTGATTGTATCTGTCAACATCTCTAGCTTTAACTCTGAAGAAGTTATTTTCTCTTGAGCTGCTTTGTCCTTCCTTATTTCTTCTAACTTTTCCTCTCTTTCCAGTATGTTGAATTCCACAGTAATTTCCATATTCTTTATTTCTTTCAGGTTTGAAGGGTCTTTTTCTCTTATTTGGAATTCCGTCTCTGGGTCAAAAGTACTTGGGTAGTGCAAGAGATCCTACCCCAAAGGTGGCTTTATCTTAGCAGGTATTGCATTGTATACCTTACTGAACCTAGCTGAAAAGTCTTGTACTGTCTCCCCTGGTTGTCTTTTTAAATTATTGTATTCCTCTATGATGAGAACTTCATTTCCCATGATCACGCACCTATCTAAGAAGACTTGAGTAAATTGATGAAAATTGATAATGCTTGCAGCTGGAAGGTCCTTAAACCAACTCCTAATTTTTCCTTGTAATGATAAGGCAAACATTCTAATACGTACATCATCTTCTTCTATTTCATAAAGGTCAAGTAAATTCTCAATATTTTGAATGTGTTCTCCAGCGGTGACTTTTGAGCTTTCTCCATCAAATCTGGGTAGTTTATTTACAAGATTTGCAGGGAGGGCTTGGAAGATAGGAGGCAAAATCAAAGGCTTGTATCTTTCTGGGACCTTTATGGGTATAGGTAGTGTAAAAAGAGATTTATGGCTGTTTGAGGTTTCAGCATGAGGAGGAAAGGTAGCATGAGGCTCATGTTTCACTAGATCTTCCACAGGTGAATCTGGGGTAAGCAAAGGTGTATAAGACTGATCATGGTCTAAAATTTGAGGCTTAGCTTTTCGAGGCTTGAGATATTTCCAATGATAAATGTATATCTCATCAGTGTATTCTTGATCAGGTTTAAAGTAGGATATAACATAGTTATAGATAAAAACAATAATTTCTTGAATCCAACTTAGGCCTGAATTCTCTTTCTTTCTAGGATGACTGGTCATGTTTCAGGTTCTTCCTCCACTAGAGTCTTTAGGTCTATTGAGAGTTGTGGAGTCGCCAGGTGGATGATTTTAAATATTTTAAGGCGGGTTGCTGTCCACCATCAATAACTGAATACCAATCTAAGGATGTTTGTGAGCTTTTTGAGGTCTTAAGGATGTCTAAGATGTAATTTACTTGGAATGTCCCACCGTGATCGCCAATATTTTAGTGTGGCGATGAGGTGGCAGATTCACTGGATTTTCTAAGTCAAACTAAGGGTCTAAAGAGTCTGAAGAGGTATTCAGGCAACTATGTACTCAGAAGTCCCACCGTGATCTCCAATATGTTAGCTCCTCGTAATTTTCTATATTGATTAAGATACAAAAGAACAGGGTAACATCAAACCAAGCTTTGGAATCCAAGGACCTAGCCTTCCTGGATTCGGAGAGGGATCTCTCTAGTAGGTGCAAAGATGTGAACTTGTTTGCTGATTAGGGTTGATTTTAGGCTAGATGTTACGTACAGGGTCTTTTTATGGTTTTTTGGTTGGGTATGATGCTCAGATGGATTTAGATAGAAAACATGGAATATTATAAAGTCATTGGGAAATGGAGTCTAACAAGGTTATGATGAGTCCATCAATGGTTTCAAGAGCATTTTCAGGGAAATTTTAACTTGGTTGGTAGGTCTTTGAGGTTGTGGTGGATGATGAGATGAACATTAAACTTGAGAATAAAAGCTAGTGAAGGGCAGAACTGAATCCTTAATAACTCTTTAGACTAAGGGAGTTAGAAAAATCATAAGCATGGAAATAGAATCAAAGGTATAAGTGAAACCTAATCATTCTGATTTCAAACTGAACACAGATGATTTATCCAAGACAAACATTCAAATGAAATTATAGAAAGGCAAGAAAATTATTTAACTTTCATAGATTTCATTACCAAGAGCAGAAAACATTTAAGATGCACAAGTAGTTATAACCATAGAAGAAGAGAAAACTCTGAACATCTAAATTTACAACTATGAAGGTTCTTTGAAACAAATTTAGCTAGTAAAGGCAAAGAGCATGATTCAAACAGACTTCTTTGACAAACCTAGGTAAAGCTGCTTTAAAGAGTTGATTCCAAAACAGAGTATTTTAGTAGCAACAATATGCAGGACTAGCCATAAATCATACTTGACACTAACTGATCTAAACCATTCAAGAAATGAACAAGCTAAGAACTTCATAGAGAGCAAGAGATGGATTCCCTAATATATCTCAACAGAAGAAAACATTAAGGCAATGAAGGACAAACAAAAGTAATGTGCCATCAGGAAACATTTCTTAATCTAATTTTTTTGTCCTACTGCAACATAGCAAGATGGAAAACACAATGGAAAAATAGAAAACATAAACATAAGAAACACTTCACCATCAACCAAGCTTATGGATCCTGCAAACAGTCTCTCTCCATCAACAAGCAAATCAAGGCATGCATGAGTTCCAAGACATCAAATTGTTATCAAAAACTCCAAGAGACTATGTATTTGCTTCAGCATAAGTCATCAAAATCAAAATAATACATAAGAGCCTCATGCTCTATTTATGGAGAAAATGAGGAGGTGGAAACCGTAAGAGGCTTCCAGAAACCTTGATTTATCCATAAATGTGCTTAATGACCATGCAAGGCCCAAGACACGTAAGAGATAAGATAATAAATGAAAAACACCAAAACATAACTCCTCAATCAAATCTGGAGTGATCTTCCCAAGAAAATATTAAAAAATCATCTTGCCATAAATTTGTGTGTTTTGTTGACTTTTTGGCAAAAGACAGTCTAGGGGCGCAACGCCCTATCAGCAGAAAATGGGGTCTGTTGCAGCTGAGTTTTGGACCCCTTCCCGGCATCGGATTTGGCCCCATGATGACTCGTTGGAAATATTGAAGAGTCTAATTTCTAGAAATACTTGATTTGTGCTGAATGGATTCAATTTACCTGCTAAAAAATCCAATCTCCCGTGACTGATCAGCGCGTAGCGCTAGGCCTAAAAAGGAGGCAGAAAGGTCATTTTTGAGGTGTTTTTTGACCTTTTGAGGGGGCAAAAATGCTCCAATTGACCTGAAATTTTGTGGGTAGACTGCTGGTGACATGAAAAACCCAAAAGTTAAAATTTAGCAGCTGAGGATGCCCAAAAAAAGAGCGTAGTTCCTAGGGTGCTGCGCTCCTAGGGCCTCAAAATTTCAAAAACATAAAAACTTCTCCTGTGCGCAGCGCCATTTTTTAGAGGGAATTTGGAGGCCTTCTCGGTGTCGGAATGAGCTCTGTGATATCTCGTTGGAAATATTGACTTCTATAATTTCCAAATATAATTTTTTTTTCTTTATTGAAGTTTATTTTCCTTGTCAAAAGTTTATTTCCCATGATTGGTAAAAAAGTGCTGCGTGTTGGTGCAGAAATGCAGAGTGCTGGTGCAGACAACTTTTGGAGGCCTTCCACAACTACAAATTGAGCTCATGATAGCTCATTGGAAATATGGTTGAGTCTACTTTCCATTTTTTTTTTTTTTTTTGGTGTTCATTTTCCTGTCCAAAAATTGATTCTCCCAACACTGGTCAAAAAGTGTTGAATGCTGGTGCAGAAATGCAGAGTGCTGGTGCAGACCACTTTTGGATGACTTCCTCAATTCCAAATTGAGATCATGATAGCTCATTATAAATATCTTGAAGTCTAGTTGTCATTGGAATTATTAAGTAAGTCATTTAGACACTCCAACTATGAGAAAAACTGATTTTCCCAAGGTCACTCCAGAAGTGCAGAATTTCTCCCTGTGACACCTGTATTTTTGACATTGATCTCAAACCATGATACCTGTGTAAAAATTGAAGGAGGTTTTTTTCTTGACCCTATGATGGAAAAAATCCTCTCTCATTTTTTCCAAATTCATCTTTTTTTTGTCAGAAACACAATTTGAAGTAAAATTATCCCTAGGTGTGACACATGGCTTGTCTCTTGGAATGAATTCTTGGAAAATGATGGAGGAATGATGTTTATGAGCTGGTATAGAATTATTCTTGCTGAAATAATCTATCAAATGAATCCTTTTCTCTTGTTCCTCCTTTTCATATCAAACCCTAGCTTAGTTGGAAGAGGAAATTAGGGTTTGGTGTGAGGATTTAGGATTTCCTTGCAGAGGGAGGGGAATGAAGGGGTTAAGGGTTTTCTAAATTCTTGGGGAAATTTTGGGGGATAGGTATAGATGTTAGGGAGTAGGGGAAAGTGGAATTTCAGGAATTGAGTGAGGGGAAGGGGTCCAAAAGGTCAAAACACAGGCCTAGTCTTAAAAAGTGTCAATTTGTGGCAATAAACTAGGTTTTGTAGAAAAATGATGATTCCGAGGGATAGGAGTGATGGGAAGTGTTTATGGAGGTATTTAAGGATAGGAGGAGGTGTAAGAGCATAAATATATAAGCCTTGTTGATTATTTAATCATGGAGGTCATGAAACCAAGAAAAATGCCCTTAAAAACCCTAGATAGGCAATGGAGGAGTTTAGGCAAAACAAAAATAGAGGGTTGAGGCCAAAGGTGGTGAAACATAGTGATAATGAGTGGCATGAGCCCATGATGGGTCTTCTGGGATGGGTGAGATGAGCTTGGCATGACGGAATGATGAAATAGTGAAAAATTTATCCCAAGGATAATGAAGGCCGTGAGATTTCTAGAACTCACAATGTTCATCAACTTTGTTTCTAGAAATCTAGAACCGATACTTAGTCATAGTTATATAGTGAAAATTATGGATGAATAACAAAATACATGGGAGTTGGTGCTTCCATTTCAAGTTGTAGCTTGATATATTTCTAGTTGTAGCTGGCTGAGGTAGGAGCCTACTGTGGGTTGTAGCCTGCAAAAAATAGATAGGAGTTGGAGCTTCCTTGCAAGTTGTAGCTTATAGAATTGAGGTAGTAGCCTCCTATAGGTTGGAGCCTATAGATAATCAATGGTGAGAGGGAGTTGGAGCTTGCATTTGCATCACAACAATAATAGGATGTGTTTTTCTCCCTTATGGGTTTCCACTTATACCTGTTGTCTATGTGCATGATGATTATGTGTTGCTATTCTGTATTTAATCAAATTAATACCTGCTTCTCACTTATTAAGATTTTTGTTCCATTATACATTAACTTGATCATGAAATGAAGGTGTAAATAAGTGTAAAAGAAAGTTTTACAAGACCATGAATTCATTAAACTGATTCAACCCCCCTCTGAGTTTAACTAAGGGTTCAAAAATTGGTATCAGAGCCAATTTCTGTATCAATTTAATAATTGGAAGGAGATCCTAGGTCCCCAAGATGGCTAGTCTAGAAGGATTCCAAAAAAATAAAGCCCCTTTGTTTATTGGAACAAACTGTTCCTTCTGGAAAATAATAATGAGGATACACATAATGTCTCTAGGAATAGAATTTTTGGGTTGTTTTGAAATTAGGATATGTCCCAAAGGATTCCAACACAGAGAAATAAGACAAACAAGATTTTATAGCTAATGAAAAAGCCATGAATGCACTCTTAAGTGGTCTGTGTGAGGCAGAATTTATCAAAGTAATGCACAACAATACTGCCAAATAAATATGGGATACATTAGAAAGTATCCATGAGGGAGATAAAAAGGTGAAGATGGCCAAGATGCAAACCTATAGAGCTCAGTTTGAAAATGTAAAAATGAATGAAGATGAAGATATAGCCAATTTCTTCTTAAAGGTTGCAGAAATTGTGAATAACATGAAAGCTCTAGGAGAACCCATTACAGAATGTGTAATTATGCAAAATATATTGAGATATTTACCATCCAGGTTTAACGCTAAGGTTTCAGCCATAGAAGAAACATCAAATTGGGAAACCTTAACCACAAAACAATTGCTTGGAAACTTAATAGCTTATGAGATGAGACTTCCACAAGGGAAGTGGAATGTGAGGGGGGAATCCTTTGGGGTAGAAAAGTGCATGAAAGATAAGGAAGATACATGTTCATTCTCAGATGAAGAAGAGGCCAAATTCATCAGAAGATTGGATAAAGGCACGGGTAAATACAAAAGTAAACTTCCATTTAAGTGCTTTAACTGTGGAAGAGTGTGACACTATGCATATAAATGTCCTCATAAGAAAACAGAGAACCAACCACAAGAGATAGAGAAAATAAAATAAAATAAATGGTAGAAAGGGAGGAGATTCAATAGAAAATAATTTTATGCTCAGCAAGATAGCAGCGCATCTAAAAGCTCAGATGAATCCTCAAATGAAGAAGGAACCTATGAATTTGTGTTGATGGCCAAGGAAGATCATGAAGGATTCCTTCGGGAAGATGAGGAAGAAGGTGAGGTAGATGTTGAGGGGGAGCTAAGGAGTGCCATAGAGGAAATAGATAGACTTAGACTCAAGTGAAAAAAAAATACATTCTCTTGAAATATGTAAAGGAAGAGCCTGATTCATAAAACCTCATTTAGTTGAAAGTATAACTTGAAGAAGCTAGGAAGGTGGAAGAAAATTTTCTTAAGAAAATTAGATATAAACATCAGGAGCAAGAGAAATTGGAAGAATAAGTAGTATTCCTGAGAAAGAAAATAGAAAATACCCAAAGGGAGTTATCTATGAACACTCCATGAATGAAAAGATCTGAACAGTTGGAAAAAATACTAAATGCTCAAAGATGCCCTCTCATTAAGACTGGGTTAGGCTATGAAGGAGAAATAAGTAAGTCCAAGGTAGAAGATAACAAGAATATCACTTTTGTAAAAGCTGTAAATGATAACGAAGCATCTCAAAATATTCCCACAGAAGTAGAAGCCAGCAAGAACATTATTTGTAATGAAACTAATAGAAACAAGCAGCAACATGAAAGTACATAGAATGAGAGGAAGATCAATCAGCTGCAAAAGGCCCATACACTCCTAAATATGAATTGAATAAATTCAGAAGCTATCAAAGGAGGTTTTTTCCTCCCATGAGAAGTGTCACTTGTTTTTCCTGCCACAAAACTGGACATATTGCAGCATATTGTAATACAAAGAAAATTCAGTCCAACCAACAAAGGATGCAGAAAATGAAAAGACTACCTCAAGCAAACAAATGGAGAGGACAACCTTTCACCAGGTACACTAATTGATTCCATGGCTACTGTTTTTCATGCAATGAATTTAGACCAAAATTTGTTTAATGTAAATTGTATTAAAAAAGTGGAACAAAATTCCATACATCAAATCTACCTTTATTAGGTAAAATAAGGTGTTATTCATGCCACAAACTTGGTCATAAAGCAAAAGACTGTAAGTTGCCATATACATTAAAGAACTCTAGACAGATGATGGAATCCAATCAAATCAGACAAAACTATGAATAAAAAAGAAGTGAAGACATTATGAAGAACCCAAATAAAGTATGGAAGGAAAAGAGAAAGGGGGAGCATGTTACTTCAATAACATAATGAATCCATAATAGTCTCAAGGGGAGCTTCTCTAGGAAGCAACAAAAATATCTAGCCATCAATAAATAAGAGGAAAAATTACAAGGGGAGAGAAGTTCATAATTAGTCCCCATAAAAGTACTATAAGAAGAGCTCAATGGAATAAGAATAGCTAAATGTTTAGAAAGGGAAAGGGAAATTCCTCTAACAGAGAACTATAGAGGAAGAAGAAAACATGAAGCATTCAATAGCCAACAGGTTGATGGAAGCAGAGAAGGTAGAAAGCAGCCATGGTGGTAGATGGAAAATCAAACATGAACATGTAAGCTAAGAATACAACATCACACTAAGTTATGAATGATTAAAATCACAAAAAATATGCTTTGAGCTATAGAACAGGAAAGATCCTGTAATATCCCAAAATGGGGATGCAACAATGCATGAACACCAAAACTGGAGTAGCAGTGATAAATCAACTCATAAATTGTGAGAGGAACATTTAGCCATCGAATTAATGTTACAACAACAAAATATGTTCCACTATATTATCCCAAAGTTGGGAAATGCAACAAAATGGAAAATAAAAACATTATTTCTAGAAAATTACACTATAATAGGGGAAAATAACACTTAGATCCCTTATCATATGTATTATGGCCCTCACATTCAAAAGGGGATTAGAAACAAATCCCTTTTTCTAAGTTAAATAGATCTCCTGGCCTCAAAATGGCTTAAAAACACCCAAACCCCATGACTTACATTATGTAGAATTTTCTGAAGCAAGTATAGCATGATTATATGAGGGCTTCAGATAAAATATTATAGGAAAACATAGATCTGGAGTTTTATTACTCAAAGAATAGAGAAAATAGAGATCTAGCCTCCTTAATACATTATTTAGATAACGCGACAAGGGTTTCTTGAAAGCATGAGTACAAGAGAGTAGACCTACATAAAAATATCTGAAATAACACAGTGTTACTATAGCTTTACATGCACATAGATGAATAGTACAATAAATAGATGAAAATATCCTTTACTAGATTTCTGAGAGAAGGATTGACCGTTTCCTTCATAAACTAGCTCAAAGCCAAGGGTTTTAACCCCCTCACTGCAACATTGTGAGAAATGACGTAGTTCTTGCAAGGGACTGCACTGTAGGCAATGGAAAATAAGTTTTCCAAGTGCAAATATCTGAAATTAGCTCCAAAATCTTCCTCACTGATCACCCAAAGGAAGGAAAGCTTCCTCTCTTGAAAAATAAGCCCGGAAGTGGTGTTGTGAACCCTCCACTGCAACACAACGTTATACTCTACAGAAATAACGTTGTAGCTGAAGGAGGTGGCTTGGCATTAAGCCTGGATATGGAGAAATTAAGTACAAGATCCCTCAAGAGGCTTCTCAGGAAAGGATAAGGAATTTCTTAACAGTAATGCCTTGTGCTAAGCAGCACAGTAATCTCAACTAAACAGTTGAAGAAAGCACAATAGCCATGCAAACCACAAAATCAATATTCCATAACATAAGATGTCTTGCTATGGCTGCCTTGCCCTCCATATATACAAGTGGAAGCTTTCTCATCTTGGGTCCCACTCATTAGGGTTTCCTTCACCACGGAATCTTCCTCCCACTATCCCTATGATGTCTCCAAAGATGATCTCCACCTCTTATCCCTGCGTTGTTGACTTGGTCAAACTTGACCTTGTCCACATGAAAATGTCCCTTTTCACACATGAGGGTGTGAAATCGAGCTCCTATGATGATCCATTTTCACATTATGAGGGATTTTATTCCTATTTCTGAAATGTATGGGCCTCCTTACCCATTTATTCATCTCCTAAGTGTAAACAACCAAAATCAATATTCCAATTAGCTGCATGCTAATTTTGGAATATTACAGTCCTCCCCTCCCAAATGTTTCTTGTCCTCAAGCAAGTGAAAGGATCAAACTAAAGAGCTTCCTCTTCTTCCGCTGTAGCATCCTCATATGATAGGATCCTCCAACGACCAAGATGTTGTCTCATCAATACATCTCCAATTTGCCCCTCCCCAGTATACAAGCTAGCTTTTGGCGAGCATCCCAAATAGCTATCATCATGTGAAAGTAAAGTATCCATGGAGACAACAGTGGCTTGTCCAAAGGCCTTCTTGAGGCATGAGGTTTGATATATATTGGGACCTACCATCCCCACATGAATCTCCCTTCCCCAAGCTATCATCCATACAGAATGAGTTACTTCCGAACATGGCAACTCCAGAAAATTCTCCTCTACCTTTGGCTCCTGTAAAGTAGGTAGGATGAAAATATGAACATGGTAGAAAAATTAGCCTACCCCAAATTTTCCTTCTCTCCACTTATGATAAGTATAGAGTTTTTGCTGATCTTGGGATGCAATAATGTTGACCTCAAGTGGCAAGAAGAGGACTAGATCTCCAAAGATCTCCTCTCCAACGTTATGAATCATTTGAGAGTGCAAGATTCTGTGATCCATAACATTTTATTCTAAATCTTCTGGGAAATCACATGAGAAATTTTGGAACCGACGTGTTTCGAACTACCAACTGTAGTTCATCATCAGTTCGAAACGCGCTGGTTCCAAAATTTCTCATGTGATTTCCTGGAAGATTTAGAATAAAATGTTATGAATCATGCTGGCCCAAACTATCCCATACATGAAGAGTTGGAAATCACCATCATATGGAATCCAATCAATCCCATGGCCCACCTCATAAAGAAGCAAGTGTTTTACTGTGGTGGCCATATCACCTCCCATGCTCCCCTTGGAATATGTGATGCACAAATTGTGGGAATTCTTTGTAATGTTCCAAAATTTTCATGAAGATAATTGGAACATTAATTTTTGCTTATTTCATCTAGGAGGTGAATAAAATGGATAAAGGGCCCATGAGTAGGAATAATATCCTTCATAATTTGCAAAGGATCAACGAAGCAGCTTAATTTTTCACCTTCTAGTGCGAAAATGGGCAATTACATGAGGACAAGGTCAAGTTTGACCAAGTCAACAGCGTTGCCTAAGAGGTGTAGCTTGCATGAGAAGACAACGTAGTTTGAGAGGGAGGAATATTCCATGTGGAAGAAACCCTAATGTGTGGGGTCCAGGGCAAAGAGGCATTCACTTTCATAAAAGGAGGAAGAGGCAGCCATAGTGGGACATCTTGGAGCATTTGATCATTTGTATGCTTAGACATATTTGTAGTCTCGGTTGTTCAGTTGAGTTGCAGTGCTTCTTAGCACGAGGGATTACTGTTTAGGATTTCTTCTCCTTCTTGAGAGACCTCTTGAAGGATTGCACTTCATTTTATCCACATCTTGGCTCAAGGCCAAAACCATTATTCAGTCACTGCATTATTTCTGCTAAAGTATAACGTAGTGCTACTGAGTGTTGCAGTGGAGGGTTCCACAACACTTCTCTTTGGCTCATATTTTAGAGGAGGGAGTTCCTATTCCTCCGGGAGGTTATTGAAAGGGATTTCAGAGCTTATTTTCATATTTTGGCATCAAGGCCAACATCTCCCATCATAAACAGTGCAGTCCATCCTCTATACTGCATTATTTCAGTGCACATTTGCAGTGAGAGGTTGCACCAGCTTCATGGAGGGAAATATCTTCAGTGTCGGGATCAGCCTTGCATTGAGAGATCCATTGGAGGAGGTTTGTTTCATATTGAGAATCATCTTCAGCCATCTCCATGTATTTCTAGTATTGAGTTGCAGCTGCTGCCCAACAACTCTGGAATTTTTGTAGAATTGCCATTTTCATGTATATTGTAGCCAATCCTTCAAAGGATTGTGTATTATTGTTGTATTAGTCTTTTCAGGGGTTGAGAGCTTTCTCCCCCTCATTTATTTGAGCTGATATTGTTATATCATTCTATTATCATGTATTTTTTTGTAGTGTCTCCTATAAACTGCGTTATTTTAGCCAGGGATTTTCACATATAGCAATGCTCTTACATTGTCTTGTACATGTTTCATTGAGGCTTCCATTGCCTAGATGGAGTGATTGATTCCTCCACATATTGTATAAATTTTCTGTTATATCATATATTTGTTGGCTATACATATTGTCATGTGTTCACAGCTATAGAATAGTGCTGTCATTCCATTACATGTGCTTACATTGTTGCAGTCACTCATCGGGCATTTTCTGAGGACTTTTAAGTGTGGGAGATCTGTTTAACCCACTTAGAAGGATTTATTTGAAGCCATCTCTTGGATTTAGGACTTATATACATTGATCTAAGGGATCCAGGTCCTGGTTTCAATTCCTATAGTAGCCATTACTGGAAAATGTGTTTTCCAGTCATGCCTTGCTAGCTGTTCTAGATTTGGAATATTATAGTGGTATCAAAGCAACTTTATTGGCTCAGCCTGTGAGTCTAAGCCTAAGAAGATCAAAAGATTGAAGAGGATGGGATTTATCTCTTCATATTTCAGATTCATGAAGAACCTCCCCTAGGAGGATAAGCAGAAACAAGAGGAGGAGCCATGCACTTCCTATTCTCATCGAGAAGGAGAGAAAGAAATAAGCAGGAGAAAGACTCCATCTTTTGGAGAAGAAAAAGAATAAGGCGATAAGATTACCAAGCTTCTTCCTAAATCTATACATATGATTCATGAAGAGTTCAAGGAGATCCAGAGGGAGATGTGTGAAGAATCTCAAAGAGGGTTTGTACCAAAGGCAAACTCTAGATTTGCACATAAGGAGTGTGAGCAAGCAGCTACATACCATCTTGTACAGGGCAGTCACATGCCCAAGATTATAGGAAGAGAGATGGAAGGAGAAGAAGAAGTTGCTATGAGGGCAACCCTTAGTGATTTCTCGAAGGAGTATGAGTCTGAAACTCAGAAATTCAGATATCATCTCAATTTTTTAGAGTTTTGCAAGATGAAGGAGAAGGAAAGAGAGCAACAAGATAGATTTCATCTATATACCTTTGAAGGTTCACCTACAGGTTCAGCCAAAGCTTGGGTGGAAGAGTTAGATACCTTCTTGTAGCAGCACCAAATGCCAGAGAATGAAGCCATCAAAGTTGCAGCGCTCCATTTGAGAGGTAAGGCTTATGCTTGGTGGATTTTTGAATCTTTTTCTTTGAGAAATGTAAACATTGCATCTTATGAAAATTTCACTAAGGCATTAGTGAAAAGATTTGATAAAAATATTCATGAGACACACATGGTGGAAGAAAACAAGAAAACTCAAGAAAAACCCTTGCATGAATACTTGCACCATACTTTTCCAGAGGAGAAACCTTATTCTCACACTTTTGAGCAAGAGAACAAGGAGGTCTCTTTTTCAAAAAGGGATCCAATCATGGAGGGTTGCCCATGCATGTTGCAGAGATTGAGGGCAACAACGCTGTCCTGTCTACATATTATCTAGTACCTCATGTAGAGGAAGGAGGAGCTCTTGCTCTAAATAGAGGGATGCTTGCATCTTTGTAAGAAAGTCTCTAGGATCTCATGTGTGGAGATCAAGGTTCAACTCATGTTCTATCTATGCCATTGTTGAGGAGGTGTGAAACCATAGAGACACAAGGCGGAGATAGGGGGAAGACCCAGCATCAGGAGATGAGGAGTGAACATCCCTATTCATTTTTGGAGGTTGATGCACCTAAGAAGGTGATTGGATTGTAGAGTGGAAGCATGGACATATTTGTTCATTCATATATGCAGTCACCTCTTGATGATGATGTCTCATTGCATGGAGACATTTTGTCGAGGAGACCACTGGATCAGCGGAGGAGGATGGATGCTTCACCAGTTGAGGCACCACTCAGTGATTTCATAGGAGTGGAAACCTTGGGAGAGATTGATACAGCGCTGGGAGGCTGGGGTAGACTCAAGGAGAGAGGGAGAATTCTCTCAACATTAGCATCACCCACTTCCATTTCAAATTTTGTGCTATGGCAGAAGCAGCAGGGGAAGGATAGCAGCCTTCCAACTTGCATCTTTGGCATGGGAGATGTCAAAGAAGATGGTGACCATATGATAGGTGCTCTTCATGAGAGATCATCAACGTTGTCACTATGGAGGATAGATCCCTATTGGAACTCCCAGCTCTTGGTGGAGTATTCCAAGGATCTTTTTACTTGCATGATCTTGGATGACCAGTTGCTTGAGGAGGGATATTCAGTCAGAGATGGGGTCATATTTTATCATGGTAGTATCTTATTTCCTAGAGCTTCCAAGCTCAAGGAGAAGTTGCTACAAGCAGCACATATGGATTTCCTTTTCAGCCAAACACATTCTATGAGACCATACCACACCATCATGGAGCAATATTTTTGGATGGGATTTGAGAAGGAGATATATCAACATATGAGAATATGCATGGATTGCATAGAGATGGAGGAGTTAGCATAACCACCTATATTCTCTTGGAGAATGAGAGGGGACTCATTTAGGAGCCACTCCATTTGTATGAGCAGAAAATATGGTAAGGGTGTTCATTGTTGTTTACATGATCATTTGTATAATGTATATATGCATCCCTTAACCATACATGTGCAGGATGTTGCTCCAAGGAGGAGCATTCTTTTTTTAGAGCTTCATGGTCTAGTTGAGGCCATAAGCATGACTAATGGGCCTTCCCTAGGAGAACTTGGGGAAGACATGTATTATGGAGGAGATTCTCATTGTACACCTTACATTATTTACTTCCTCGATACTTATGAGGAGATTGGAGTAGCAGGCAAGTGGTTGAGAAACCACTCATTTTATTAGTCTCGATTGCAATTGAGAGTCAAGCTGCTTTGGTTGCACTTGAGGGACCATTGCTCTTCACATTTGTTGCATATGGTAGCAAGCCTGATTCTCATCTTTGCTCCCTATGGCTTTATTGTTTCTGTCTTTATGAGGAGCATGCTTGGGAGGAAGACACATTGGATGGATGTGTCCTTTGAGGGAGAATTCTCCTACAATTTTTGCACTACATGTTATAAGGGGAGAATGGGAGATGGTATGGCCACTAGAGCTACTCATTTATTTCCATATGAGGTGAGCCATATGATATATTACATGCCATATGTTGATGACTTCCAACTCATCATATATGGAGATACTTGGGCCAACATGATTTGCAACTTTGGAGTAGAGATCCTTGGAGATATAGTCTTCATATTGCCACTTGAGGGCAAGTATTTTGCAGCCCAAGATCAACAATTTCTCTACACTTATCATAAGTGGGGAGATGGATAGCGTAGGGTAGGCTATATTTTCTAGCATGTGCAGAATCTCAGCCCACCTTCTTTTCCAGAGCCAAAGGTGGATGGCATTTTTTAGGAGTTGCCTAGTTAGGAGGTGACTCAATTTGCAAGGCTCATAGCTTGGAGATGGAGGATCCATATGGGAAAGATAGTTCCCATTATATTTCAGATCCCATTCTTCAAAGGGACCTCTAGACATCACTTTGCTATCCTCTTAAGTATTTCACCTCTACATGATGATGGCTTGATAGCTAATTTACATGATGAGGGGGGGCAATGTGGAGGCTTGATTGATGAGATAGCATCACTTTACTTGGAGGAGACCATCATATATGGATGCTACAGGGAGAGGAGAGAAGAATTCAGTCTATCCTTGCACTTTCTTGAGGACAAGCAATCTTTGAGAGGGGAGGATTGTAATGTTCCAAAATTTTCATGAAGGTAACTGGGACATTAATTTTTCTTATTTCATCTAGGAGGTGAATAAAATGGGTAAAAGGCCCACGAGTAGGAATAAGATCATTCATAATGTAAAAAGGATCAATGGAGCAACTTATTTTTCACCTTCCATTGTGAAAAGGGGCAATTTCATGAGGACAAGGCCAAGTTTAACCAAGTCAACAACGCTGCCTAAGAGGTGTAGCTTGCACGAGAAGACAACGCAGTTTGAGAGGGAGGAATATTACATGTGGAAGAAACCCTAATGTGTGGGGTCTAGGGAAAATAGGCATTCAGTTGCATAAAATGAGGAAGAGGCAGCCATAGTGGGACATCTTGGAGCATTTGATCATTTTTTTTCTTAGACATATTTGCAGTCCCGGCTTTTCATCTGAGTTGCAGTGCTGCTTAGCACGAGGGATTCCTGTTTAGGATTTCCTCTCTTTCTTGAGAGACCTCTTGAAGGATTGCACTTCATTTTCTCCACATCTTGGCTCAAGGGAAAAGACATTATTTAGTCACTACGTTATTTTTTCTGAAGTATAACGTAGTGTTGCTGAGTGTTGCAGTGGAGGGTTCCACAACACTTCTCTTTGGCTTATCTTTCAGAGGAGGGAGTTCCTATTTCTCTGGGAGGCTAGTGAAAGGGATTTCAGAGCTGATTTGAATATTTTGGAATCAAGGACAACATATCCCATCATAGAAAATGCATTCCATCCTCTCGACTGTGTTATTTCAGTGCACATTTGTAGTGAGAGGTTGCACTAGCTTCTTGGAGGGCAAGATCTTCAGTGCCGGGATCAACCTTGCATTGAGAGATCCATTGGAGGAGGTTTGTTTCAGATTGAGCATCATCTTGATCCATCTCCACATATTTCTAGTATTGAGTTGCAGTTGCTTCCCATCAACTCCGTCATTTCTGTAGAATTGCCATTTTCATGTATATTGTAGCCAATCCTTCCAAGGATTGTGTATTATTGATGTATTAGTGTTTTCAGGGGTTGAGAGCTTTCTCCCCCTCATTTATTTGAGCTGATATTGTTATATCATTATATTATCATGTATTTTGTTACAGTATCTCCTATAAACTACGTTATTTTAGCCAGGGCTTTTCACATATAGCAGTGGTCTTACATTGTCTTGTACATGTTTCATTGAGGCTTCCATTGCCTAGCTAGAGTGATTGATTCCTCCACATATTGTATAAATTTGTTGTTATATTAGATATTTGTTGGCTATATATATATTCATGTGTTCACAGCTATAGAATAATGTTGTCATTCCATTACATGTGCTTACATTATTGCAGTCCCTCATCAGCATTTTCTGAGGACATCTAAGTGTGGGAGATTTGTTTAACCCACTTAGAAGGATTTCTTTGGAGCCATATCTTGGATTTGGGACTTAGATACATTGATCTAAGGGATCTAGGTCCTGGTTTCAATTCCTGTAGCAGCCATTATTGGAAAATGCATTTTCCAGTCATGCGTTGCTAGCTGTTCCAGATTTGGAATATTACATTCTCCTTCCCCAAGGACACATCCAACCAATGTGTCTTTCTCCCAATCATGCTCTCAATAAAGATAAGAATAAAAGCAACATAGGGGACCACAATGAGAATCATAATAGCTACTATATGTAGCAAGGGAGAAGGAAAATGGTCCATCAAATGTAACCAACGTAGTTTGAATCTCAACTACAACAAAAAATGACAAAGTGTGTGGCTTCTCAACCATGTAATATTCAAAAATTTGCATGGAGCAAATTGGAATATTAAATTTTGCTGATTTCACTTAGGAGAAGCATAAATGGGTATGGAGGCCCATACATTTAAGAAATAAGAATAAAATCCCTCATAGTGTGAAAAGGGATCATAATGCTAGCTGGATTTTACACTCTTATGTGTGAACAAGGAAATTTGCATGTGGACAAGGTCAAGTTTGACCAAGTCAACAATGCTGGGATATGAGGTGGAGATCATCTTGTGAGACATCGCAGAGATAGTGGGAGGAAGATTCCTTGGTGGAGGAAACCCTAAAGAGTGGGACCCAAGGTGACAGGGCTTCCATTTGTATAATACGAGGGAAAGGTAGCCATCGCAAGATATCTTATGAATTGAATATTGTATTTTGGTTTGCATGACTTTGTGCTTTCTTCAACTGTTTAGTTGAGGTTACTGTGCTGCTTAGCACAAGGATATTCTGTTTAGGAATCTTTCTCCTTTCTTGAGAGGCTTCTTGAAAGAGTTATATTGAATTTATCCACATCTAGGCTTGAGGCCAAGCATCCTCCTTCAGCCACAACATTATTTCTGCAGCAGTATAACGTTGTGTTGCAGGGTGTTGCAGTGGGGATCCACAACACCACTTCCACAGCTTTTTTTTCAAAGGAGGAGGCTTTCATTCCTTTAGGAGATCAATAAGGAAGATCTTGGAGCATATTTTCATACTTGGCACTTGGAAAAAGTACTCCCATCAGCTATAGTGCATTCCCTTGTAGGAACTGCGTCATTCTTTGTAGTGTTGCAGTGTGAGGGTCAATCCCCTCAATCTTTAGCTACTTTCTTAGGGAAAAGGCCAACCTTTCTCCCAGAAAGTCTGTAAGAAGGATCCTCCTTCACTTGTTGTATTATTCAGTTGTATATAAGTAGATCTTTAGTAGACTGAGTTATTTCAGATCCAGATTTGCAGTTATAGCATTTTGTACTCATGTTTTCATGAAACCCTTGCCGGGTTATCTTCTTAATGTGTAAAAGGAGCTAGATCTCCATTTTTCTACTTATATTGACATTATAAACTCCAGATCTATTATTTTCATTCTTTTGTAATAGAAACCCTCATCAAATTATGCTTTACATGCTTCAGGAAATTTCTGTTTAGTCAAGTCATGGGATTTGGGCCTTTTTGAGCCATATTAGAAACGGGAGATCTGTTTAACCCATTAAAATGGATTTGTTTCTGAATATTTTCTGGATGTGAGTCCCATAATAAATAATCTAAGGGATCCTAGCATTATTTCCTCCTTTTATAACGCAATTTCCTGGGAATAACTTTTTTAGGGCATATATTGCTGCATTTCCCCACTTTGGGCTGATATAATTGATCATATTTTTGCTGCTACAACATTAATTTGATGGATATGTGTTTCTAACACATTTTATGAGTTAATTTCTTGCTGTTATTCTAGTATTGTGTATATGTATTGCTGCATTCCCTATTTTGGATATTACAAACCACTTGCTTGATGCCAAAATCTCCTCCCCAAGTTGTCCTAGGGGGTGGCCATCAAAACTTCTCATGGCCTCAAGTAGACCATGAAGTCTAGAAGAAATAATTCTCCTCTTTGGAGCAATGTCCTGCACAAATATGGTTAAGGAATGCACATATTCATTATACAAATCATTATGCAACCAAAAAATATTCTTACTGTACAGACCAATCTACTGTTCTATATTAGGCTCAATTTATTGTCAACCAAGGTAGGTAATCCTAGAGGCACGTGTCTAATGTTTATAGACCTAAAAGGATCTGTTTGCCTAAGTAAATGTTTATTGTGGTAGGCTCTAGCGCTCTTTTTACAAGATATTGATATGTGGTTCCTCACATACTTTAAACATTCATGAAATTAAATCTGATCTGTTGTTCTAAAAACAGAGTGCTACTAATTGTCTGAGTTTTCAATCCTTTTACAAGGTTATAGTTTGTGAAAACTCTTTCAAAGTAACACACTAAAGCATACTAAAAATCAAATTCATTAAAATAGAGATCACAGAAATGATTTTGAATTCAATACTCAACTAAACCATCTTACGAGGACTGTTCATTAATTTAGTAATTGAATTCTTCAATTATAACTATGAATCATGAAATAAAAATCATGAATGAAATCACAAACACTCTTAATCAAAATCAATGAAATTAAAGCATGAAATTTAAACAAAATCCTAAATCAGATCTGAATATTAAATCTAATGAAAATGTAGAGAAAAGTGTATCGACTTCACATGGGGGCCCTTCCACGCTTTGAAGGCACACTTGGGAAACTAAAATGATGAAAATGCTAACTCAAAACACCATAAATGATGAAATGCTGTCTCTGATTAAAATCTGGGAATGAGTTACATTAAAACAGAGTTCTGAAGAACATACATAGTCTCAAGTCTTCTCTTACATTTAATAATATCACTAGCATCATTAGCATCACTAACTTATTGCATGCTTCCATTCACTTATTTATCAAAAATTACAATCAAAAGAGGCTATTTTCGTTCTAATCCTAATTGATCTCCAAAACAGATCGAATTAGTTTGGAATTCCTAATCATAGGCAAAATATCAAGCTCATTCATTATGACTCAGATTTTTCTACTAGATTGGCTGGGTTTGACCAGCGTTGACCGGCTATTTAGGAACTTCAAATCCGATACTAGATAGATTTTTCATCATGTGTGTACGTTCCAAATCATTTCCTTGTCCTTCATTTTGATCTACCTGCTATGCCACGTGTCAGGAAATAAACTATTTATAGGAAGTTATCACATCCTGTAATTTTATTGAAAAATTTCAATTTTAAACACAAAAATTCCATAAATTAAATTTAATGTAAAAATAACAATTATAATGCTATATTAATCAATTTCAATAAACTATAAGGGATTTATGGAAGAAAATGGTGGATAAATGATAGGATTTTAGGAGAAAAAGATAGCCATAAAATAATACCAACATTTCCCCCAAACTCAATGATTTAGCATGTCCTCATGCTAACCTGATGTGCTCCCTTTATGTTCTGCTTCTGCTTCTGCTTCTGATTCTGATGCTTGTAGCAATACATCTACATTTTTCTGGGCTTGAAACTCATGCTTCGTGTTCTTGTATTTTTCTTTGACAGCGTTTTTCTGCGTGTACCATTTTGTTTCCCATTTACATATTTCAATTTGATCAGTTTTGAGTTCTTTGACTTTCCTTTTCAATTTCTCATTTTTCTATTGAATCTTCTTGCTTTGGTCTCTCAACACTTCATTTTCTTTCTTTATGACTCTTTCTAACATATTTTCTTCCATAAGTTCCTCTTTTAACTCTTCAATTTGTTTCTTTAGCTTTATTTGTTTCTTGTTTGTAGGTACTGGCTCTTTTCTTTCTCCCTTGTTACATTCAGTTTCCATTTATGCATCTTGTTCTGGCTGTGAATTAGTACTACTTTCAATTTCCATTGTTGTATTTATATCTTGCTCTGGTTTATCATCTTGTATTTTGTTTATTTTTATCCTCCTTGATCTTCTTGTGTAAGTAGTGAACATTTTGTCTTTTGTAATTTTCTTGGCATCTTCTTTCCTCATTCTCCTTGTTTTCACACTACTACTGGGTTGAGCAACAGTTCTTGACTTAAATTCAGGGGTTTCCTCATCAACATAAACCATAAACTCTTTGCTTCCTTGTTTCTCCTCTTCATCTTCTTTGGTTTTGATTTGATTGGAAATTAAAAATCCTTCTCATGTTATTCCTCTCTTTTGCAATTCAAATTCAATTAAAATTTTGATCAAACCAAAATGATACAAGCTTCTATCTTCATTACCCCTTTGTTTCTGGATGGTCTTTGACATTTTAGTCAAACTCTGTAAAAGAAAGTAAGGCAAACTGATAGTGCATTGACCCTTTAAGTGCAGCAAGATTTTTATGTGATACATGTATACTATGCTGTAATGCCCTTCACATGTGACAAATTTTTGGAGAATGTATACCATTTTATCCCATCGGTGGATTAACCAACTTCTAGGAACACCCTTTTTCCAATTGATAAAAGAAACTCTTGACCTAGACATAAACTGAGTCCATGAATTTTCTCTAAATTGTTTTGTTTTGAAATATTTTTCCCCTTCTGGACTAATGTCTAATGATTGAGCTATTATATCCTCTGAGATTCTGAAAGAGAAATTCCCTATCAAAGATTTTTCTCCATTAAATGAAAATGAAAACTGTTTTGTAACTTCTTCACTGTTTCCATTGAATTCCTCTAGAAAAGATAACCATTGTTTTTCCCTCAAAATTTTAGCACAGTCTTCATGGTATTTTGAGCTATCAAATTTCTCAAGCTCTGTTCTATTTGTCATTTTTAGAAAAATCTCTGTTTTAACCCTTTTTTATTATACTCTGTGAAACAAAAATTTAACCAAGGTTTTCCAACTTGTTACCTTTCTTGTTGCGTTCCATTGAACTGACCTTAAGTTTATGAACTGCCTTCTTCAAATGTTTGAGTTGGTCGTAAATTTCTTAGCTTACTTCAATTTCTGAGCAGAAGTCACAATTCTGGATAACCCCTAACTCCTATACTTTCTCCCTTTTTCAACACCTATTATCTCGGCCTTTTGATTTTAAAACTCAGAGCCCGAATGTTAGCCAACTTTTATGAACTCAGAGTTTCACAAAATGAAAACTCAGTGCCCAACCTTGATTTTTCCTGTTATCATGAGATGAGATTGTTATGATGATGGTGCAGAGAATAGGGTTTTATCATGAAAGACCGTAGTCTTATTTACAGAGCCTGAAGACGTGTCACAGAGAATTCAAATCATAGATACAAAGGAATGATAGTGGTTTGCAGAAAACACAATCATAGTAACAGAGTATACAAGTCATGCTGACAGAGAAATGAAATCATTGGCGGATACACTCATAACCAGATATAAATATATATATGCGCCCTGAACTTTCAATTAAATCCATATATGCACTCTGACCTTTCAATTAAATCCATATATGTGCCCCGACCTAAGGTTAAGCCATGCATCAAACGTTCTCCAGTCATAAACCTTGGCGTTATATTAAGAATGGGTCCCACCAATTCATGCACTTCTTCAATAGACGGCCCCCATCTCGTCGCGTTGCAAACCCTGATCAGATGATCACCAATAAATATCGCGTTGTTAAAGTTTCTGAGCGTTAACGCTCCAAATCTATGCGAAATTAGTGGTATTAGAATAACACTACCTCCTTATGTGTCAACAGCAAACACATATTGCGTTCTTTTGATAAAAATTAAATACAACTTTTCAACTACGCGATACTACCAGTTTTCTATTTCAAACCCATTTTTACTTTATCACTCAAGATTCCACTTCTTATTCTCATGGTTCTGCACCATTCCACTTCTGCACCACTCTGCTTCTGATTTTGCTTCTCGTTTCACAAAATGTCTTATCCATTCTGAAGGATCAATTGAGGACAGGTGGTTTTACAGATGTCTTCCCTTTGACGGATTTTCTCATTGGCTCGTTGGTACTTTGTTGATAGAGGTTAAATGATGAGTTTGTGAAAAAGGTTTTAAGGAATATGGCTCGGAATATGTTAAAATGGATGATATGGGTAGGAATGGTAGGAATAGGAATGGATGTTATGAAAATAGAAATGTTCATATAGAAATAGGCAGAGTGGTAATATATATGAGCGTATAGAAATAGACAGAGGAATATGGGTATGAGGGTTATAAAAAGGCTTATGAAATTGATAATAAGCAATCATAATTATTTATTTAACACTAAAATAATCTAGGAATTTAAATGCTAAAAACAAAAATCTTTCAATACATTACACTTGTTGGCTGATAAAATCCTGATTTTGCTTTTTGCAGGTGTAACTGATTTGCTTGTACAGGTGTGACTGATCTACAGGTCTAATAGGTTTGCTTGTACAAGTGTGACTGATCTGCAGGTGTAACAGGTGTGACTGATCCAATTGTCTTTGTAACTGATCCTTGTCTTCTAAAACAGGTCCCTTTTAAATTGAGTATAACAGGTCCCTTAAAATCTGAAGAGCCATGTTTGTGAAGCTTCTATTCATCTTTGGTGTTGATGTAGCCTTGTTTAGAATTCTGATAGGCAACCTTTGAAAATTGTTGAAGTAGCCTTGTGTACCTTTTGATGCAGTCTTTGAACAGGTCCCTCTACTGTTTGTAGTATTGACATAGCCTTTGAACAGGTCCCTCTATATAATCATGTTGAAACAGGTCCCACTGCATATTTTGTTGCTTGAACAAGTCCCTTTACTGATTAGAACAAAACAATTCTTTTTGAAATATTAAATTACTTAAACAAATTTCTTGAAATTTTTTTTGAGAATGAGGAGATGAGATGAGATAGGGAAAAAAACATTGTTTCTTCTCCCCCACTAATTCTTTGACTTGTCCTCAAGTCATTATTGAATTTGTGAAAAACAGGAAATAACTAGAACAATGAATTCTTACCAGCCAAATGATTGGTTTTCTAGTAAGAATTCGGGTTTAGAGTGTGCCAGAGTCTGGTTTTCACATCTAAACCATTATTTTTTTATTTTTATTTTTATTTTTTATTTTTTTTATTTTTTATGTTTTATTATTTTTTTTATTTTTTATTTTTTAAGAAATTGAAATGACTAAGGTAGAGATATCATAGCTGAAGGCTGTGATATCTCAACCTCCTTTTGCTGAGATACCGTTTGAATAAAATATTCTTTTCTGATGGGCTTATGATAGAGTTTCAACCTATGTCCATTGATAATAAAGGTGTTTCCTTCTCCATCAATTGTAGTAAGTTTGACTGATCCATTTTCAAATACTTGAACTATTTCATATGGGCCCATCCAATGTGTTGTGAACTTGGCTTTATAATCTCTGAATTTGGAGTCAAAGAGTAAAGCCCAGACACCTTCTTTAAACTCTTTCTTCTTTATGTGTGAATCATGCCACTACTTCCTTTGTTTCTGCATTAGGATTGTTCTCTCCTCTGCTTGCTGCCTCATTTCATCTAACTGGTTCAATTGCATAATTCTCTCTTTTCGTGCTTCATTGAGATCAATCCCTAAATCTACAGCCATTTTATAAGTATGTATCTGAAATTCAATAGGAAGCATTACCTCTTTTCCATACACCAGCTGATATGGTGTAAATCCTGTAGTGTCTCTCCACATGATTCTGTAAGCCCAAAGAGCATCCTTGAGCTTTTCCTTCCAGTTCTTTCTGTTCATTGCCACTGTTTTAGTGATAATTCCTTCCAAAGTTTTATTTGTAGATTCCACTTGGCCATTGGCCTATGGATGGTAAGGTGTACTTTTCCTGTGCTTGATTTTATATTTTTCTGTGATGTCTTGAACCAGCCTTGAAGTAAACTAAGTACCTTGGTCTGTTACTATCTCTCTAGGCACTCCATACCTTACAAAAATTTCTTCAAAAAGGAAATTTACCACTATTTTTTCAGTTGCCCGGACAAGTGCTTTTGCTTCAACCCATTTAGTCACGTAGTCAGTACATACTAAGATGTACTTTTTGCCCTTTGAAGGTGGATTGATAGGTCCTACAAAATCTAGCGCCCATTTTTCAAATGGCTCTAAATGTACTTGAGGCTAAAGTGGCATTTCATCTGAAGCAGTTGGTCTACCCATTCTTTGGCAACTGTCACAACTTCTCACATACTTCTTGGAATCCTTAAAAATTGATGGCCAATAATAGCCAAGACTGGGGATCTTGAATGTTGTCCTTTTAGCTACAAAATGCCCACCACAAGGTTCATCATGGCAAGATTTTAAAATATCAATTATTTCATCATTTCTTACAAATCTTCTAATAATCATATCATAACCAGTGTAAAATAAATCTCCATTAACCCATGAATATCTGGCACTTTACTTGATGAGTCTTTTCTTCTCCTTTGTAGTAAAATATGGAGGTGTCTTTCCTATGGACCGATAATTAGCTAAATCAGCATACCATGGATCCACTATTGATATTGCAAATAAATTTTCATCAGGAAAAGAATCTTCAACTGGAACAACCTCACCTGGATTGTGGAGTCTAGAAAGAAAATCTGCCACCTGGTTCTCTTTACCTGGTCTATCTAACACTGTAATATTAAATTCTTGTAGCAATAGAAACCATCTGGTGACTCTGCCATTAGTTATTGGTTTGTTCATTAAATACTTAATGGCAGAGTGGTCAGTATGGACAAAAACCTCATAACCAGTTATATAATGTCGGAATTTATTCACAGCATGTATGATTGCAAGCATTTCTTTTTCAGTAACTGTGTAGTTTAGTTCTGCAAGTGTCAAATTTTTACTAATAAAATAGATGGCATAATTCAAAGACTCTTCTTTTTGGCCTAATGAGGCACCTACTGTAGTATTAGATGCATTTGTAAAGATGTGAAAGGGTAGGGTCCAATTAGGTCCTTTTAAAACTGGTGTGGTTGATAACTTTTCTTTGAGTGTTTCAAAAGCTTTTTGACAATTTTCATTCCAGTTGAAAGGTACATCTTTTGCAAGAAGCTTAAACAGAGGTAAATATATCTTACTAAAATGTTCAATAAACCTTCTATAATAGCTTGCATACCCAAGAAAGCTTCTTACCTCTTTTTGAGTCTTCGGAATTGGAAAATTGACAATGATTTGGATTTTTGATGGATCTACTTTAATTCCCTCTAAAGAAATATAATGACCCAATACTACCCCTTCATTTAGCATCATAAAACACTTTTCATTACTCAAGGATAAATTGGCTTCAATACATCTCTTCAAAACTTTCTCAAGATTTTCTAATGAATGATCAAATGAATTACCATACACTAAAAAATCATCCATATAAAATTCAACACACTCATGAACTAAATCAGCAAAAATAGCTAATAGAACTCTCTGAAATGTAGCTAGAGCATTACAGAGTCCAAATGGTAAACCATTGTAGGCCTAAGTGCCCCAGGGACAAGTAAAATTGGTTTTGTCCTTGTCCTCTAAGGCTATCCCGATCTGGTTATAGCCACTGAAACCATCAAGAAAACAAAATGATGATTTCCCAGCTAATGTATCCAAACTTGGTCAATAAATGGTAGTGGAAAATAATATTTGAGGGTTGCTTTGTTCAATTGTTTGTAGTAAACACAAATCTTCCACTTACCATTTTTCTTGGGCACTACTACCAATGGAGATACCCACTGACTGTCAGAGATGGGATAAATAAAATTGACTTTCAGTAGTTTTTGTAATTCATTTCTAACAATATCCTAAAGGATGGGATTCATTCTTCTCTGTGGTTGCCTCATTGGTATTACATTAATATCTGTGTAAATGTGGTGAGTGCATGTTTCTGGGTGAATTCCCTTCATATCAGTGTAGTCCCAAGCAAATGCCTTTTGATATTTTATCAATAATTGAATCAATTTTTCTTCTTGAGATAAGTCTAGGTGTGTGCCAATATTCAATGTTTTTCCTGGACTAATCTCTATGGTCTTACTCTGTGTGTTTGTGATAGATTGAATGGGAAAAATGTTTTCAAATAATGTTTGCAAAGAATGAATGGTACATGTTTCTTGAAAACTTTGTGCTAAAAGTTGATTTGCAGCATTGTATTTTTCATTTCTTAATTCTTCAGAAATATCAGGTTGAGAAAGGAACAATTCTACCAAATCATCATTATTATGTTCTTGAAAATCATAGATTTGATTGATGCTGAAAACAGATTGAAATTATTCTTTATCATTGTATTTTTCATCAAGCCATAAGTTGTTTGCTACTGTTGGTTATTGTGCTGATGGGTATAGAGTGATTTGTTTTCTTTCTGTTCCTCATGAAATAATCATATTACCTGATCTACACCCTATGAATGCATCAAAATTTGCTAACCATGGTCTACCAAGGATGATAGGGTGTCCTCCTAAATTAGATTTTGGCTGAAGGACTAAAAATTCAACCGGATACTCCCAAGAGTCTAGTGAAACAATTATTTACTCCAAAATCCCTTCAAGAATCACTTTAGACCTATCAACTAGTTCTAGGACAATTGGTGTGTATTGCAAGTTTGTGAGCTGCATTGTTTTCATTGTTTCAAGGGTCATCACATTTATTGCAGCCCCAAGGTCATTCAAAGTGTTTGGAATAGGTATGTTGTTAATGATTGTAGTGACTCTGGGAATACCAGGATCAACATACTTTTCCATTGAAATGGTGTTTGTCATAAGGCCGGCTAGATGTCCAATAACATGAATAGTTTTTGGGTCAAGTCTTTTCTTTGTAGGCTTCTTGAGGCATAGTTCTTTGATTGCTTTAGTATATATCAGAATGTATTTTATGGCTTGAAGTAGTGGAATTTTTATATAGACATTCTTTAGCTCATCTAAAACATCACACTAAGGTAAAGACATGGGGATTTTTTCTTGGATAAATCTATCTGGAAAAGGTGGTGGATGCATTGGTTGCATTTGTTTATTTTGGCTGTCATCATTTTGTTTCTTTTGCGTTGGAGTTTCATCTTCATTCTCTTTGTTTTCTTTTTGTTTTTCAGCTACTGGAGGTTCTTTTTGAAGTATCCTACTAGACCTAAGCTCGATATTTAGTAAAGGTAGAGTGGGGTAAGATGTTCCCTCATCTACACTATAAGCTGGTCTATTTGCTCTATTATTTGGATTAGGTATAGGTTGAGCAGGTATCTGAGTTGGTCTAGGAGGCTGGTTAGATGGAAGTTGTAATTGAGATGGATTTATTGGTGGAGGAGTAGGCAATGTTTGTTGAGTGTTTTGAGGTTGATGGACAACTTGTTTCTGAGGATATTGCTGATATGTTTGAGGATACTGCTGATATGGCTGAGGATATTGTTGGTATGGTTGAGGATATGGTTGGTATGGTTGAGGGTATTGCTGAAATGGTTTCCATTGTTGTTGTGGGTAATTTTGGTGTTGCCACGGCATGGGAACATTCCAAGAATTCTTAACATACATCTGATCTTGTGCAGGAAATTGCAAATTTTGGTTTTGAAACATACCTGGAGGTGGAGGTTTTGGTTGCCATGGTCTCTTAGTGCCCATGAAATACACATTCTCCATATCTGCATTGGCTTCCAAATTACAATTCTGCAAAATCTTGATTTTAGAGCAATGAAATATATCATTATTTTCAGTGCAAAAGGCACAGACTTGAACATTTTGAACATTTTCTAAAGGGCGGTCTTTCAAAGCATGTTTCTTCCAGCACTTTGGGCAAAAGACAACCATTAATTGATCTTCCTCTTCCTGTCTTTTCTTTGCTTTCAAAGTGTCAATTTGGTTTCCTAAGGTACTTAATAGGTCTATTTTGAATTCTTCTAATAAGTTTCCTATTTCAGCCCTTGTGACACTAGCTGAAGCAGATTTAGTGGCTTTGGATGATATGGTTCTTTTTTCGTTCCTAGCTTTGCTCCTAGAATACTTTTCACATAAATCAGCAATCTCATCAAAAGGTAAGGTGGAAATATCACCTTTGCCCATCAAATTAAGATCATCTAAGTATTCCTCTCGAATACCCTTCAAAAATATTGTTTGGATCGGATCAAGAGACATGGTTCTATGTTTTGATTTTTGTAGATTGTAAACAAATCGTTCCAAATATTCCTCTAAGCTCTCATCCTCTTGTTGATTCATTCTAAAGATATCATCTTTAGAATCTCTTGATCTACAATAAGGTTGGTATTTCTTTAAGAATATTTTTCTCATGCCATCCCAATTAGTTATTGCATGTTCACCAAGTCCCATGAACCACCTAAGTGCTGATGCTTTTAGTGTTGATGGAAAGAGTCTAAGCCTATGGGCATCATCTGTGTAACCCTATGTTCGACATACTATGTCAAATTCAAACAAGAATGAATCTGTGTCTTCTAAAGCCATGCCATAAAATTTTGGTAGTATGGATGGAGGTATGTTTTTCATTTTTATTTCCTCATCATTGTTTTCTCCTGGTTCTTGAATAGGAAATTTAAAGTTTGACTCTTCCTCTTCTCTTGGTGGTGGATTTCGATCTTGATCTTGCCTTTGTTTCTGTTCAGCTTCTCTTTGTCTTATTCTTTCTTCTTGTTGTCTCTCATATTCTCTAAGTTGTTCAGGAGTGGGTCCTCTTGTTGATCCTCATCCTTCCTCAGTCATTTTGATAGGTTATTCTGTTGATTTAATGTCTTGTTCAGTGTCACTTGTTTCAAAGAAAGGTTGTTCTGGTGATTTTTCTCCTTCTTGATATTTTTCAAAATCAGTAGGTTCAAGGAGAGGTTGTTGGGTTGTTTTGTTTCTTTCTCTTGTTATAGAGGATTCAGGGAGATGTTTCTTCTTTGCTTCGTATGCCAATAAAATTTATCTTTCAATGAGTGTGAGTCTTTGCCCTGATTTTTGTTTGTCCTCTAATTCTTGTGTAGTGACTTTCCCGGCTGGAGTTTTGTGTTCAATCCTCTCTAAAGGGTCTGCTCCTGGTGGTGGATTAGTTTTTGGATGGGGGGTTTTTATGAATCTACCTTTATCATCTCTAGGTCTAGACATAAGTAACCATGACTTCTAAAATGCAGAGTTAAAACTAAATCTGTATTTTCATTTGTTTTTTTTTTTGTTTTTTTTTTTTTTTTTAAATCCTCTAGTTGCACCTCCCCGGCAACAGCGCCAAAATGTATAGACCAATCTACTGTTCTAGATTATGCTCAATTTATTGTCAACCAAGGTAGGTAATCTTAGAGGCACGTGTCTAATATTTATAGACCTAAAAGGATCTGTTTTCCTAAGTGAATGTTTATTGTGGTAGGCTCCAGCACTCTTTTTACAAGAGATTGATATGTGGTTCCTCACACACTTTAAACACTCATGAAATTAAATATAATCTGTTGTTCTAAAAACAGAGTGCTACTAATTGTCTGAGTTTTCAATCCTTTTACAAGGTTATAGTTCATGAAAACTCTTTCAAAGTAACACACTATAGCCTATTAAAAATTGAATTCATTAAAACAGAGTTCACAGAAATTATTTTGAATTCAATACTCAACTAAACCCTCTTACAAGGATTGTTCATTAATTTAGTAATTGAATTATGCAATTATAACTATGAATCATGAAATAAAAAAATGATGAATGAAATCACAAGCACTCTTAATCAAAATCAATGAACTTAAAGCATGAAATTTAAACAAAATAATAAATCAGATCTGAATATTAAATCTAATGAAAATGTAAAGAAAAGTGTACCGACTTCACATGGGGGCCCTTCCATGCTTTGAAGGCACACTTGGGAAACTTCAAATAATGAAAATGCTAACTCAAAACACCATAAATGATGAAATTTTTCCTCTGATTAAAATCTGGGAATGATTTACATTAAAACAGAAAGTTCGAAGCACATAAAATTTGGGAATGAGTTACATTAAAATGCATTCCTAATCCTAACTGATCTCCAAAACAAATTGAATTAGTTTGGAATTCCTAATCATAGGAAAAATATCAAGCTCATTCATTATGACTCAAATTTTTTCTGCTATATTGGTTGGGTTTGACCAGTGTTGACCGACTATTTAGGAACTTCAAATCTGATGCTGGATATATTTTTCATCATCTGTGTACATTACAGATCACGTCCTTGTCCTTCATTTTTATCTACCTGCTATGCCACGTGTCATAACATAAACCATTTACAGGAAGTTATCATATCCTGTAATTTTCTTGAAAAATTTCAATTTTTAACACAAAAATTCCATAAATTAATTTTAATGTAAAAATAACAATTATAATGCTATATTAATCAATTTCAATAAACTATAAGGGATTTAAGGAAGAAAATGGTGGATAAATGATGGGATTTTAGGAGAAAAATATAGCCATAAAATAATACCAACACTTACCATATTTTTTTCCCCATGAAATGGAGTGGCTCATAGATGAATCCCTCTCCTCATCATCAAAGAGAGAAAGAGGTGGTTGTGCTAACTCTTCCAAATAGTTATGTATCTCCTCCATCTCCACATGATCTATGCATCTCCTCAAATGCTGATATATCTCCTCCTCAAAGCCTTCCCAAATGTACCCCTCCATGATGGTGTGGTATGCTCTCATGGAAAAAGTGTGGCTAAAAAGGAAATCTTCCTGAGCTGCTTGTAGTAGCTTCTCCTTGAGCTTGGAAGCTCTAGGTAAGAATATCCTACCATGATAATAGATGACCTCATCTCTAACTGAATATCCCTCCTCATGCAACTGGTCATCCAATATCATACAAGTAGAAAGATCCTTGGAATAATCCACCAACAGCTGGGATTTCCAATATGGATCTATCCTCCATAGTGACAGCGCTGATGATTTATCATAAAGAACATCTGTCATATGGCTTCCCTCTTCTTTGACATTTCCCATGCCAAATATGCAAGTTGGAAAGCTTCTATCCTCCCCGTGCTGCTCCTGCCACAACGCAGAATCTAAAATGAGAGTGGGCAAAGATAATGTTGAGAGAATGCCTCTCTCCTCCTTGGGTCTACCCAAGACTCTCAGTGTTGTACCAAGCTCTCCCAATGTCTCCACTCCTATGAAATCAATGAGTGGCGCCTCAAAATGTGAAGCATATCTCATCATCTGTTGATCTGGTGGTCTCCCCGGTGAAATGCCTCCATGCAATGAGACATCAAGATCAAGAGTAGACTGCATATATGGATGGACAGACTTGTCCTTGCCCTCACTGTGCAATCCAGTCTCCCTCTTATGTGAATCAACCCTCTGAAATGGATAGGGGTGTGTGCTCCTCATCAAATGATGTTGGTCATCCTCCCTACCTCCTCTTTTTATCTCCATGGTTTCACACTCTACTAGCAATGACACATGATGATCATGGGTTTTGCCTTGATCTCCACATATGAGATCCTGGGGAATTACTTGCAATGATACAAGAATCCCTCTTGTTGGAGCAAGAGATTCCTCTTCCTCTGCATGAGGTGCTAGATAAACTCTAGAATGACAGCGCTGTTGCCCTCATCCTCATCAATATGTATGGGAAAGCTCCCAATTATTGGATCCTCTTTTGAAAAAGGGATCTTCATACCCTCTTGTTCAAGAATATGAGATAGAGGTCTTGCCTCTAGCAAGGTATGATGCAATATATCAGCCTCCTCAATGGTTTTCGGAAGTGGAGTTGAGTTTATAGTTTCCTCCATCACATTCAAGGTTTTTGTTTGTTTAAGTTTGTTTAGCTCTACTACATGTGTTTCAGAATTTTTTCCATCAAATATTTCCACTAATGTCTTAGTGAACCTTGCATAAGAAGAAGTATTTGCATTTTTCAAAGAAAAAGACTCAAATATCCACCATGCATAGGCCCTACCTCCAAAATCTAGTGTTTCAACTTTGATGGCCTCATCTTCAGAAATTTGGTGTTGCTGCAAATAGTAGTCTAGCTCCTCCACCCAAGCTCTGGCTGAACATGTAGGTGAACCATCAAAAGTAGATAGAAGAAATATATCCTATCATGTTGCTTTCTTCTCTTCACCTTGATCTTGCAAAACTCTGGAAAAGTGATATGATCTCTAAACTTCTGAGTTTGAGATTCATACTCTTGCAGGAAATCACTAAGAGTTTCCCTCCTAGTCATTCCTTCTTCTTCCATCTCTCTCATGGAAAATTTGGGTATGTGACTGCATTGTGCATCATAGTGTGTGGCTGCATGCCTACACTCATCATATGAAAATCTAGAGTTTGATTCAGATTCAAACTCTCTTGGATATTTTATACACATCTCCCTTCTCATCTTCTTGAGATCTTCATGAATGCTCTGCAAAGTTTGAGGCAGAAACTTTGAGAGATTCTCTTCCTTCCTTCCTCCAAGTAATGGAGTCTTCTTCTTTTATTTTTTGTTCATCTTTTATTTTTCTTGTCTTCTTGATAGCCTATTGGCTGAGATTCCACATGCTGAGCCAAGATTATGCCCTGATACCACAGTAATATCCCAAAATGGGGATGCAGAAATACATGAACACAAAACTGGAGTAACAGTGATAAATCAACTCATAAAATGTGAGAGGAACACATATCCATCAAATTAATTTTACAGCATCAAAAATATGTCCCACTATATTATCCCAAAGTTGGGAAATGCAGCAATATGGGCCATAAAAACATTACTCCCAGAAAATTATGCTATAAAAGTGGGAAATAGCACCTAGATCCCTTATTTTATGTATTATGGCTCTCACATTCAGAAGGGAATAAAAAAAAAACCCTTTTTCTAAGTTAAACAGATCTCCCGTTCTCAATAAGGCTTAAGAGCACCCAAATCCCATGACCTGTACTCTACAGAATTTTCTGAAGCAAGTACAGCGTGATTATATGAGGGTTTCTTATATAGTATGAAATAAAACCATAGATATAGAGTTTTATTACTCAAATCATAGAGAAAATAGAGATCTAGCCTCCTTAATACATTATTTAGATAACCCGGCAAGAGTTTCTTGAAAGCATGAGTACAAGAGAGTATATCTGCGTAAAAATATCTGAAATAACGTAGTATTACTATATATTTACATGAATATAGCTGAATAATACAAGAAGAAGATGAAAATCCCCCTTTCTAGCTTTCCGGGAGAAGGGTTGACCCTTTCCCTAAGGACCTAGCTCAAAATCAAGAGGTTTAACCCTCTTGCTGCAACATTGTGAGAAATGACACAGTTCCTGCAAGGGACTGCGCTTTAAGTGGTGGAAAATAAGTTGAACAAGTGCTAATATCTCCAATATGCTCCAGAATCTTCCTTACTGATCTCTCAAAGGAATAGAAGCTCCCTCCTCTGAAAAACAAGCTCCGAAAGTGGTGTTGTGAACCCTCCACTGCAACACCCTGCAACAAAACTTTATACTTCAGTAGAAATAATGATGTAGTTGAACGAGGTAGCTTGGCCTCAAGCTTGGATGTGGAGAAATGATGTACAATATCCCTTAATAGGCCTCTTAAGAAAGGAGAAGGAATTCCTAAATAGGAATGCCTTGTGCTAAGCAACACAACAATCTCAACTAAACAGTTGAAGAAAGCACATTAGACATGCAAACCAAAAAATCAATATTCCATAACATAAGATGTCTTGCTATGGCTGCCTTGCCCTCCTTATATACAAGTTGAAGCCTTCTCATCTTGGTTTTTCACTCATTAGGGTTTCCTTCACCAAGGAATCTTCCTCCCACTATCACTGCGCTGTCTCCAAAGATGATCTCCACCTTGTATCCTAGTGTTGTTGACTTGGTCAAAATTGACCTTGTCCACATGAAAATGTTCCTTTTCACACATGAGCGTGTGAAATAAAACTCCTATGATGACCCCTTTTCACATTATGAAGGACTTTATTCCTATTTCTAAAATGTATGGGCCTCCTTACCCATTTATTCATATCCTAAGTGTAAACATCAAAAATCATATTCCAATTAGCTGCATGCTAATTTTGGAATATTATAGATCCATAAAGGATGATCACACTATGCATCACACTACAAGAGTCAACAATGAAAAAAATTTAAGAAGGATGAGTAAGAGAAATGTTTATCATCATTATATCATTCCATATTTCATCTATAGAAATTCCCCTTGGAGGAAAGATGTTAATGATGCCAAGATCATCTATATATTTCATCTATATATTGCATCTGATCAGAATAAGAAAAAGGTTAATGCATCACACTACAAAAATCAACAATATATTGCATCTGATCAGAATAAGAAAAAGGTTAATGATGCCAAGATCAGATGCAATATATTGTTGATTTTTGTTAAGAACAATGGAGAGCTCAATAGTAGAAACATGAAGGTTGTCTTAACTATGGGTGCATGTGTGAGATGAAGTGAAATTACTACATAGTCCGTCAAATTAGTATCAATTGGTATTTCAGTTTCAAGTGCCCTCCTAATGTAAGAGAATACCAAATGTTATCGTGAAGTAGTGGTATGGTACAGGTCCTCAGGACCAGACTATTATGGCAGAAGTACATCAAGGTCGTATACCCAACGTTATCTGCATTATTAAAGCATAAAAGGGTCAATTAAAGTGCAAAAGGATCATTATCTTGTTTATGATTTAAGTAGTATATTGAGCATTGAAGCAGTGTCTATTTCTAGATATAACTGCATGCCTTCCTCAAGTCAATACATATATATCTTCAAGGCCTCTTTCTTAATATCATTCATAAAACTGTGTGAAGTGTGTTTGTTGAGATTTCAATTAAACAACTTGAAGATGTTTTGGTGAAGATAATCGTGATAGAATAGTTAAAGTGTCTGAAGTATGAAGGACTAGTTGGGTTAATCTTACATTTGAAGCTAAAGAGTTTGTTATTGATTCATCTAAACCATACTTCAGAAAAAAGCATTTGCTAGTATTTCACCATTAAAAAGAGGTTGATCATTGAGATACATGCCCCCTTGTGTCATAAATAAAATTGCATAGTTGATAAGTGAGACTGACCAATACATTGAATGTATCTAGCCTCAAGGCTTTGTTTTGAAAGTACATTGTACAAGAAGAAATTCATTTGGTCTCTTAGATTGAAAGATATTGTCTAGTCTCACAATAAGTTGTAAGATCTAGTTTGATTCACAGTTCACATTAGTAACAAGGACCTTTCAGTTGTTAAGTGTAATATCCCTGTCAGTAGCCTAGTTTATATCACCACCAACAAGCAGTAAAGGTGAACCACAACTATGATTTTGTTCTATGAAGTGTCCTTATTATCACTATCAACTTTATACGAGTGAAAGGAGTCAATTATTCTCAAATTATTCTCCCAAAAACTCTTGTACACAAGTCTGGAGCAGCAAGGTATAAAGTCAAAAGAAGAAGGCCTAAACACATTTCAGAGAAAGGAAACAAAAAGATAGAAACTATATTGAGAAATGTGAAACCCTTTGCCATTGATGTCAAAGGGGGAGGAAAAGCAAGCAGAAGAAGAAAGGCTTTTATGAAAAGCAAGCAGAGGAAGAAAAGACACTTCTCATAATGAAAGGGGGAGGAAGTCCTGGAGGAAGTATTGGAGTCTTTCCATCAATGCCAAAGGGGGAGACTATTGGAAATATTGTCAATGATGGCAAAGGAGCACAAAGGAGTAGAACTTGAACTATCAATAAGGAAAAGGAGCAGAGAAGAACCAACAATAAGGCAAAGAAGCAGATCAGGCAACAATGCAGTAAGAAAGCATAAAAGAGAGGCAGAGGATTATAAGAAAGGCAAGGAGAAACATTAGACTATCAACAGAGGCAGCAAAGAAGCGAATGCAGCTGAGAAGCAAGGCAGATAAGGATCATAGGTAGCTGAGGCAGCAAAGGCAACAGATAAGCAGCAAAAGCAGAGAGGCATAGAATGCAGCTATGTAGCAAAGGCAGAGAAGTAGTGAAAGTAGGGAGGCAATGAATGTAGAGAGGCAACAAATGTAGTAGAGGCAACGAATGTAGCTAAAAAGGTACCAAAGGCAGCAAGGCAGCTAGGGCAACAAAGAAGCAAAGATAGTAGAGGCATCAAATGCAACACAGGCAACGAATGGAGTAGAGACAACAAAGAGGCAGAGATAACTGAAGGCAATCGGATTTGCTAGACACAGGGAGGAGCAGAGATCCTGAACATAGCAGATGTAGGAAGAGGCGATAGACAAGAGGAAGATGCGAGAGATAAGAGGCAGAGGTGAGAGAAGCAAGAGTCAGAGTCACAAAGCAGGATAGTGTAAACAAATGAAAAATCGACTAAGGCAGAGAATTCTTTGAATAATTCCAAGGGAGGCGAACGGACTGTCAGGATTAGATCACAAAAGCAAAGGAAATATATAGATGACTGAGATCAAAGCAAGAAGAAAAGCGAAGAAGAGTTGCACGAAGGCGAGTGGATAGTCGGGATTAGATCGCAAAAATAAATGCAAGAAATGGATGGATATGGTTCCAGGTAAGATAAGCAGGGCATAAATACAATCGAATTGCAAGAAGCAACGAGGACCGTAGATCTTGGTAGATCAACGATGATGATCGCATTGGTGGGGATCAAAAGAGAAAATCACAAAGTATAGTGGGTAAGTGTTAAGGCATCGCAAGGTAAGTTAAATTAGTTGTGATGTGAAGTGAAGAAGGGACACACAGAGACACAATGCAAGATCGCACATCACAGCGCTTAAAGGATAGCAATAAGGCGTTGCAAGTTAAGTTATTTTGTGTGTGATATGAAGTGGAGAAGCGAAACGTTTCAGCACTACGTAATATCGTAGGTCACAAGAAATAGAGGGTAACCACAAAGTAAATCTTATAAAATGCAAAGTGCGATAAGATGAGGACTGTTAGATCTAGGTGTAGATCAATGGCAGACGAAAAATCGCAAAAGAACACATCAAAAATTATAGTGGATAGAGTTAAGGCATCGCAAAATAAGTTAAATTGTTTGCGATGCAGTATGGACTGGAATATACGATGTGACGAGGGGAGACCACGTGTCGGCATTTCACATGAGTGCACACCATGGATTGTATGGTTTGCACTTAAGAGTTCATATGGTAAGTTGGATACGATGGGATGCGATCGCATATTGCAGAAAATAGGAGATTATTGCAAAATGTTAAAACTTGTGGGCAAGTGAAGTGCGATGCGCTGTGATTGGTCACCGTGTTGTGGGACCCTATAAGCCTTTGTTCTGTGTATGTTATATCTGCCATAGTGTAAATTTTATGTTTTTGACTGTTAATTCTATGTGTGCTTAAATATATCTGTGCTTTTGATCATTTAAATGTATGTATGTTGATTAAAGCTTGTATTTTTAATCCACCGCGAGTATAAAGGGAGTTGTATGTGGGCCATATCCCATAGGTCACAAAGGAATAATCTAAATTCAATTCAAAGGATGAGGAACACAGGTAGAATAGTGGCGTGACAGCACGGGCAGATGAAAAGGCTAAATGAAAAAGAAAAGTCACAAGTAATAAAAGAAAAGGGAAGTTATACAACAAAGGTGGAATGAACGACAAAAATAGAAAAGACACAAGACAACAAGTAGAAAAGGAAAAACGCACAGCAAAGCGAAGAAACTAATGGGCTGAGTAAATAATTGATTGTAACTGATAATGTATTATTTATTTTTATATTGTTTGTGATGCAAAGGAAAGTCTTCGTAGGCAAAGAAAAACTCCAATTTAATTTTGAAATGAGTTGACAGTGTTGTAACCTCCTGAAATGATGAGCAAGAAAATGAGAAAGTGGAAGGCTAAGAGTCGTGCCTGTTCATTTCATATTGCCATGTGGAATGCAAACAACGAGAGGGTGATCTCTATAAATTATTTTAATGTCATATGCATTAAAAGGTTAGAGAGTGGAAGAAGAAGAAGGATCATATAGAGAAGGTGTGAAGATCCAGAGATTATTTAAAGCAGATATGAAGGCTAGAAGGACAACAGTGAAGAAGGAGAAAACCAGAGTTGATATCCAGGTAAATTAGTATATGATTTTATTGTGCAGTGAGGAAGTTGGTGCTTCCATATCAATTTTTAGCATGATAGATGTACGGTTGTAGCTGGTTGAGGTAGGAGCCTCCTGTGGGTTGTAACCTACACAAAATACATGGGAGTTGGTGCTTCCATTTCAAGTTGTAGCTTGATAGATGTCCAGTTGTAGCTGGTTGAGGTAGAAGCCTCCTGTGGGTTGTAGACTACAAAGAATACATGGGTGTTGGTGCTTCTATTTCAAGTTGTAGCTTGACAGATATCTAGTTGTAGCTGGCTAAGGTAGAAGCTTATTGTGGGTTGTAGCCTGCACAAAATAGATGGGAGTTGGAGCTTCCTTGCAAGTTGTAGCTTGCAGAATTGAGGTAGTAGCCTCCTGTAGGTTGGAGCGTACACATAAGCAGTGGTGAGAGGGAGTTCGAGCTTGCCTTTGCATCAGAACAATAATAATATGTGGTTTTCTCCCTTATGGGTTTTCACTTATAGATGTTTTCTATGTGCATGATAATTATGTGTTAATATTCTATATTTAATCTTCTTAATACCTACTGCTTACTTATTAAGATTGATGATCCATTGTACATTAAGTTGATCATGAAATGAAGGTGTAAGTAAGTGTAAAAGAAAGTTTTACAAGACCATGAATTCATTAAACTGATTCACCCCCCCCCCCCCCCCTCTCTTAGTTTAACTAAGGGTTCAACAAGGTGTTGCGCCCCTGTGGTGCAACAAAGAACCAAAAACTCCAATGACTTATTCAAAACTGAAAATTACAACTGTGATGATGTCCTCTTCAAGTCTTTATGGCCTTCTCCTCAGGCACAAACTTGTTGAAAATATCACCTTCACTTGCAAGCATGAGAAATAAAAATGGAATATATACAATTGTGTCTCTTTTAGCAAACTAAATTAAGAATAATAGTGTTTCCAAAACCTTCCATTGATAGGTCCTCCTTGACACAACTCTCCATCCATATCTTGAAGTAATAAAGTGGTGTTTCCATGATATGTTGCGATATTATAGGGCCCTTTCTAGATATTTTCAAATATGCCATTTTTCCCTTTGCCTTTTATCTTAGCCTCCCACCTCAAAAAGACATACTGATTTTCCAAGAAAAAGGTTGATCCTCCTCCTGGGAAACTAGCTCATAAAAGTGGGTTTTAACCCCTCCACTGCAATACCTTAAGAAATAATGCAGTTTCTCTAAGGGACTGTGCTATTGCTGAAGGTGACTTCTTGGCCTAACACCAGATTGTGGAAAATATAGCACAAGATGCTCTTCTTAGATTTCTTAAACAAGATCTCCAAGCAAGAGTGGGGAATTCCCACATGAGAAAACCCTTGCACTAGACAGTGCAACAAACTTAGCTAAAAAACCAAAGGATGTAGAAAGTATAAACATACCACATACAAAATATAATCTTCAATATTGCAGCATATGGCTGCCATTCCCTCCATTATATAGTTGATGAGCTTCGTCATTAAGGGTCCCACCCAATTATGAGGTTGCTTCCATGCAAAGGCTCCTCCACCAGAATTACTCTCATTAGTCCTACTCATATTTTTAAAACATTGTTTTATTTAGTCAACCTTGACTTGATATCCATGCATTGTCTCCTTTCACACCCAAGGTGTCTTCATTTTGACAAGCTAGATTGATTTTCATTCACATTGAGTTGTCTTTATTTATGATCCACTCCTCATATAATAATGATGTTGACTTGGTCAAACTTGACTTTGTCTACACATTTTAGATCCTGTTCACACATGAGGATGTTTGATCTGGTTATTAACATGACCCCTTTTCACATTATGAGGGATTTTATGCCTACTTAAGCAACTTATGTCTAACTAGATATTAAAAGAAAAATTAATATTCCTATTAGCTCCATGCTAAATTAGGAATATTACAGTCTTCCCCTCCCAAATGTTGCTTGTCCTCGAGAAATTGCGAGGGTTTTATAGCATCATTTTTCACCCTCATGTGATTCATGATTGTCTTTTTGGCCTTGGGCACCCTTTCCCATAGACTTGAATAAAAGTTCATAAAAAACAGTGTTTCAAATCCCATATGCAGGTATGCCCAGAATTTTCCGCGTGTATACGCGAGTCCATATATACTTTTCCGCGTATGCCATTAGAGTCATTAAAAAATATATAAAAATCCCTATTTTCGAGGCTGGGTTGATGGTTATTCCTGTAATTCAACCACCCCAGCCCGTGGCCAATTGTTTCCAACTGATTGAAACTACTTTGAGGGAGTATAAAAGCCCCTCATGTGTATGGCCTAAGGGAGGGAGAAAATTATAGACATTATACTCTGTTGGAATCCCAATTCAAGTCTGATTTCCCGTGCCTCCTGCACTTCCCAGATTTTTACAGGAAACTCTTGTTTCCTGGAGATGTTCATCAGCTTATATGTCATCTCATGTGCACAAGTCTTGAAAGTATCTTAGTGAGGCAAGGGAGGGACGGATCCGGATGACGTTCTATTCGAAGATCGTGGAAGGATTCAGGTGATCTCTCCACCTTTCTATTACTTTACATGCTGTTCGTAATGAAGAAGAACCATCTTGTTCCTGAATTCACGTGTTAATATCTACTTGCATATGTGAAAATATTGTTATTTAAACATTTATTATTGTTTATATGATGTTTCACATGGATTACACTGACATTTAGGAGAGATATATGCTGTACAACTAGATTTCCATGCACGTTTCTTCTTGGTTTTCAGGTTGAAGAGGAAGAAGGGTTGTTGGGGGTTTGGACCCCGCGGGATCTACATCAAACGTAGGATCTACAGGTGAGTTCTAAAATCAATGTTATCTAGTTTTTAGCGTACAAGTGTGGTTGTGTGAGTCCTTCTTGAATAGCATGCCCTGATCTGTGGAGGTTTTGACCCAACGACCTCTAGGGAGTTATTTTCCGAAACAGAACTGGTGACTCTACTGGGGATCACATTCTTGTGATTCCCTTGTTGGGTGGTTTTAGTTGTTTTAAAGGTTTTCAACAGTTTTAATCATTATTTCTAGTCCAGTTAGTTTTTTCTCAGTCAGACTAAAGACCTGGTTCTTTAGCCAGGCTTGATCATTTTTGTTTTCCATTATTTACCTTTCCATACGCGAGTTTTTCTATACATAGACGCGTATACACACAGTTTTTGTTAAAGGAAGTCACGTATACGCGTGTTTCCTTTGGCACAGCCGCGTATGCACGCTTGTTGCAAAACTACCAAGTATCGTATGCCTGGGAAAATTTTGAAATTTTTGATTTCTTGACTTTTTGGTCTTGTCTACCTATGGAGACTTGTTCCTGCAGTGTCCTTTTAGTCTCTGGATTGTGTTGAAAGTGGTTATTGGTCTTTTTCTCTCTTTTTTGGTTGAAGACTGGCTTGTTTGGAAAATATTGTTTTTTAGTGCTTGCATCTTTGGTTTGAGTACCGAGATCTCTTTTTAGGGATTCTTGGTTGTTCTGCTTAATCAGGACAGAGAGCTTTTGCTCATACACTCTTTCCTAACTTTATGTTTTTCTTTGCACTTTAATTTTTGCCTGCTTTGCGGTTGGTTTTCTTGATTTCATGTGACTAGGTCTTGTTGCAATTTTTGAAGAGTCCTTTTTGGGTCTTTGAAGTTTTGTTTGCTGCAAGATTGTGCTATTCTTCTGGGCTGAGTTACTGAGTTTCTTGTCTTCCTTTTGCTCATATAAATATTGCTACTAAGTGGCACTATAAGATTTGGAGCATTTTTGTTGAAGTTTTTGCTTGAAATTCAGAGATTGTTTGGCTTGGGATTGGATAGTTTTCTTGGTCTCTTTGAAGTCTTCTTTTATAAAATTCAAAAAACTCAAAAACATTTTGTTTTGTCATTGCTTTTGTTTTGCATTTTTGTTTTGGTTTCTTTTCATCTTTTGAAGCCTTATTGAGATTTCTTGCCTTCAGTTTCTGACTTGATTTGGGAAGGGAATTTTCATTGGTTTATTTCTCTTATTTCAACCATATTTTGGTGTCTTTATACTGAGAGTTTATGATTTGGGAACTAGCTTTGTGGACAACCGTAAAAGTGATAAAACTGAAGGATTCTTGGAAATTTCTCTTTGCTTTGTTAGATTTTTCATCTTAGAATTGGCATGCTCTTAGTAATTTTCATTAGGTGCACTTAAGCATTTGTAGTCTTTTTCATAAATTTTGCGAGTGTGAGTTTGATATCTGAAAAGAAAAAAAGTAGTCTCGTAGAACCCGTGTAGAAATTTCTTTTCATCGAAAGGAAATTACTGCATTTGCATGTAGTTTGGTTTTCATTAATCTATTTTCTGTAGAAATTAGCTGAATAAATCACTTATTCAATGAAGATTAACCCGATCATACATCAATTTCGAATTGCATGCATAACACATAACCCTCTTCTACAATTAATTGTCACATGCGGAAATAACATAGAAGCAATCGCACATCAATTCAATCACACATTAACTCAGTATGTATGGGGAAAGCCTATAGCTGAAAACCCCGCAGCTATTGTGTATATTATAATGTAGAAATCATGTAACAATCATAGTACAAAAACTCTTCACAAGCTCTCATGCACTACCTCCCATGCTACACACTATCAAGCTAGATCTAGCAAATCACTTGCTCCAATCCTTAGCCACTTGATAGCCAACCTTGATTTCGTATTTCAAAGCTATGGGATGGCCTCTTTATATAGATAAACCACCAACCTAAACTTTGCAATACTCATAGCTTACTCCACCTATCTATGTGTTGCAAATAGCAACAGTATAGTTACAACTGATAGCTAACTCTACCCTTTCATCTATCTCTTTCACTGTTCTTCACTGAACTGATCATGCACTGTAGTGAACTGAAGTGTTCTTGAGTTGACTAATGAGTTAATATTTAGTAAATTAAATATTATTTAATTTACTCCACTCATATCTAGTTGATTAGTTAGTTTAACTAATCCCAACTAGTTCAACTAAAACAAACATAACACAACTCCACTACTTGTCCCGTTAACTCCTCCAAAACTCCTGCCACTGAAGTCTAACTGAAGCCAACCATGCAAGATGCCATCAAACCCTAGGAACCACGTGATTCTTTGTGTCAGTTGCATGAGTCACCTCCATGACTCAAACTGAAGTGCGCCAAGAGAGTAAACTGCTGTTTATAGTCAAAATATTATTAAGGGTAAATAATATTTGACTTCCATATTTTTAGGAGATCAGTCTAAAAATAGCCTGGGTCCTAAAAAATTAGGGTCTCATCTATTTTTACCGACATGTCGCATACTTTAAGAATCTCCAAGTAGAATTCCTAAATTATGCTCCGTATGTCTAAAAATAGACATAGTCTAAAAATAGACTTTGCGCCAGAATTTGCCTGCGGGCCCACTTAGTGAAGGCGGCTTCATTTCACTAAGCTCCATCATCTTGCTGCATTCTCAACACTCCCTCTCAGCAAGATATGGATTATCTGCAATCCCTATCCTGCCTCTGTGGAATTCGAACTTGCTCCCGGTGAGCGCCTTCGTCAGGATGTCGGCATCCTGATCCTCCGTGGGAACATATGAAAGCATCATGATCCTCCGCTGAACACAATCTCTGATGTGATGGTACCTGATGTCGATATGTTTGGACCTATCATGAAATACTGGATTAGCCGAGAGCTTGATGTAGCTCTGGTTATCACAGTAGATCATTGTAGGCTCCAAATGCAACCTGAACAAACCTGCGAGGATCTTCCTCATCCAAATAGCCTCACATGCAGCCAAGCTTGCTGCCATGTACTCGGCCTCTGCTGAACTGAGTGCCACGGATCTCTGCTTCCTGCTGTACCAGGAACCTGCTGTCGACCCAATGCTGAAAACTCCTCCAGAAGTGCTCTTCCGGTCCGTTGGACTCCCTGCCCAATCTGCATCAGTGAAACCAGAAAGTTTCACTCCATCCTCCTGTCTGTACCATAGACCATATCCCGATGTGCCTCTGATATAGCGCAATACATGCTTGCCCGCCTTCAAAAAGAGCTTGGTAGGCTTAACCATAGCTTGCGAAAGCTGGTTAACTGCATAGCATATATCGGGTCGAGTATTGACCAGATACATCAACGACCCCACCAACTCTCGATAGACAGTGGCATCCACTACCTCCTCCGAAGTAGCATCTCCCTTCCTCCATCCTCCAGGAAGAGGGGTATCAACAGGCTTGCAGCCCTGCATGTTGAACCTCTCCAGAATCTCCCGGGCATACTTGCCCTGAGAAACAAACAGTCCTCCACTGCGCTGCCAAATCTCCAATCCCAGAAAATAATGAAGGATGCCCAGGTCCTTCATCTCAAACTCTCGTGCAAGATCCTCCTTGCATGAAAGTATCAACTGCTCGTCGCCAGTCAAAATCAGATCATCTACATACAGTACGATGATCAACAGCTTCCCCTCCACCACAATCTGGTACAGGTTTGGATCCGCCTCACTCTTGGAGAATCCAAGCCCGGTGAAGTAGCCGTCTATCCGAGTGTACCAAGCACGAGGTGCTTGCTTCAGCCCGTACAGTGCTCTCTTGAGTCGGCACACATGCGACTCACTGCTGAAGATCTCAAAACCTTCAGGCTGCTCTATGTACACTTCTTCCTCAATAACTCCGTTGAGGAACGCAGTCTTCACATCCATCTGATGAATGTGCCACCCCATCTGCGCTGAGAGAGCAAGGATCGTCCGTATGGAAGAGTACCTTGCGACAGGTGCAAAAGTCTCCTCATAGTCAATTCCCTCGATCTGTGAGAAGCCACGGGCGACAAATCTCGCCTTGTACTTCTCCACACTCCCGTCAGCCGCCTGCTTCACCTTGTAGATCCATCGCGAACCTACAAATGATTTCCCAACCGGTCTTGGGACAATCTCCCATGCACTGTTCCTGATGATCGAATCATATTCTTCGATCATGGCATCAACCCATGCGGGTTCCTCCACAGCTTCCTCAAAAGAGGATGGCTCTGTCACAACACATCGACTCATAAGAGCCATGTATCCAGTGTACCGATCCGGTGACTGTCTCTGTCTGCGCTGTGCTGTAGGTGGTCCTACAACCTTCTCTGCATCCCGAGCCAGTCGCTCAGCTTCTGTAGTGCGCATGCGCCCTCTGATGGTTGGCGCTGCCTGGGTGGTTTCTTCCACCTCCCGAACCTCCTCTTGTGGCTGATCCACATCCGGAAGCTCCTCCTTAGGAACTAACAGCTCCTCATCTGCATGCAAGTGTAGCTCCCTCTCAAGCGAACACTGCATGGCTTTCTCCTCCCGAAATTTTATATCCCGTCGCACAACAGTCTTGCGACTGTCTGGCACATACACCCGATAGTTGTGAGGTGTATCAGTGTACCCCACAAATATTCCAACTTCAACAGTTGGATCCAGCTTCCTTCTTGCATCCTTCGTCACATGCATGTAGACAGGAGATCCGAAAATCCGCAAATGGGAAATATCAGGCCTCGTGCCAGAATAAGCCTCCTCTCGTGTACTCATGCCAAGAACCTTGTGAGGACAACGGTTCTGCACATACACTGCTGTATTGCATGCCTCAGCCCACAAGTGAAGGGGTAGGCCCTGATCATGCAACATCGCCCGAGCAGCACCCACGATCGTTCTGTTCTTCCGCTCAGCCACCCCGTTCTGCTGTGGGTTATGGGGTGCGATGAGCTCTCTCCGAATCCCTTCTGCGCCGCAGAACTCCTTGAATTCAGCCGAGATGAATTCACCACCGTTATCACTCCTTAGAGCAATCACCTTCTTCCCCGACTCCTTCTCGACCAGTGCTTTAAACTCACAGAACTTCGCGAATGTATCGCTCTTCTTCGACATGAAGAAGATCCAGCACTTTCGAGAGAAATCATCAACAAAGATCACATAATACTTGTGCTTTGCTGTCGAAGCAACTGAGAAAGGACCACACACGTCTGTGTGAACTCTCTCAAGGATAGTCGTGGCGCGACTATCCTTCTCGTGAAAGGTGGCTTTCACATACTTCCCTAAAGTACACCCCTTGCACTGATCTGACTGCGCAAGGGTGCCCTTAGGAAGTCCAGTAGAAATCTGCTGCAGAATCTTCAAAGCTCCATGGTGAAGATGGCCCAATCTCCTGTGCCATAGCTCGCCCTCATCATCCCGGCTCACCACATCTCCAGCCTTGCATGCCATAGCTGCGCAGTTATCTACCTGCAACTGATAAAGGTTCTGAGTTCGAACCCCTATCTTCCGGGTCTCTCCAGTAGTCTTACTGCGCAGGAAAGCTTTTCCTTCGCTGAAAACCACATCATAACCCTTATCCTCCAACATCGCTACTGAAATCAGGTTCTTCTTCAATCCAGGTACATGCATGACATCCTTTAAGACAAAGGGCTTACCAGACTCCCTCTGAAAGGATACGGTACCGATACCAGTCGCACTGTATCTACCGTCATCGCCCATCTCGATGTGCATACCCAAATCCTTGTCCTCCAGATCTGAGAACAACTCCCGATCTCCCGTCATATGAAATGACGCACCGCTGTCCAAGAACCACACCGATCCCAGCATACTTGAAACTAAGCATGCAATCAGTGAAAAGTCAAGCTCGAACTGTGAAGCCAAAGCTTCTCCATCTGCAGATCTTCCCGCTTGCTTGTTCTTCTTCTTTGGACAATTTGTAGCATAATGTCCGTGATCATGGCAGTGAAAACACTTCACTTTCGCCATATCCTGCTTCTTGCCCTTAGCTCCAGAATGAGAGGTTTTCTTACCCTTCCCTTTCTTAGCTTTGGACATCAAAGCGCAATTTTCTTCATCAGCTCCCTTTGATGAAGATCCATCTCGAGTAGTCCTCCTTATCTCCTCCTGCATGAGATCCGCCCAAAGGCGCTCCTATCCCGGCAGCTTCTCCCGACCATTGAAACTATCTTGATATGAGTGCCAAGCCTTCAGAAGACCAAGGAGAGCCAGGTCGACCATGTCCTCGTCTTCGACAGTCACCCCCACACTTCCCAGCTCATCTCTGCATTGAGTGAACTTCGTGAGGTATTTGGCGATACTGTCGCCCTTCTCCATCTTGATGTTCCCGAGCTTATCTTTGAGCGCCAGCTTCCTTTGGTCACTCTTACTCTGGAATAGATCCGTCAAAGCTTTCCACATTAAATATGGAGTAGCCTTTCCATGCAGGCCGGATACAATATGATCCTTGACGCCCTCCAACAGGATCCTTCGACACTTCGCCATCTTCTTTTGCCATGCTTCGACTTCAGCAGGATCAGTGGGCTTTTGGACATCCGTATCTACGAACTCCTTTAGACCATTATCTTCTAATACTGCTTCCATGCGATCCTTCCATGCAACATAATTCGAACTGCCTTCAAGAGCATATTCGAGTCGCAAACTGTTGAAAGACATTTTCAACACTGGCACCAAGAAAACAAAGCTGCTGCAAAATTCGAATTCCAAACTCCAAGCTCTATCGCTTCCGATCTACACTTGAGAACAAATTATTTCCAAATCAGAGATTGACTGCAAGGGGCTTTTACCAGACCTTTCACTTTCCGAAGAAAAATGAATCCGGAGGCTTCCTGGCCCGTATGCAGACTCTGTCCGAGGAAATAAGTTTGCAATCACCGTAATAGATCTCGACAATTAATCTTGCTCTGATACCATGTAGAAATTAGCTGAATAAATCACTTATTCAATGAAGATTAACCCGATCATACATCAATTTCGAATTGCATGCATAACACATAACCTTCTTCCACAATTAATTGTCACATGCGGAAATAACATAGAAGCAATCGCACATCAAATCAATCACACATTAACTCAGTATGTATGGGGAAAGCCTATAGCTGAAAACCCCACAGCTATTGTGTATATTATAATGGAGAAATCATGTAACAATCATAGTACAAAAACTCTTCACAAGCTCTCATGCACTACCTCCCATGCTACACACTATCAAGCTAGATCTAGCAAATCACTTGCTCCAATCCTTAGCCACTTGATAGCCAACCTTGATTGCGTATAATGCTAGGTGATGGCCTCCTTATATAGATAAACCACCAGCCTAAACTTTGCAATACTCATAGCTTACTCCACCTATCTATGTGTTGCAAATAGCAACAGTATAGTTACAACTGATAGCTAACTCTACCCTTTCATCTATCTCTTTCACTGGTCTCCACTGAACTGATCATGCACTGTAGTGAACTAAAGTATTCTTGAGTTGACTAATGAGTTACTAATTAATGAATTAAATAATATTTAATTCACTCCACTCATATCTAGTTGATTAGCTAGTTAACTAATCTCAACTAGTTCAACTGAAATAAATAGAACACAACTCCACTATTTGTCCCGTTAACTCCTCCAAAACTTCTCCCACTGAAGTCTAACTGAAGTCAACCATGCAAGATGCCATCAAACCCTAGGAACCACGTGATTCCTTGTGTCAGTTGCATGAGCCACCTCCATGACTCAAACCGAAGTGCGCCAAGAGAGTAAACTGCTGTTTATAGTCAAAATATTATTAAGGGTAAATAATATTTGACTTCCATATTTTTAGGAGATCAGTCTAAAAATAGCCTGGGTCCTAAAAATTAAGGTCTCATCTATTTTTACCGACATGTCGCATACTTCAAGAATCTCCAAGTAGAATTCCCAAATTATGCTCCGTATGTCTAAAAATAGACATAGTCTAAAAATAGACTTTGCGCCAGAATTTGCCTGCGGGCCCACTTAGTGAAGGCGACTTCATTTCACTAAGCTCCATCATCTTGCTGCATTCTCAACATTTTCTACGTCATAAAACATCATGAGTTTCATTTCCATATTCCCTTGACTTAATATAACAGCCAACTAAAATAAGCGCAATAATCTAAAAAAAACTAGCAAGTTTTTTATTAAGTGTCATACATCAACTAGCTAGGTTGTAGGGCCTTGGATTAGGTGAGTGGAGAGTTAACTCTCCAAGGCCGCTCAAACTAAAGCATAGAAGTTTATTAAATGAGCGAAATCCAACTCCGTTAGGTGGACCGGGAAAGCTCTCCTCCAGAGAGTCAAGCACGAGGGGAAGTGAAGGTCGAGAAGAGAGATACCCCCTCTCTGGTTTGCTAGATCTTGCCTCAAGACCGTTCCGCCTGACTGCTAACACGGATTGGTGCCCATAGTTTCTATTCCTAGGTTCCACACAGGTGACTACGGGGGGGAATACCTGTGGTACCTGAGGCAGATGTCGTATCACTTCCAGCAGTACTTCTGGAGGGTGCCCCGGCGAAGCTTGGGTACTTGCACTGGTAAAGGCTGTTGTTAGAAGGTCGGTGTAACTGTTTCTGTTACCTTCGCTAGTAGGCCTAGGCCGTAATTATCCCAGACTACTTTCGGGAGGTCCTATTTTTCGCTTTCTCGTATTTTGGTGTCCGGTCCTAATCACTCGGAGCGGAAATACCTGAAGGCTACTTGCTTGGTTGTATCTCAGGGATTTTTTGTAGTGAGTGCTCTTTACTCCTAGCTTGCCTAGCTTTATACTTTTTTGAGTCTAATTAATATGTTAAAGTGGCTGATCAAGCGCCTCGTCGATCGAGGAGAGTTCGGGGGTTATCTCCCGAAGCTGTTGAGCCTTCTTCAAGAAGGCGTAGGAGTAATATAGCAGGTGAATATCACCCTGTGGTATTTGACGCAGTGGAGAGAGATCCTCCACAAGGGCTTGAAGGTTTTTCAATTGGTTCTGGTGTTGGTTCCGAGTGGAGCACTCCACTCACCTCGAGAGTCTTATTTCCTAGGGGAGAAGAAGTTGAAGTAGAGGAAGTATCTGAGTTCTCTGAGTCACTTCCATCTCCTCTTCCTCCTGATTATCCATTTGTTGTTGAGTACATCAGACCTGAGTCAGAAAGACCAGAAAGTCCTTATCCATCTTATTCATACCTTTTGATGGCCACGACTGGGAACGCGGCTTCGGCTGTGAGTGCTGCAGGCATTTAGACTCCTGCTTTTGTAGAAGGAGGAGGCAAAATTGCTATATCTTCGATTTCTTCTGGTACTGCTGTGTTTGGATCTGGTTTCACCCAAGCACAAGCTTCTCAATCTGGTCCCTTTTGTTTTGGAATGCCCACTAGTGGGATTCCTTCCTTTTCCTTCTCCGCTGCTGCAACTACATCTGCACCCATTTCTTCCATGACTAGTGGGTCAGCTTCTTTTCAAGGGTTCCCCTTTAGAACTGGGCATATTCCTAGTTTAAATCCTTCCTTAGGGTCTTTTCCTTTTACTTCTCAGACTAAAAGTTTTAACCCTTGGTTTGGAGGTCAGAGTTCGACTACCTTTACAGGTTGGAACCCTGTATTTACAGTAGTGGGGGCAGGGAATCAGTTCTTCGCTGGTCAACAAGGGAATGCTTCTTTCCCTTTTTCGAGTGCTTATCAGACCTTTTCCCCTCTTTCTAATGCTTGGAACCCCTATCAGGGGCTTTCTTCTTCGTTCACTACTTCGGGGGGGGGGAACTGGTCCGGTCTTTGGTAACTCTACATTGGGGGGGGGGGTCTTTCTCAAAATGCTGGGTGTCAAGGCCCAACATTTTCTACGAGTTCTTTCTGGAAACCTGGTGCCTCATCAAATCTAGGGTACTCTTTTCAGAATGTTGGGAATTCATCCCACCAAGGATGGAATCCTCAGGCTCCTCCTCGTTTACCTTTTCTGGCAACGTTGAACTTGCCATATTTGTCGAAATTGACGAATGATCCGATCCGATATAGTCTGGGGTGGCCTCCGGTTCCTACCAAACTACCTTTAGACATTCCAAAGTTTGAAGGCAAGAATGGAGAGGATGCGACTGATCATATCACCACTTTCCATTTATGGTGTTCATCTAACTCCCTGATCGACGATTCGATTAGGTTGAGGTTGTTTCAACGCACCTTGATTGGAAACGCTGCCAAGTGGTATATTGAGTTAACTGGGGGCAGTTTTGCTACTTTTGGAGATCTGGCTACTACATTTCTAAATCATTTCCAGTTGCCCGTCCGTTATGATGCGGGGACTGAACTCCTAGCTAATTTTAAGTAGGACGATGCAACACACATTTCTGACCATATTTAGGAATGGCGGAGAAGGAAGAGGCTTATTAAAGCTCACATTCTGGGAGAATTTCTTTTGGAATGGTTTTTGAAATCCTTGCAGTCAGATATTTCTAAGGATGTATCCCTCTCAGGGGTATTTTCTGAGGAGCAAGCTATTTTTAGGGCCCAACAGCTTGAATTGATATATTCTCAGTCTGGGGTCCTTCATAAATATTTGCCTAATGCTCCTCGCTCCAAACTAGACTTATCCAAGACTAAACTTGGTCCTCATGGTGATGGAATTATTGGGTCGATCAATAGTGGTGCAGCTAACCTGCTTAGTCAATTGCAACAGTTGTCTATACAATCTGCTCCTTTTGGTCAGGTTGTGCCTGCTGAGTCATCGCCTTCTCAATCTTTGTCGATAAACGCCGTTCAGACTTCTAACCCTAAAGAAAATTAACAATCCGAAGGGAAGAAGAAGGGACGGAATAATAATAAGAAAAAGGGCAAGAATGGGAAGGGTAATGCAAATAAATCCAACAAGCATGTTGGTGAGGGTCCAAAGGATAAAAAGAAAGTGAATTTTCCATGCAAGTTATGTGCTGGAGACCATCTTACTCACCTTTTCCTGAAATTCAGGATGCACAACGCTTGTTAGCTCAGCAGGGTTCTTCTAGTTCCCAGGTTGTGTTGACAAACCCTTTTCCCCAAGGGCAACAACTAGTTGTTGGCGCGAATCAAAATACTAGGGCTTCCTCTGGGGGCACCCAGGAAGGGGAAACTCCATCAAACATATACATGATGAGTGCTCATGCATATATTGCCACGAGATCCCATGATTATGGTGAAGATGAGTCTTCGAAAGCCAAGGGTGCTCCCGATGGTACTGAGCCGCTTCATATCACGAGGCCTACTATTGAGCCTATACCTCGGATGCCAAAAGAATCTACTAAGCGTACGACGATTAATCCAAATGCCAGGGCTGCCCAAAACTACTCTATTGTGGAAGATCTGGTGCAGAGTCCTTGTGCCATGTTGGCTCTTGAGGTGCTCTAGTCTTGTCCTGCTCAGCGCAGTGCGCTGCTCACGGCTATTGGGGCTGTCAATCTAAAGAACTCTCTTCTGATTACATTCGATATGTCTAATTTTAAAAAGATACTCCCCCATCATATGGCTTTTCATATTAAATCATCGTACTAGAAATTCAATATCTTTCGGACTGTTGTTGATGAGGGTGCTTCCACATGTGTGATGTCTCTCGCATGCTGGAAGGGAATTGGATCTCCCGCAGCCGTTCTATCTGCTACTCTTCTGACTACGTTTGATGGTCATTCTCACAGACCGCATGGTATTGTCCCAGCTTTGGCCATCTGTGTTGGGGGAAAAACTGTAAATATAGAGGTTGAGATAGTTGATGCAAGCTTGGACTACAACCTTCTATTGGGGCGAAACTGGATTTATGAGATGGATGTCATTGCATCCTCATTATTTCAGATTATTTGTTTCCCTCATGAAGGGAGGATTGTTACAATGGACCAACTGGACTGTTCTCTTGTAGACCCGAATGCATCTACTGACTCAACTATTCCGAAGTTGGATAATACCAAACTTCCTGTGGAGAATTTAGGGGTTGGAATGTATTCTTCTTTGATGGGTACTTTTGATATTCCACCTCCTACTGTTCATATAAATGCAATTTCATCCTCCAGGCCTCCTCTTCGAAGAGAGTTCTTCAGAACTCATTATTTTTCAGACCCTTGGACCTTGCCTTCTCCTACCTCCACATTAGCGGAAGGTCAAGTGGGTGGAATGGAATTTCCCATGTCTGCAGCTGAGATTGCTTATCAGTCTATTGTTGACTCTGCAGAGTCCATTCCAGCTCCTCTTTCTCCGGATGAGTTGGATGGCGATGTGGCTCTAGCTTGGAAACTTAGTTCTTCTTCCGCCCAGTATTGCCTTGATACCATTCTTCCATCTGAAGAGGCCATCCTGGAAGATATGACTGGTATAGATAGACCGTGGGATGATTTGCATCATCGGTTTTACTTTCTACATGATTTGAGTGAAGTTGAGTCAAGTTTTCCAAGTCCTTTGTCTCCTGGTCCTATTCACCTAGTCCTGAACCCTTTAGCACCAACACAGGTATATGCTGAAGGGAACATGGCTGTGATTTCTCCAACTATCCTGGTGAACATTTCTAGGGATCCCAATTTTATAGAGAATGTCTTCATCGGAGCTGAATGCTCCCCTAAAGAGATTCAGATTTACACCGATCTCTTTAAAGAGTTTAGGGATGTATTCGCTTGGTATTATGAGGAAATGCCTGGTATAGATCCATCTATTGTCCAACGAGATCAAGACTTACGAGAATGCTAAGCCTGTGAGTCAAAAAATTCGTTTGGTCAATCCTAGGAAGGCTGCAGCTATCAAAGCCGAGGTGGAGAAGCTGCTCAAGGCGGGATTTATTTTCCCTGTTCCTTTGACAGAGTGGTTTTCAAATCCTGTTCTCGTAGATAAAAAACAAGGAACAATTCGAGTTTGCATTGATTTCAGAGACCTTAATAAAGCATGTCCTAAAAATAACTACCCCACACCATTTATAGATCAGATTATCGATGAGTGTGCCAGTAATGAGATTTTCTCCTTCATGGATGGTTTCTCTGGATATAATTAGATTGCTATTCGTCCTGAAGATCAACATAAGACTGCCTTTATTTTTCCTTGGGGTACTTTTGCTTACAAGAAGATGCCTTTTGGTCTTAAAAATGCTGGGGCTACGTTTCAGCAGGCCATGTCATATGCCTTCCATGACATCAAACATATTATAGAGGCGTATTTGGATGATTTAGCTGCTCGTTCTCGAAAGAGAATTGATCATCCTGCTCACCTCTGTCAAGTATTTGAACGATGCCGTTTCTACAAGATTAGGTTGAATCCAAACAAGTGTGTTTTCGTGGTTACATCCGATCTTTTATTGGGATTCATTGTGTCTTCGGAAGGGATTAGGGTAGATCCCTTCAAGGTTGAGGCAATACTTCGGTTGCCTCCCCCGTCGTCTATTCGTAAACTTCAAAGTCTACAAGGAAAAGCTAATTTTCTTCGGATATTTATCGTAAATTATGCTGAAGTTACCAAAGGATTTATGAGATTGTTGAAGAAGGGAGTTCCATTCTTTTGGGATGACTTCGCTCAGCGCTCATTTGATGCTTTGAAAAAGGAATTGACCTCTGCTCCTTTATTGAGTCCACCTGATTATAGCAGAGATTTCCTTTTGTATCTTGCAGCAACAGAATCTACCATTGGTATGGTTCTGGTTCAGGAGGATGATTCTCTGGCAGAGCATGTTATATACTATCTTAGTCGAGGCTTGGTAGGACCTGAACTCCGGTATACTCCGATAGAGAAGCTAGCTTTAGTAGCTGTTCATGCTGTACAGTGACTCAGACATTATATTCTTCTACAAAAAACTTATGTTTTGGCAGCAGCCAATCCATTTCAGTTTGTTCTCAGTATGCGAGTGATTGGGGGAAAATACAATAGATGGATTGTGATTTTGCAGGAATTTGATCTTGAGTTTATGCCTGCCAAGTCCAAGAAATCATTAGTTTTCTCGGAATTGATCTTTGAGTTGCCCTGTGGGGAAGAGATGGTCTACGATGAATCCTTCCCAGATGAACATTTGTTTCTCATCTCTCCACAGGATCCTTGGTATGGAGATATCATTGTGTATATTATATATATATATATATTTTTATCATTTTTTTTAATAAATAACAAATTAAAAAAACAAAAGTTTTTAATTTATCATTTATGTCGATTTTTTATTTATTTATTTATCTATTAAAAACAAAACTAATAATGAAAATAATAAAAAAAACTAACCCTAAAAAAAAAAAACGATCAAGGGCGCAGTAGCTTCATGAATGCTCTAAAACTCATTAAACACGGGAATAAAATTTTTATGTTTCCACATACAAATGGTCTTTATCTATCCACGAACATTTGCAAGTCGTGCCCTTATCTCTTCCAGTTCTTGTTCATCATCAACGCTCTCAGCAATAGGTTGTTCCTCTTCCTTCTGTTTTTCCTTGTGACGAGGTTGCTTAATCTTCTCTCTTCTTGCGGCTGCAGGTAGTTGTGCCGCTGTCTCCCCAGCAATTTCAGTTAATACTTTGTCAACTTCATCTTCAGTTTCTTCTTCAATATCCTCAGAGTCAAGTGCAGAATCCAATGAATCATTCACCGCCTCCTCAATGACCCCTGCGTTGGTCATCTCTGTGGTGAATTCTTGCATTGTGGCAGCCACTTCTGGAGCCTTCATGAGGCCATTCACGAGCCTTGTACTTTGGGGGGGGGAACTATATTCACTACATATTCACTACCATGATTCCATTTCTTCACCACTGTCACTCCATTTTTTTTTTATCTCATTTACCATTCACCAACATTTCTTTTCCAATGATACTTTGTTACACTTTGCTTCATATACATATTGGCATACTTCATGAATATTACAAAAATGGCTTTCTTATGCACATTATGATTTCCAGTGAATGTTTACATTATTATTGCAGCAAGAGAACAAAAAACGAAATGAATGTTGATAACACAAGAACCAACATTCTTTGTATTCATGAGAACCAACCAAAAGAAAAGAGAACAAAAAACGAAATGAATGTTGTTAACACAAGAACCAACATTCTTTGTATTCATGGTTGTCACACAAGAACCAACCATAAGAAAATGTAAGTTGTTACTCATGTCTTTCACATATCCTGGAAACATTCATTATTAAAAGACATCATCATGTAAAGCCAAAGTTCAAGATGCCAAATGTTCTTAGAAAGACCCATGCATGGTTGCATGAGGACATGCAACAAGTTCAGTTGGGGAGGATGTTGGGACTCAAAAATGTCATATTTTCATCCACCTTTTCCTTCACTATTCCTTACATTTCATCATTCCATTAAAATTTTATCATATCATTTTCATAAATACATTTGGGTTTCACCTTCTTATTTTCCATTTTATTCATTTTTGTATTATAAGTGAATTTATGATTAAATATTAGAAAATATACATATTTTTATATATATATCTCAAGAATATGTGAGCTTTGTAATGTGTAGGAAATATGTGAAGGATTAATTCCAAGATACGTCTCAAATATCTCCTCCACCATATTAAGGAGATAATTATTCAATCCTATTCCTAAGGAGAAGATCATGAAGGATTTGGTTGGCATATCTTATCCAAGATATGTGAGAGATGTGTGGAGGATTCAAAGGGATAATATCTTGTAATAATGGGAAATTAGTTGAGAGTGCTTGAGAGAATATTGGATATGTAATTATGAGATGGTTATCTTCCTCATGTATATAAGAGAATGCTCTCTCTTCATTTTAATAATAATGGAGAGATAGAGTTTTAGTTTGGAGAGATAGTCTTGTAATTAAAATAGAAAGGGAGAGAATAGAGAGATAGAGTTTTTGAGTTTTTGAGTTCATGATTTGTAATTTGATTCTTGTAATATAATTGGAGATAGATTTATTGTTGTGAGCTCACATATGTTGTTTTTCATTCAATTATTCACATGTTGTATTGATTTTCCTTTATGCAATTTCTTGCTTTCCTAGTTAGTGTTTCAATGCCTTCCTTGATTAATTTGATTCCAGTAATTTAGATTAAATTAGTTCCACTTCAGTCCTGCATATATAGTGCATGTGTCTCGTAAGTCTACGAACCTCGGATTGACAAATTAAATAGTTGGGCAAGTACTACAACAGATTTAAACGAACATATTTTCACCCAAACAGCCCAGAAATGGGCTCTATTTGAAAAATTATTATGCCTAGGCTTTGGCCTGGCATCTTGCTTTTGTATATAGTAGTTTTTATTTTTGTACATATCTGGTTTTTAGGTCTTTGGTGTGATGGTGATGTTTTTGATTTACTTTGGCAGGTTGTGTCGAATGTCATGAGTCATTATGGTTTCGCCGATGGTGCTAGTAGACACACCCGGAACTTGGCTTCCACGGCTTGGGTGCTCCATCATCCATCTGGTCAGTTGTTAGTATCAAGAGCAGTCTGCATTGGCCTTGCTTCCAATAATATAGCAGAGTATACTACAGTTGCTTATCTACTCTCAGAGGCAATATCCTTGGGTGTTGATTCGTTGGTAGTTTTCTTGGACTCCCAGCTGGTGGTGTCGCAGTTGAACAATACTTATCGGGTTCGAGATCCATTTTTACTCCGGTTGTATTTGAGGGTACGTTTGTTACAAAGATCATTTCAATTTTTAACTTTCATTCATATTCCTTGAGCAGAAAATTGGATGGAAGAATCATTAGCTAATCAAGCAATTGATTGGCATATTAATCATTCCATACATTAAAATTTAATCATCAAAAACATCATACATTTTTTGTACACTTGTCACATCACATCAAAAATTGTTGTATATATATATATATATCATCAGAGTGTTCAAAAAAATATACAAAATTTGGATCCATAAGTCATATAAAATTAAGGCTTATGCCCGATCATGTTCAGTATCAAAAAATATACAGTCATCCATTAATCATATCTATTTACTCCTATGGGCCCTGCCCCAAATTCGTGTTCCTATAAAACACGATCGCAGTGGCAACTCGGAGGAATAATCGTACCCAGTCACGGGATACTCCTACCACCTGTCTCTAGATGGCTTCAGGTAGATCTTCCACTGTAGCCATGGGCACTTGGCGGGTTAACCCCTCCAAGTTCCTCTGTACAGCGTGGAGGGTCCTTTCTAGGTCTACTGTATCCGCCTTGCCTCTGTGGCGCTTATGTCGTGGGTAACCCTCAGGTCGGACTGGTCCAATATCTGTATCATGGTCATCATAATGTTGTAAGTCATTTTGAAACTAATCAAAAACATGTTTTTACATTTTTTCACATATATTGAAAAAATCCATAAAAATGTCATATAATTAAAAAATTGCAATATTACCGACTGTGCCCCATGCCGCGCCAGGTGGAAGGATAAGGTCTGGATCACCCCGGAAATCCATCCCGGCGTAGGGGTAGTCCTCCACGGCGATGATTTTTTCTCCCCACCATTGGAAGAACTCGTCATCCTAGGTGGTTCGGGGAACTTCACTTCCCCCCAGTCTCTTCATCAGATCTGCCCATCGGGCAATTCTTGGGTCTCTTGGGCTGTTGATTGAAGAGATCACTTTGGGTCGAAGCCCAGGAATCTTCTCGAAGAAGAATTTCATCAAGATGGTACCATACCCAAAATGTTTTGTCTTTGCTTTCCGGATCGAAGTCAATTGTTGCTTCATGTTCATTAGTAGAGCTGTGCACCAATCATATAAATGAGTTAAGCATTCCACTACTATTGTCATTTGAGTCCTGGATGCCTGGTGCAAGGAAGCAGATCCTGCTACCCTGCCAATGGTAAACAGGAGAATTTTCATGTGAAAGTCTCTTAAATCTCTGATAGCAACTTGAGTCCCAACTTTCTTGGACCCCTCTACACAGTAGACGTGGACATAGTCATCCATAGTAAGCCCTCCCAATGGCTTGCCGTGTAAATCTACTGGGTCCCCCCTCCGGGAGAGTCCAATAATAAAATAGATGTCTTCCACTTTGATGTGTATGGGCATTTGATCTATTATGAAGCAATATTCCTCCAGTTCCCAATAATTTACAAGCATTTCGAGCAACCAGACATTATGAAGTAGATGTCTTCTACCTCGATGTGTATTGGCATTTGATCTATTATGAAGCAATCCTCTTTCGGTTCCCAATAATTTACAAGCATTTCGAGCAACCGGACATTACTCTTCATATTTGGCATTTTGAAAAATTTGAGCAATCCACAATTTCGGAGGACATTGAGCGACTGTTGGTCCTGCATTACTTCATTGTCAATGGCACTGTGCTCATGTTCCCTCCATGATATAGTCATCCTGAGAAAAATCATCAATTTTTTCATTAGCCACGCATTTTTACATATCGGGTTGCGCATACGCGACTTACTCTGTACACAGTCGCGTATATACGCGACTTGGTCTACATAAACCCGCGTATGCGCAGACCGTAATGGAAAATAAATATATCTGCGGTGAAATTTACCAATTTTAACCTTATGAACGGACAAAATTGATGACAAAGATTGATTAAGAGCTTACCTGACTAGTTTGGCGAAGTTTGATGGTCGATTGCTCCTGTTTTGACGAAAGAGGCTTTTTCTCCAAAGCTTCTTTTCCCAAATCAGCAAGTAACAATGAACCAAATATGAGGTAACATGTGTATTTATGCCCAAAAATTGAAAATTTTTGCAAAAAATTGTTATGCTTATTTTTTTCAATCTATCTTAAGCTGCATAACCCGGATGCTTGGAGGTGCCCAGATTGGTATATTTTCAGGTACATTTTGACGAAATTGAGATTTTTTCCGGTTTTTGATCCATGACTGCTGACCTGCCATGGCAGGTATATGATATTCACTGGCATATAGGTTAGGAAATCCACTCTCCGTTTCATTTTGCATACTAGCCTCCATTCTGATCACTTGCCATAGGGTCGATCCCATCAGGTCATGAGTATTTCACCCATTTCACTCGCTGATTATTTAATCATGACTTGGTGGTAGAGCCTTCCTCTACATGGGCTTCCTAGTTAGTTACTCGCTAGCACTTGTTGCCCATGCTGCGTTTTATGTAGGCTCGAGAGCCCTCTTTAGTCCTGCCATGACTTATGTGTTGAAGCTTCATTCTTCTTCTTCTTCACTATCATTTTTCTGGCTATTACCCTAGAGGCTCCCTGGTGTTGTTGAGTTGTATTACTGCATTGCATATTGGCTACTTGTTTATCCTGGCCTTTAGCCGGCTTCATTTGGACTCGATGTTTAAGACAAATTTTGACCTTGACTATCTGTACAAGTTAACCATTGCATGCACTTAGCTATTGCAACTTGACACCCTTTTTACCCATGGATGGAACATTCCTTTGAGTATCGTTTACCAGTTTCTGCCACCTTGCATTGAGCATAGGATCATTCCTATCCCAGGAACTAGTGCATCTGTGTCTTGATACTCGTTCCATCCATTGTACCATAGCATTCTTTTATTATTTTTCAGTCTTATTATATGAAAAAGACAAAAAAATCAAATATTAAAAAAAAGAGCGGGAACGGGATGTTACTTCATAATTTTATGGCAATACAGTATCAATTTGTCGCCCTTGAACAAAGCACATACACTTATATATTTCCTTCATTTGGGATGATTTTAGTTTTGACCTAGGTGCAGCCTTATCCTTGTTTCATTGGTCAGTCCTCCCCCGGTTGGTTATCTCTTCCAATCATATGGAGAATTCGTTTTTTCCTCCTACATAACAGACTTATACAGTGTCACTTTTTACTGCCATGGTCATCACGAGTCGTGTTTTTGTTCAAGGGAAGTTAAACCAGAGTCGGCCATTCTGCGGTGTCTCTTGACTCATTATTCAGTCGGCCTTCCCGATCTTGTCAGTATCTTGTTCTATCACATCAGATGTTTGGTCTTCTGCTCGTGCTGGTTTGAGAAGGTCTCCATTGACTTCTTGCTGGCGGGTTTGTCTCTTATCGACTACGACACATTGCTCTGAGAGCAAACCTAGAGCCGCACCCTAGCCCTATTTCTATCATTGATAGGTGACCTTGTGCTCAACATTTGATCATCATTATGGGTCTTTGATTGAGTGGTTTTCCTTGTGTTCGACGTCAGCATACATTATCACACTTGGGATTCGTGCAATACCTTGATTTCCATTTGACCCTATCGGTGGATATCTCGCCTCTGTGTTAGCTTTCATTATTGGTTGGTTCATAGGGTTTCTTCTGTGCTCTAGCTTCATCTTGTGAATGTCAGAAACATACTTTGGTTTGGTTCCGTCACTCTGCTTCGTCCGATTCCTTCCAAATTTTAACCTGCGGGTTACACTCGTGCTGGATTGATGTGGGATGCCTTAATGCCTTCCTTCCAACAGATCTTTTCCCATCGACTCCAACTCATTGCTCTGGGAATAAGGTCTAGAGTATTTTTTCAGTTTCTTAGGGTTTGCAGTCATCAGTGGCAGACTCTTCGCTATCGACAGTGGGGATTCATCATTGCCTCCTGATTGGTAGATTCTTCCAAGTGTTCGACTTCAACTCATTTATTCGCACTTGTTAGATTGTACTGGGGCACCTTGACACTCATTTTCATTATTGGTGGGTTGTCTCGCGTTTGTTAACGGTATACATTATTGACCGGTAATCAAACGATTTCTCACATGGTCGACTTCAGCTCATTTATTCCCATCGTGTAGAATTGTGCCATAGTGATTGGTGAAGACCTTGGGTTGCATCAGCATCTTTCGGTTCACTTTTGACAGTCCATTTAGTTTCTGCCAGTGGTGTCGTCCACCCTTATATGTTGCAGTGTCAGTACAGCATCATCCTATATGTTGGCTTCCGAGTTGGGTGATTGTACCATGAGTTCCACCCCTTATGATTTGGTACTTGGAGATTCAGTTACTTTTGTGATCAGACATCTATTTTCAGCATCATTGATCAGTTTGATATATGTGATACTTGGACATTGATTCCGACTTATACTTCCGAGCCGTGCTCAGATGATTCATTATGTACTTTCAGTTCAGCTATACTTGTATACATTCTGGATCCATTCTGTACTTTCTTTATGAATATATTTTTGACTAAGCATGGGTATGCCCGCCTCAGACATGAGCTGACTCTCTGTTTTCTTCCATTGGTTTTTGGCAGGCCGAAATCTGGTGAAGTCCTCTCTTTTCTTTGCGAAGTTCTTTCTATGTGCATAATACATTTCGGCCATCATGTACCCCTTCTAACCTCATATATTAGGGGGCATCTGTTATAGCATCATTTTTCACCCTCATGTGATTCATGATTGTATTTTTGGCCTTGGGCACCCATTCCCATAGACTTGGATAAAAATTCACAAAAAACAGTGTTTCAAATCCCATATGCGGGTATGCCCAGACTTTTCCGCGTGTATACGCGAGTCCCTATATAATTTTCCGTGTATGCCATTAAAATCATTAAAAAATATATAAAATTCCCTATTTTCGAGGCTGGGTTGATGGTTATTCCCATAATTCAACCACCCCAACCCGTGGCCAACTGTTTCCAACTAATTGAAACTAATTTGAGGGAGTATAAAAGCCCCTCATGTGCATGGCCTAAGGGGGAGGGAGAAATTATTGATATTATACTCTGTTGGAATCCTAATTCAAGTCTGATTTCCCGTGCCTCCTGCACTTCCCAGTTCATTATAGGAAACCCTTGTTTCCTGGAGATGTTCATCCTTCTATATGTCATCTCCTGTGCACAGATCATGGAAGAATCTTAGCGAGGCAAGGGCGGAACGGATCCGAACGATGGTCTGTTCGAAGATCGTGGAAGGATTCAGGTGATCTCTCCACCTTTTTTTATTGTACATGCTGTTCATAATATAGAAGAACCATCTTGTTCCTGAATTCACATGTTAATATCTGCTTGCATATGTGATAAGATTGTTATTTAAGCATTTATTATTATTTATACGATGTTTCACATGGATTTCACTAACATTTAGAGTAGATATATGCTGTACAACCAGATTTTCGTGCAGGTTTCTTCTTGGTTTTCAGGTTAAGGAGAAAGAAGGGTTGCGGGGGTTTGGACCCCGCAGGATCTACATCAAATGTAGGACCTACGGGTGAGTTCTTCGATCTATTATATCTATTTTTTCGCGTACAAATATGGTTGTGTGAGTCCTTCTTGAATAGCATGCCCTGATCTGTGGAGGTTTCAACCCAACAAACCTCTGGGGAGTTATTTCCCGAAACAGACATGTTTACCTTTTGGGAGTTCAACCAAATCCCAAGTCTTGTTTCTTTCTATGGCATTTATTTCCTCATCCATAGCTTCTATGCATTTCTCATTCTTGATAGCTTCTTCGAAATGAACAGGATCATCAACATGACAATATAAAGCAAACAAAGAATTGATACCTTCATTTGCTATATCTTGTTCATAAATATCTTTCAAACTTCTGAATTTCTTACCTCTTTCATTAGATGTACAAGTGCTTGAAGAAGCACTTGAATTTCCTCCCTGTGGTGTGCTCGGAGAAGCACTATCATTTCTCCTCAAGGGTGTGCTCTGCTGCTCTTGTGTTGGTGCTGCTATTTGGGGATGTATTTCAACCAACTCATCATTAATTTCATCATGAGATAAACAGTGTTTAACATTCACTGTTTTCTCTATGCTTCCATCCCAAGCTTCCTCTTCAATAAATTGAACATCTCTGCTCACAGTAAAATTCTTGGTGGATGGGTTATATAACCTATATGCCTTGGATTCCTCACTGTATCTAATGAAAATACGTTTCTCCCCCTTGTTGTCCAACTTCTTTCTTAGCTGATCTGGAATGTGTGCATAATCCACACATCCAAAGACCTTCATATGTGTGATACCTTGCTTTATTCCACTCCATGCCTCTTCCGACACTTTGTTCATTACTGCTTTTGTAGGGCACCTATTCAAAATGTACACTACACAATGTACATCTTCAGCCCAATAATCATTAGGAAAATGCTTTGCCTTTAACATGCTTCTCGCCATGTCCATTATCGTTCTATTCTTCCTTTCAACTACTCCATTTTGTTGCGGAGTATATCTAGTTGTAAATTGTTTATGAATACCATTTTCTCTACAAAAATGTAGAAAATATTTAGAGATATACTCTCCTCCTCTGTCAATCCTTAGGACTTTGATGTGCAACCCACTCTAGTTCTCAACAAGTGCTTTCAAATTGTGAAAATTTTCAAACACTTCAATTTTGTTTTTCAAAAAGTAAACCCAAGTTTTTCTTGTAAAATCATCTATGAATGTTAGGATGTAGTGGCTGCTTGCTAGCGATGGAGTTTGCATCGGTCCACAAAAATCTGAGTGGACAATCTCGAAGGGTGCTTTTGCCCTTATGCTTTTCCCGGAAGGAAAAATTTCTCTGTGTTGTTTCCCCAAGATACAACCTTCACAAAGGTTGTCTGGTTTCTCTATCAATGGTAAACCACTTACCATTCCTTTTCTGTTCAACAAATTAAGACCTCCAAAGTTGAGATGTCCAAATCTCAAGTGCCATAACCAATTATCATCTTTTGGTTCGCTTTGGAATGTCTCTTGTGCAACCGCTGCTATCTTTTCTTCATTCTTCAAGTCTGCTTTCATTCTAAGAGGGAACATTCTGTTCTTTGTCATCTTCACTTCAGTAATACACTGTTTGTTGGGTGGTTTTTCCATGATGGTACAAACATCATCCTAAAAGAAAACATTATACCCCTTATGGAAAAGATGTCCAATACTTAAAAGGTTACACTTCATTCCTAGAACATAATAAACATCTGCTATGGATTTCTTTGCACCTAATCTTGTTAAAACATTTACATTTCCTTTTCCCATAACAGAAACTTTGCTATCAGTTCCTAGTGTGACTTGTGACTTCACACTCTCATCTAACATAGAAAACATTGCTAAGTTTCCTGTCATATGGTTACTGCAACCGGAGTCTAGAAACCATAAATCCTCACTTTTTTCTTCAGCCATATTACAAGCTAAAAACAAATTATTTTGGCTGATATTTTCTCTAGTGAAATTTGCACTAGTTCTACTTCCAATATCTTTCTGCTTCTTTCTACATTCATTAGAATAATGACCATATTTTTTACAATAGTAGCATTGGACATTGGATTTATCATACCTTTGTCCTTGAGCATTCTACTGAGCACTCTGCTGGCTGCTGCCTTGGCCGTGGCTGTGACTTTGACTGTTGCACCTTCCATGTGAATGTGAAAGGCTGTTCCTTCCACCTCTGTTTTGGATTCTGCCTCTTCCTCTCTTGTTTCCTCTGCCTTGCCCTCTTCCTCTTCCGAAAGACATCTGGGTCTTAAAGGCATGCTCAAGAGATGAGTTTTCACTCCTACCCAATCTCTGTTCATGAGTCATCAGTGATGCGTGTAGCTCATCCACTGTGAACTTTGTGAGATCCTTAGTCTCTTCTATGGTGGTGAAAATCACATCAAATATTGAGGGTAAACTTCTCAAGAGTTTTTCCACAATCCTCTTGTCTTCAAGAGTCTCTCCATGAGATCTTATTTGTGTGACCATTCCAATCACATGAGTGAAGAATGAGTCAATAGTATCTGACTCTTTCATATAGAGAGTCTCAAAATCTCTCCTCAACAATTGAAGTTTTGTTGTCCTAACTTTCTATATGCCTTGATAGGCTGTCTTGAGAGTTTCCCATGCTTCTTTGGATCTCTTGGCTGCTGCTATCCTCGGAAACACACTCTCATGCACTGCTTGATACAAAAAGAAGAGAGCCTTGGAGTCTTTCTTCCTAATGCTTTTCAACAACTCTTTCTCTACTTGAGTTAACTCTTCAAACTCTTCTTTATTTGCTGGCTCTTCAAAGCCTTCATCAGCAAATTCCATAAGTCTTGGGAGACAAATAAAGCTCTCATAGTTATTGACCAGTAGTCATAATTCTTCCCATTAAATTGTGGGAGATGGATATTTCCCATACCCATACCAGTGCTGGCTCCAGCCATTCTGCACTCTTAACTATGATTTAAAAACACTTGACTGTGTATTTTAAAATAACTGACTGTTCTGCAACAGTAACACAAAAACTGTATAGAGAAATACCTTTGGATTCTTTTGTCTGAGTCTTCACACTGCTGGAGAAGCTGCTGCAACAAAGAACTCCTTTCCTTCAGCTTCTTTGATCTTCAAAGAGCCTGGACTAGCTCTGATACCATGTTGAAATTTCTGAGAATTCCAGAACAAACAGTGGAGAGAGTAATACTCTCCTCTATAACACAGAGAAATATAAAAATTTCACTCACAGGAGATAGAGTTTCAACTCAAAAAAAACAAGCATTTATTCCTTAAAAAATAACTGTTACAAATTCTTCCTCACTGGAGGAATTCACAAAGATGTTATAGACTGCTACAGATGTAGTGCACGCACAAGACTTCACTGTCTTAATAAAACTCTCTGTCTCTCAAAAAAAATACGCTGCTTTGTTTTTTTTTAATTCGCACTGCTATGAAACAACAACAACAAAAATTACATTCAAACAAGCTCTCGGGCCTTTCTTTTATATGTGCCACGCACATTATAAAACATTAAACATAAAAACATATATGCATTGGGTCCGCATGTTAAACACAAAACAAACGACAACCCAAACATTTCCTATTGCGATTGCGCGATGTGAAATGTTGCGATGTTGCGATTGCGATGGGATCGTATCGCAAATATGCAATGGAACTCTGGCTTGGGTGGAGGGAAATTATTGACTTGCGATTTGCGATTGCGCGATGGCGCGACAATCGCATCGCGGCTATCAATTGGCGATAACAAATGGACTTGCGATGTGAAATTGTGCGATGGCGCGACAATCACATCGCAAACATTACAATGTACCTTGGTTTGTGCAAAGGGCGATATAATACTTGTGATTGCGTTCATCACATCGCAATGTTTCAACACTGCGAATTCATTGTGGTGGTTTCAATTGGAACTGCCGATTGCGATGATCGCATCGGTCCATCGCCATATCAACAAGACACTTGCAAGATATTTTTGCGATTTACCGCCTGATCCTTTACTCCGCCGATTATATTGGTAAGGCTTTAAAGCCTGTTCCAATCTGTAATCAAAGCTCTGCCTGTTGGCGAGACTTTGAGTCTTGGCATTAAATACTGTTGTTAAGAAATCGACCATCGCCTTGGATAAAATATCAAAGGGGTCTAATCCCATCTGTTCTGTGCACCTGTGAAGCTTTCCAATCCTTTTGAAATTTTCATTAATACAACAGGCAACCGCCTTTGCCTGTGCTTCAATGTGCCGCTGTTCATTTACTCTGCAATTACTGCTGATTGACTTCAGCAGTTGGAATTAATTTCGTTCAACTAGCGGAGATCAATCTTGCAAAAAACAACTAGTTCTCGTGTTGCATTCCTTCAATTCTGGGTACTTTTCAAGTGCTTAATATTCTCACAGGACCGATTCCTTCATAGCTCGGCAATCTGAAATGAATTCTTTCAATGTCAGACAACCGTTTCACTAGATCAGTTCCTTCTGCGTTTGAGCGTCTGCTGTATGCAAAGATTGTTTTGGGAAATATTGAGTTGTGTAGCCGCTAGACCTTTAATTCGGAGGAATTCTTTCGATGTCTTAGACAACATCTTGTGTACTGTTGTCTAGATCAGTTGCTTTGGCATTTGAAAATCTGATATATACAAAGAGGTTTTTTTGGGAAATCTTGAGTTGTGTAGTGGCGAGACATTTGGTAAATCTGAAGAAAGTAGTAAAAAACTAAGCAGAAATAGTGTTGGATGGTTTGTTGTTTTTTTGCTTTGTTTCACATTATTTTTGTCCTTGGGTTTTTCTGGTTTCACAGAAAGTACCGAAGCTGGAGCGAAACCTTTAATTGCAACGAAGCCCTGTATTGAAGAAAGTAGTAAAAAAGCTAAGCAGCAAAAATAATGATGGATGGTTTGTTGTTGGTTTGGTTTGTTTTGTTTCTTAAAGTCTTGACAAAGTGTGTGGTGCTTTCTCTTGGAACTAGAGAGTCAAAAAAGAGTTACCACGCTAAGGACCCTGCAAAATGGGGTATATTGGGATGGTTACTTTAGGATGGTAAAAAATCTATAATTGACATACTTCTGCAAGCGAGTTTAGCTATTGTAGACACTCAGGCAACCGTCAATATGTTCCAAGGATTGGACCTAGCGAATAACTATCTAAGAATCTAGGTCCTTAATTTTCATGCATGTCTTAATTTATAAACAAGGTAGTACCGCTCTGCATAATCATATTTACAGATTTCATAATTGTTTCTTGTTTGCTTGCACACAATTCATATGTAATATATTTCTTATTGCGATGATTATCAGGAACCTGGCTTAGAAGATAAAAGAAGTGCACTCGATCTGTCAACCAATGAAACTCTTGACGCGCTGAAATATATAGGTCTTAAACTTTTCAACGAACATGTTTAGAGGGTGAATATACACACTGGCAAGTATGAGCCCGTGCGACAAAGGCACCAACAAGGATGCATTCAAAACCGGTAAACTCATCATCGCTCCCATTTAATCGCAAGAGAGAGCAGTGAAAGCTTTGAACAATATAAATAGTTTTCGTAATGGTTACTTATCAATATCGTGGAATTGATTTGGCAGGTTTGCGAATAGACTTTCTGACAAAAAAAAGTCAAGACCACCAATATCCTTGTGACGGTCTTGAAAACTGCTGCACTTTTCATGGAAAATTATAAAAACTAAAAGTTAGGGGTGGAATTTCACGTACTTCTGTGGATCTAAATTTATTTAGATTTTATTATATTATTAAATGCTAGTTAGTGTCTCCATTTTACTTTCAGAATATTGGTCAAGAGACCTCTCACTTAAATACAAGACTGCCACTTTATTACAGACATATTGATAATTTTATTTTCGGAGACATCTCACTTATATACCAGACTACCACTTTATTATTTTGATAATTTTATTTTCGTCCCGTGATATATATATATGTGTGTGTGTGTGTGTGTGTGTGTGTGTGTGTGTGTGTGTGTGTGTGTTGGCGATGGTAGTATAAAAGCACTTTTTTTGGTGGTTTAAGCTTAATTTAAGTGTATGTGTTTATGGTATTATAATCAAACTTTTCTTGACTGGAGTACTATTTTTGTATTTAATTGTTTTTTAAATACTATTAGTATTTGTATATTGAATAGTGAATATAATTTATTTTTTATATTTTTTATATTTAATTTTTGGATATTATTGTATTGTTATTTAGAATAGAAAATTATGTTAATTTTTTATAATCTTTTTGGATGTTGAATGGTAATTCTAAATGATTTTTTAGAGCTATTAATATTTTTATGTTTATGTGTAGTGTTACGATACCATTTATTAATGATTATGCAAAAAAAATATTCAATATGTGTTTAACCAAAAAAGTGTTTAATTAAAAAAATGTATCTTATTATAAATTATAGGTTTCTTTTTAAATAAAAATTGAAAATAAAGATTAGTGTTTGTATATGGAATAGTGAATGTAAATCATTTTTAATATCTTTTATATTTAATTTTAGGATATTATAGTATTTGAGATGTAAAACTCGGAGGTACTTGGAGGTATTCCAAGTTTTACATCTGAAAAACTACACCACAGAAACCTCCAATCTAGCATATTATAGTATTGTCATCTATGAGAGAAAATTATGCTAATTTCTTATAATTATGTTGAATGGTAAATTTAAATTATTTTTTAGAATTTTTAATATAATTTTTTTTTATGTGATGTCGCAAAGAAAATTGTTCAATGTGTGGTTCACTAAAAAAAAAGGAAAATGTTTAATTACAAAATTGCATCTTATTTTAGTAAAGATTTTAATTTTTTATTTTTTTTAGAAGTATATTTTAAATAAAAATATTTAAGAAAATTTCTAAATTTAAACATTAATTGATTATATATATATATATATATATATATATTCTTAAAAATAAATTGTTATTATTATTATTATTTTAAGTATTTTTATAAGAATTTATTTTTTTATTTCTCATTCTATTATTTTTATTTTTATTGAAAATTTATTTTTCCTTATATTAAATTTATATATTACATAAAATATGTGAAGATGAAATTTATATATTACATAAAATATGTAAAGATGTATTTGAATCCTTTGATCACATTATTCCGAGTGTCTCCTATGATTTATCAATGTGCAAACTATGACTAAGATCCAATCTCCCTTTCTAGTTTCTAGATAATGCGTTCCTCTTTGAAAACAACTCCTCTAGTTGCGTTCCTCTATGAAAACAACTCCCCTAGTTGGCACTCTGTACATCTATGATTGAGTATTACATTTATGAAATGTTAGAATGAATGTTAGACAATTGAAAATTTCTATGCCGTCAGAATAGTAGTTAAAAAAAAGTGACACGCATTAGTTCGTGCAAGCAACTTGCCGAGATTGATTTTGCAAAAAACCAAGTCTCGATACTTTGCAAGTGCTTCATTATCTGGACCTATCAGAAAATCTTCTCACGGGACAGATTCCTTCAGAGCTCGGGAATTTGAAGCTGAATTATTTCAATGTCTTGGATCATTTGATTATTTAAAATTTTGTCAAAACTAAAATAGGCCTTCCATCATTCTTTATTTGTTTTCTCATTGTTATATTTCCACTTAAGATTTCATTTAAGCTTGAATTTTTTCTAGATATCTGTATGAATTAACTTCCTCTAAGTTGTTGTCATAAACAAAATTAAAGTAACTCATCTTTTTTATTTGATTATACAGCCTTTGTTTTGTTAGGTTTTGTTGTCATTCACAAGCTAGAAATTAGTTTTTTGAGAATTCCAAGTTGATTAGACATGGGGAGAGGGGTTTCTATACAAATACAATTATTTTTAAGGTTGATATCAACATTAAGGGTTGATGTAGTGTCTCTCTTATCTCATTAAGTAACTAATAATTTTCCAAGTTTTCTCTTATTATACATGTATACTGAATTTTAAAAGATCATTTACACTATCTTTATGTATGAGATTATAAATGTAGAGGAAATTAATTCATACAAATATCTTAGATTTGACCCTCATCAGAAGATTCATTGCAACTCTAATATTGAGAAATGATTAATATAGAATATAAAGCTTCTTTGGTCTTGACAACAATTATAAATAAGTGCTACATAGAATCTTAGTCGCTACCACCTAAGTTAGAAATTATGCTCTCAGAAAGATTGCATATAAAATGGTTGTGACCAAATTAACTTAGAAACATTTCATGGGTCAAGAATAATTTGGGAGGGAAAATGAACTTGAGCTATAAATGATAGTTCACCATGGTATAAATCCTTTTGCATTTGTTTGTAGGCCCTTTCCTCATCAAAAAATCTCGCAGAATATCATGCTGAGTAAAGGAAAGCTTGTGGATGATACCATAAGAGTTGACCATGGTATTTGTTATGTTAGATAAAATAATTATTTAATCAATGCTCGAAAAAAGGTCCACTTCTCTCCTACCAAACAATGTAAAGTTGTTATGTCACACTAGCATTATTGATATTTCTATTTAGTAGATCTACTTTAAAGTAGTTCATCTAATGTTAAATCTTGAATTTGTCATTTTTGAAAAACAAACTTTGAATATAAAAGACTATAAGATTTTGATCAAAGGAGATAGTTCAATATTGAAAAAGAACACCTTTTTTATTAAATATTTACTATTGGAACTTGGAATTTGATTAATTGATTTCTCTTTATATTCTAACTTTTGATAACATTTTGTTTACTAATTTTTATATTCAGTGATCTTGAATTTATGCTTACGACGTTTCCTTTGCAACATCTGGTGCAATTGCTAGTTTAAAATGAAATTTATGCCGGGAAGGTTCTTCAGGAAGAATTCTTACTAAAAGAATATAATGTCCAAAGAAATTATTCTATAGTTCTGAACCTAAGACTCAAAGGAGGATCCCTAGGAACAAAAACTTTCACAAGAACATAACAGAATAGAACTACAGGGCCCATGAAGGGGGCCAATACGGCCAAAGCTGGCACTTCAAATGGGCCCTCATGCAGGAACATTTTGTAGGGGAAAAACACAACACCAATCTCCTCAGAACCAGTGAAGAATATTTCCAAACCATACATTGTGGAACAATTAAACAATGTGCCAGAATTGAATATTAAGTCCTCAGATATTGACGAACATTGCTCTTCTTTTGAAATACAAACAGTAATATGCAGGTTTAACTGTTACTGGCCCAAACCAATGGAGCTTTTCCATTGGATCTTCACCAACTGGACGAAGGATTATGATATCCACCTCTGTTATAAGGGGTATTTTATCGTAAATTTCAATTCTACAGAAGCTAGAGACATCATACTAAGGGTGAGACCATGGTTCTGGGGTTCCACTGGAGTCTTCATTACTTCTTGGTTCCCTGGTTCGGTTGTACAATCTCCCGCTTCATTTTTGGAATGAACTTGTTCTACAAGGCATTGGAAATACTATAGAGAGATACATCAAAACGGACATCCAAAAGATGGAGGAGAGAATTTTCACCTTTGCACAAATTTGTGTTGAAGTGGACCTCGACAAAGGATTACAAGAAAGTATCCACCTGATTCACCACCAACATAAATGGAAGCAACATCTTGATTATGAAAATACAACCTTCAGATGTAGGATATGCAGGAAAACCATCCATCTACAAAATACATGTTTGGACGACAAAAGGGAGAACAGGAAAAAGAAGAAGACTGGGAAAGTATCTAAGGGATGGAAATTCCCCTCAGGTGACCCAGAACAAGAAACATAAGATGAAAGGGACATGCCCATACCGAATGAAAGCACACAGGCTCCACCCACTCCAGGGGCACGAAACCAAGAGGTACAAGACCCAATCATGTTTAACGCGATGCCTATTCTGACACAAGCCATAAAGGATTTCACACCCAGAGGGGAGGTTTCTGCTTTAAGTTTGGGAGTGAACAAAAGATCTAATGTTTCAGAAAGCTTAGAGTCCGAGAAATAAATCACCATGAGGGACAATGAGCTGGCCTTGGTCTCGTCTTCCCTGCACTCAGGGACGTGGCAGATTGTTCAAAAGAGAAAAGGCAAGCATGAAAATCCCAACCCTGCATTCTGTAAATTTTAAAATTTAATTTGGTAGCCTCGCTACATTGACAAGTGTGCTTGAGCAAACAGGCACTTTGGACTTCTCGAATGCTTAATTGCATCTGAAAATGTAACTTTTCATTAAATTAATAGAAAGTTGCTGATTTTTTCACCGAAAAAATAAATAAATAAAAAATGAAATTTTGAATGCATAAATGGAAGTAGCACATTAAAAAAATCCAAACATTTGAACTCTACAAATTAAAGATATATATATATATATATATATATATATATATATATATATATATATATATATATATATGACTCTTAAAAATTTCTATCATATTTTGGACAAAATTGACCAAGAAAAATGCCCAAAAAAATTATTCATCTATTAAAATATATTATTAACCAGCCTAGATCCATCTTAAGTCCAGATCTATCAAGCGCCGAGAAGCATCAAATCTCTCGATGTGCAAACCTCTTTTTTGAGTGAAAAAAGTGAGGAAAGGTTTGCACCTCTAGAGATTTGATCCCTCTCGGCGCTTGATAGATCTGGAGTTAAGATGGATCTAGGTTGGTTTCAGTCGTGTGTGGCTAAGTAAAATCTATCAAATATATGATTAATTCTATCAATAATATGTAAATACATCTAATATAAATATAATCATTTTATATATGCTAAATATATCTCATATTTATCTAGTCATTTAAATTTTAAAATTTGCTTCGTTACCTCACTTTGTTGAGATGATAAATATTGTTAATAACTTTAATGATGAAAAATGATGAAATAAAATTTTTGAATGCAAAGTGACAATGTAATAGTGTTGAATGATATAAAATGTGAATAATAAGAATGCAGTCAATTACAAATAATATTCATTGTGATCAATCTCAAATTATTTCCTTCTACTATTCTTATTGTCACCTTTGTTAGTTTTGTCATCTTTTCATTTCGATTGTATGAAAAGGATAGTGGAAATCATAAACCATTTAAATATTTAGCTCGAACTATTGCACTAAACATCATACATTGTCTCTCTTGCTCTCCAATATTAATATTTTTAGTTACTATAACACAAAAGTCAATGTAAATTTTCAATAATTTTGTGTGCTTACATTGAAATCAATGCACAATGTTAATCCAATCGCTTTAAAATGTACCATCATACATCCAATTACATCAAATCAAAAATCAACGTCTACACTGAAATAAATGCATCTAATGCAAAAAATCAAATAAGATTAGAAAAAAACATTTACACTGAAATTAATGCATCTAATGCAGGTAATCAAATAGCATTAGAAATCAACATCTACACTAAAATCAATGCATCTAGTGCAAGTAAGAAAATAATATTAGAAACTGACATCTACACTGAAATCAATGCATCTAGTGCAAGCAATCAAATAGGATTAGAAATCAACATCTACACTAAATTCAATGCATTTAGTGCAAGCAATCAAATAGGATTATAAATCATCTACATTGAAATCAATGCATCTAGTGCAAGCAGAAAAATATAATTAGAAATCAAATTCTACACTGAAATTAATGCATCTAGTGAAAGAAATCAAATAGGATAGGAAATCACCGTCTACACTGAAATCAATGCATTTAGTGCAAGAAATCATATAGGATTAGAAATCATCTACATTAAAATCAATGCATCTAGTGCAAGCAATTAAATATAATTAGAAATATATATCTACACTAAAATCAATGCATTTAGTGCAAGAAATCAAATAGTATTAGAAATCACCATCTAGTGCATCTAGTGCAAGAAAAATTCTTCCCTCTCTCCCCCCTCCAACTTCATCTCTCTTTCCCTCCGTCTCTCCACTCTCTCACATCCTCCCTCTTCCTTCCTCTCTCTCCATTTCTCTCCCACCTCTCTCTATCTCTCTCTCTTCACCCTCCAAATCTATTGATATATCCATCCCTCTCTCCTTTTGTCCTCCCTTCTCTTCATCTCTTTTTCTTTATCTCTTTATCTCACCCCAAAACATACACACTCTATCTTCTCCCTTGTCGCTCCATCTCTCTCTCCACTTCTCACTAACTATGTATTTCTTCTTCCCTCCCTCTCTCCCCATCCAACTCCATCTCTCTATCCCTCTCTCTCTCTCTCTCTCTCTCTCTCTTTCTCTCAACATCTACACTAAAACAAATGCATATAGAACAAGAAATCAAATAGGATTATATATCACCATCCACACTGAAATCAATGCATATAGTTAAAAAAATAATCTTCTCTCTCTCCCCCCCCCTCGAACTCCATCTCTCTTTCCCTCCCTCTCTCCAGTCTCTCACATCCTCTCTCTTCCTTCTCCTCTCTCCATTTCTCTCCCACCTCTCTCTCTCTATCTATCTCTATCTTCACCCTTCAACTCTATTACTATATCCTTCCATCTCTCCTTTTCCCCCAATTCCCTCCATATCTCCTTATTTTTCTCTTTATCTCACCCCCAAACCTACACACACTCTCTATATTTCTCCCTTGTCACTCCCTCTCGCTCTCCACTTCTCACTCTCTATGTATTTATTCTTCCATCCCCCATCTCCCCCTCCAAATCCATCTCTCTATCCCTCCCTCTCTCCTCCTATATCCCTCCATATCTCCTCCTCTCTCTCTTCCTTCATCTCTCTCCCTTCCTCTCCTAACTCCCTCTCTCTTCCCCTATCTATCTCTCTCCCCCTCTCTCTTTTCCCTAAAATCCTCTCTCTTCCCCCATCACTCACTCTCTCTCTCCCTCTCTCTCTCTCTCTCTCTCTCGCTACACTGAAATCAATGCATTTAGTGCAAGAAATCATATAGGATTAAAAATCATCTACATTGAAATCAATGCATCTAGTGCAAGAAATTAAATATAACTAGAAATCAATATCTACACTAAAATCAATGCATCTAGTGCAAGAAATCAAATAGTATTAGAAATCACCATTTACACTAAAATCAATGCATCTAGTGCAAGAAAAATTCTTCCCTGTCTCCCCTCTCCAACTACATCTCTCTTTCCCTCCATCTCTCCACTCTCTCACATCCTCCCTCTTCCTTCCTCTCTCTCCATTTCTCTCCCACCTCTCTATCTCTCTCTCTCTCTCTTCACCCTCCAACTCTATTACTATATTCCTCCCTCTCTCCTTCTCTCCTCAATTCTCTCCATATCTCCTTCTTTATCTCTTTATCTCACACCAAAACATACACACTTTATCTCCATCTCTCCCTTGTCACTCCATCTCTCTCTCCACTTCTCAATCTCTATGTATTTATTCTTCCCTCCCTCTCTTCCCGTCTAACTCCATCTCTCTATCCCTCCCTATCTCCTTCTATCTCCTCCTCTCTCTCTCTCTCTCTCTCTCTCTCTCTTCCAATTTTCTCTACTCCCCCATCACTCTCTTCCTTTCTCTCAAGTCCTCTCTCTTGTCCTTCCTCTCTCTTCATTTCTCTCTTACCTTCCTCTAACTTTTCCTCTCTCTGTCTCTCTCTATCAACATCTACACTAAAACCAATGCATATAGTGCAAGAAATCAAATAGAATTATATATCACCATCCACACTGAAATCAATGCATCTAGTTCAATAAATCATCTTCTCTCTCCCCCCCCCTCCAACTCCATCTCTCTTTCCCTCCCTCTCTCCAATCTCTAATATCCTCTCTCTCTTCCTTCCCCTCTCTCCATTTCTCTCCCACCTCTCTCCCTCTCTTCACCCTCAAACTCTATTACTATATCCCTCCATCTCTCCCCATTCCCTCCATATCTCCTTATTGTTCTCTTTATCTCACCCCCAAACATACACACTCACTCTATATTTCTCCCTTGTCACTCACTCTCTCTCTCCACTTCTCACTCTCCATGTATTTATTCTTCCATCCCTCATCTACCCCTCCAACTCCATCGCTCTATCCCTCCCTCTCTCCTCCTATATCCCTCCATCTCTCCTCCTCTTTCTCTTCCTACCTCTCTCTCCCTTCCTCTCCTACCCCTCTGTCTCTTCCCCCATCTCTCTCTCTCTCCCTCTCTCTTCCTCTCTCTCATCCTTCCTCTCTCTCTCTCTCTTCCATCCAATCATCTCTCTCTCTCTCTCTTTGCCCTATAATCCTCTCTCTTCTCCCATCACTCTTTCTCACTCTCTCAAACTATGTTACTATATCCCTTTCTTTCTCCTTCTCTCTCCTTCTTTTCCCCATTCTCTCTGTCTATGCTTCTTTGTCTCTTTATCTCACCCCAGGGCAGAAACGTGAACCTGGGTTACACTTTTCTGAGAATTGCGGGTTGAAATTTTTTTCGGCAATAGTTCGGCCGAACTCGTGATTCCGTTTAGACTCGACGGGTTTTTTCGACGGCGCGAGAAAACGAGGTAAATTTTCTGGGAGTTTGGAAAAGCTAGCAACTAAAGTTCGTACGAACTTGTATAAAAATTCGGTCGAACTAATAGTTCGTACGAACTTTCACATTTAAAATAGTTCGTACGAACTATTTTCTATAAATAAATCGCCCGCGAAGTTAATCGCTTTATTCTTCCCGCGTTTTGTACGTCGCTATCGCATCCCTCGTCAGTCGTCTTTGAGTTTTTGTCGCACCTGCGTCGCCGTGTTGGAGTTCGTTGCGCCTCGTTGCCGTGCTTTGGAGTTCCCGCTAGCACCTGCGTCGCCACGTCATCGGGTTCAGTCGCACCCTGCGTCCCGTGGTCTGAGTTCGTTTCACCCTCGTCGCTCTTCGGTCATTGGTGCAACTATCTTACACATTTTTGACGTGGAAAATCGTGTTTGAGGTGGAAAATTTGGAAAATCTCGTGTTTGAGGTGGAAAATTTGGAAAATGTCGTGTTTGACGTGGAAAATCGTTAATGCATTTTTTTGTATTCGGACGCTTTGAAATTCATTGTTAATGCATTTTTTGAATCTATTAATGCATTTTATGATAATTAATGTAATGCATTTTTTGCATTTTTTCTACGTTAATGCATGTTCCCTTAATCCCTTCAAATTGCACCTGCATGCCATTAAAATAAAGTATAATTAAATCAAAACAGATGATCTATAAACAATTTTTTTCCGGAGGTTCATAGATTTGTTACCTCCTTTTCGTCTTCGAGGTATGCCATCGAGTTCCCTGTGACTGGTGAAGCTCAATCTCACTTGCTTTCCTTGTGACTCTTCCTTACGACTTTTGGCGAGCTGAGTGTCAAGATGATATCGTAGTACATCGGCAACACCATTTGTGGTTCTAGTAACAAGAGCTACGCTTTCTAACATCTTCGGTTCGACTTTTTCCCACAATGTCTTCCACTAGCATGTGCCAATCCCATCCTTTGAAATATGAACATATATCTAAAAATGGATCTCTGCAATTATGGGGAAGAGCATCAGTAGGCAAAAAGCGTAGCACATCTCCTTAAAGTCTTCACTCGCCCATTTATCTTTCACGTCGCATCGATAGCAGAATAAGCTTCATGTCTATCATCACTCAGACCTATGAATGGTGCGCATTAATGTTAGCATGAGTGGAATTTTGCCACATATTTGTATGATCTCATTCAATTGAGTCTCATTTAATATTCCATCCTCTATTTCCTCCCTCACGAACTCAAATTTTGACGAATATAAATTTCCTCTACGAACTCAAATTTTTGACGAATATTATCGGGGAAAAAGGACATATGTCAGATTGCCATAAAATTTCAATATTCGGATTTGTCTTTCTTTTTGTTTCGAACAATGGTACATTTTCTTTTTTTTGGTTTCAATTATACTTGGATGAATGCTATCTTGTTTTTATTATGACTTCAATATGACTCCAATACGGCTCTATTGTTTTTGTGGTTTCATACGGTTAGTGTTGAATGGGTCAGTTTTTTCTTTTTTTTAATTTCAAAGAATTATACTTGGATGAATGCTTAGTGTTTTTATTATGATTTCAATATGACTTCAATACATGCATACTTGTTTTTGTGGTTTCATACGGTTAGTGTTGATTCAATGGAAGAAAATTTGTTGTATATGTTTTTAAGAGGATATGTAACCATAAATCAATGTTTTTTTTTAATTTTTTTTTAAGAATTTTAAGAATTATAGATTTAACTTTTTAATTTGTAAAAATTTGAGTGTCTTCGAGGTTTTTCGAGATGTTTAATTTATTTATGTATTCAAAAGTCTATTTTAAATATGAAGAAATTACAATTTTGTATCAAAATTGTATAATACTTTAGAATCCTATTGACCAACCTTATGGTCATTCATCGGACATATATATATATATATATATATATATATATATATATATATATATATATATATATATATATATATATATTTTTTTTTTTTTTTTTTTAATTTCAGAAATAAAACATATTATTTATCGGTAATTGGAATGAAATTACATCTTTCATGTGCAAAGGGAACTTCCCTGTACTCCTACATTTTCCATAAAGTTGAAGGTCACCAAACAATTGCGGTCAATAATTTTTTGGTCCATTCCATACTCAAGTGCGAAAATCTCTAGCATTTCAAGTTTCTGGTCATCATAGCTATTAAGGAATGAAAAAGGACACTAGTATTGATATATTGCTTCCATTATATCATTCTTTTTCAAGGTTGATTCCATCCTTGTTGAAGTATATTTGTCTAAATCCTTATCTACAAGGGCACATTGTGTATTTTGGTGCATGTTGTGTATCTCTTGTTGTGAATCTCAAGTTACTTTAAAAATTTGGTCACCTAGTATGCTTAATGAGCTTGGAATTACACTTTAGAAAGAATCCAATTACAATTGAGACTTAAGTTCTACCATTTTAAAATAAGAAATCACGAATTCACGAACTAGCTCCGAAAAAAATTTTCAACCCGCAATTCTCACAAAAGTGTAACCCAGGTTCCATAGTTATTTATAATTTTTATTTTAGAAAGAACCTTCAACCAAAAATACCCCAAAGTTTAGTCCCCTGTGTGCCCTTTGAGACACATTAGGTCATCCCACCAATTCATGCCCCATGCTTCATGAGTTGAAGGGTATCCTTCATACCCCTTAAGCACCCGCATTTCTCCCCACTCCATCATGTGATGTTGCCACCTCATCACGTAATAAGGGTTTAAGAACCAACGACCTCTTGTATATTTATGTGAAACACAAACATTATACACAACATTGTCTCAATCTTCGACGATATCAAGATGTGTTGGTCACCATACATCATGCCTCAATAGTAGCACCACCACTTACACCAACCTCATATGTTGATGATTCCTCTTCCACCATTTATTATGTCACGAACTCGGTTAATTAGTATATGGCATGCCCTTGAGTGATCTATGTTAAAGACACTCATCTCATCTATATGTGTCCTTTACTCATCAAATACCATCATCACCGCATGCATCAAGTGACATATCCCCCTCATCAAGATCCCAATCCGCCTAATTTTGGATGCTCCTCATACACTAAGTACCTTGACCATATCAATGGAATACCCAACTCCTAGCATGGTTCCCACCACACCAACACAACTATTGGAGATTCAAACGACCTCACCACTTAGAAAATGATAAGAAATTATTTCACCCCCTTGTACTAACAATACATAGAAAGAATAACATAATTAATATAAGAGATAAAAATATGAATTAGAGAAGGGGATGGATCACATATTAAAGGAAATGTAAGCTAACCTAGGAAGAAACCAACTCTTCGCTCCCACTTCAAATAATTTTTAAGAGTAAACAATGAAAACAACAAATTGATCTATGTACCAGATGTACAACATTCAACCATACCCATATAAAGAGTGTACAATGAAATTAATGTTGGTTTACTTCAACACTTGGAAAATATCTTGTTTCTATCCCATTTGTGGAAGTTATGCAAATATGAAATAAAGATATATAAGGTTAAGAAGTTCTTAAAATTTGATGAAGTAGATGACCCTACTTTTGAGGATTATCCTATAAAGTTAAAAAAGATGAATCAAGGGAATAAAAATGTAATTCATAAACATTTTCATATATTCCTAATAATAAATAAAATATTATTACACAACTATATGCTAGATTTAGGAGAAACAACTGATGTAATTCCTTTGAAAGTGATGAAATAATTAGGCCTTACAACAACTAGGGCATATATAAATGTATGTGCTATGGATCCTATGAAAATCGGGATGGGTAGAGTAATAAATACACATGTTTTGAAATTTTTTGAGGAGTAACTCAAAGCATGCATATATACAAAATGAAGTGGCTACTTTCTTCATATTCCATGAGGGACTATTGTTCTTCCCAAATACTATTCATATCATGTACCTCTGAATTATTTCTAGTGAAATTAAATGACTTGAAATTAAATTTCCTAAAGCCTATTGAAATTTCTCCTTCAAAATAAGGATGCACTCCCATTTGATTCTCACGGATAGGTTGTAATCATGAGGCTCTCGCTCAAGAGTGGACCTTCGCAAAATTTTGTGACGTCTTGTCACAAACAAAACCATCAAATTGAAAACACATCATTTTTCTCCTTCAAAGAAAAAAAAAATTCACATCATGTGAATATGTCCATGTACTCTTACATATTGGCGTACAAAACCATCAACCAAACACAAGTTGACAAAACATGCCTCTTCAAACCACTGACTCTGAAGACAAATAATAGAGCTCATGTACTTTCAACATCTTGCTTCATGCAACATGCACTGGATACTTTGAATTTGCAAAGAAATTAATGAAACATCAAAATACATGCTAGGCCTTAATTGGATAAGAAATCTAACCATTTGTTAGAAAACCATTTCAATGGCGCTTATTTTTCTTTCAACTATGTTGAATTTAGTTTTTAGTTATATTTTTAATTTTGGAGAAAATAACTATTTATTTCATGTGTAATTAGATTATTGATTTCATGTGGTAGGGTTGTGGATTCAGGCATTGAAGCAACACCATTATATTTCAAATTTAAAAATGATGGTTTGAGTCCTAGGTAGCTTAGAATCCTACTTGTTTTCATAATAAGGATGCACTCCCATTTGATTCTCACGGATAGGTTGTAATCATGAGGCTCTCGCTAAAGAGTGGACCTTCGCAAAATCTTGTGACGTCTTGTCACAAACAAAACCATCAAACTCAAAACACATCATTTTTCTCCTTCAAAGAAAAAAAAAATTCACATCATGTGAATATGTCCATTTACTCTTACATATTGGTGTACAAAACCATCAACCAAACACAAGTTGACAAAACATGCCTCTTCAAACAACTGACTCTTAAGTCAAATAATAGAGCTCATGTACAAATTTCCATATTTGTTGCATTTAAGTGTGTCTAACATAACTCTACTTTCAACATCTTGCTTCATGCAACATGCACCATACTTTGAATTTGCAAAGACCTGAATTCTTCACCCCCCATTAAAATGACCCTACAAGTTGATTCTTTTAGTTTTTTCACTCTATAAGCATCAACATACGATTATGCATGATGGAGAATCTCTAGCGCTTTCCCTTGTTAATATATTTAACAAGGGAAAGCGCTAGATATTCTCCATCATGCATAATCGTACGTTGGATTTGGTGATAATTTTCTCCATATTTTGGCTTTCTGACCCGCAAAACATAATTATTTTAGAAGGGAGGGAAGGAGGGATGATCACATTGACTTGCTTGATGACCTGTCTATGAAGATTAACTACCTTAAGAACTATTTTTTTGCGTAGGGAAAGACACATTCCCATGTCTGAGCATGAAAACGTTCTTTGATATTTTTAATGCCTCTAGTGTTTACTTCTACAAGTTCTATAGGCAGAGTCTGTAAAGGGCCAGGTAGCCTCTGGATCTCATCTTTTATGAAAGGTGACATATCTAGTAAATGCCCCTGCAGTCAATCTCTGGAATGGATCTAAATAAAAGTTCTTCATTTTAATATCCGTAAAACACAACAAATTTAAGGTAAACTATGTACATGTTCCATTCATCATGAACACAAACCTCACAAGCCTCCTTGGATTTGGAGCATTTTCCATGTTTTCCATAACCAAGACCCAAATAATTAGGCCCTTCTTAAAGAACATTTGGCTCAACTATGCCTTGTACATGCTTGCCTTTAAAACCCTTTACTTTCATAGCACATTTTCATCAAAAATTTAGACCTTGTTCCTCTAATGTCTCTAATGTCTCTCAAAAGCACGTACACATTCATTTTCAGAGGAAATTGAAGGTAGAAACCAATAGCTAATTCTTCTAACTAACCTTGAATAAAATGAGCTAAATTGTACTTTGATACGAACTTTATTTAAATTTTCCACCCCACATTAGGCACCAATGATTATAACCTTTAATGGGCTAGCACTGGTTTGTAATCATCATCTCAAAATGACCTAATAGATGAAAAATTATCATGTTTGTAATCATCGTTTCACACCATCTACATATGACCCTTCTACACATTATATGATTGAATTTATGGTAGGTCATCCCTTCTATCTAGACCATGATTGATTGTGACATTAGGTGAATAAAGGAAATTTGATAAGGAAGGGATCACTATAAGTTTGTCCTCCTCCACACACTCCATATCCAGTGATTGCCTATTTTTTTCTTCCAACATTTTATTTTGGAAATTCATTTTGGTAGTTAATTCTACTAATAGTCACAACACACTTGGAAGTCAAAGAAATTGTTATATACACTACTAAACTCAATTAACATTGTTTGTTATTGGACTTTACAATAACAAACAACGTAGAGTTCATTAATGTAGTAGTGTATATGATAACTATATGTATAGTGGTGTGGCTATCGATAAAATTAGCTGCTAATGAATTTCGAGAATAGAAAGTTGGAAGTGGAAAATTGAGAAATCACTAGCTATGGGGCGGATGGAGGAGGACAAGCTAGAAGCTATCTTCTACTTATAAAATGTATTTTATTCACCTGTTGTCACAATCCATTCATGGGATAGGTAGAGGATGACATTTCAAAAATTCATGCATATAATATGTAGAAGGGGTCATGTATGAGATGGGGTGAAGTGATGATGATGGACATGGTAAATTTTCATGTGCCAAGTCATTTTTAGATGATGATGACAAACCAATATTAGCCATTTTAAGGTTATAATCATTAACAAGAAATATGGGTAAGGAAATTCAAAGTGCCAAATTCTAAGAAAAAAGCCATATTTGCTTCTCAAAAACTTTATTTGATATATTCTTAAAAAACCAAGTACAAATTTTAGTAATCCTAGAATCATGCTTTACATAAGGTAAAATTGGGGAACTCATGACTTGTACTATAGATAAAAAAAACATTTACACTTACCAAAAAATATATGATAAAAATTGACAAACTACATACCCTTAAGCTCAAGGGGATATAATCATTCTTGCCTTCCATATAGATAATGAAAATGATTGTTCTAAGTCTCATGCTGCTTCTCATGTTATTTTATAAACCTTGGTTGGAAAGAAAAATAGGAGGGCAGAAATGTAAGAAATATAGAACATACTGGATTTAACAACCCCAAACTGGATTTTACTCTGAGGTATTGATTTTTTGAAATCTATTTTGTGAATGTCGACCAATAGATATATATCATGGAGGATGAAAGACGAATATCGGCCGAATCCCATATGGAGGCTCAGGGATTGGAGGATGTTCACGGTATTTAAATATAATCTTAAATCTCCATACATGTGTGTACGTATGGAATTGATTTTTTTATTAACTTTGTGAGTGAAATTAGTTGTTAATAAGTTTCATATTTTAATTTTTAGGAGGCAAGAGGAGAAGGCTTTCTACTCCATCAATGGAGCGTGGCCAAGGTTCAACTGGTCGAGGTAGAAGGGTGCGGGAAGGGGGTGATGTTTATTCCCCCGAAGGCCAGCAATCAACGACTGCTGGTTCTCAACAGGGTCACTGTGGGTCTGGTTCTCAGCAGCATCATTCTGGGGCTGGTTCTCAGCAGGGTCATGTTGGAGATGATGTTAACCAACAACATCAAGGTTGCCATCAATTTCAATATTTTTTCATTAAATTTTTACAACTTTTTTTACACGTGTTTTTTCTAATATATGAAATTTTATATATATTGATGCAGAGGCTGAAAATGTTAGAGCCAGTGGTCAAAAAAGACGCAGGGCAGCGCGCTACATTGAAGAAGAAGGCTGTCAACCTAGCACAACTTATCCGGCTGAGATTACTGATATACCATGTGAAACGAACATGGCGGAATGCACCTTACAAAGGTTTCAAAGCCTTTATGCAAAATTGCAGAGAGATCTCCAGGATTTGACTCTACCTGCTGAGAGTAGACAAAGCCTAGAGATAGTTACAAATCCATTGAGTGAAATGGTAAAAGTGTACAAAGATTTGGGGCCAACCACTGATTCGTTTGTAGAAGTGATGAGAAAGAGAAGAGAAACAGTGATAGGTCCCGATAAATGGCAGGACATAAAAAAAAGAGTTTCAAGAAATGATGCTAAGTCAATGTTTAATTATAAGGAAGGGCTAAAAAGAAAGATGTTGAAGGTGCAGTATTTCAAGCACCCAGACAAAGAAAAATATTTTTATAGTCGACATCTTGCGGCCTTTGGAAGGCTTCCATGGAACGATGAGGTTCCTCTTTATTTTGCACAAATGTTTTATGCAGAATTTTTTTTGGATATGAAACCCGACTACAATGATCTTCCTTCAGAATTTTTTTGCCCGGGGAGAGGTCGATTATATCAACGTAAGGGCGCTAAGCGAGATGTGGAGTTGCCTCGCCCTGAGCCGCCATTGGTGAGTCGACCGTCTCGAGTCGAAACCCTGCGATCAGAGATGGATGCGACTTCTCAAATAAGTCGTGAAGCAAGAGATGTTATGATTGAAAATGTTCATAGCAGATTGAGTGGAGTCAATATTGGCTTAAATAGACAAAGAGCACGTGAACATGCACGTGCCAATTTTGTTTATCATACAGATGAGGAGATTTACAACATGAATGTTGAAGATCTCCGAACATACGCAATAAAGTGTCGCAATGGTCTGCAAGACCTAATTTTTCATGAGGAAGAGGGCACCGGAACGGTATGTGTTAGTGACCTTAGGGTTTGAAATTATATTTACATATACATGTAAAATTTGTAATAAATACATGTGTATGTACACATGTATACATTTATTTGTATGTGTACATTAATCTAACAAAAATGTATGATTATATGTTAAAACACCATTTGCAGTTCTCAGGCATGATGCGTGATGAAAATGTTAATATTACGTTCGGGACCTTTGGCTCAAACGATGCAGCTGGGTCTGGCCATCATGATATGTTGGCACATGTATGTTAGTGTTTTTTAAGTGACTCTAAAATAAATAATTGTTTCCACCATGTACATGTATGTATATATATAATTCGATAAAATGTTTTAACAGGTACCGATTCCGTCTGATGTTTTTGGGATGCCGGTACCTTCTTCTTCTTTAGGAGATATACCTTCTACCTCATTGGGAGATGTACAAGTATGCAAAATTTTTCACAAGTTCAAAATTTATGTTACCTCAAAAAGTTCCATTAAAAATTGAGATATATAGAGAGAGATCTATATTTTGAGTTATTTAAATTTTTTTGAATTTAGGTTCGTATAGAAGATTTTTTTAATCCGAGGACTTTAGCGACGGAGATAGGAACATCCACAGCATTTGAAGAAGTTGTCTTTAGTTATTTTTTTTAATATTATTGTTCAAATAAGTTTATATCTGTACACGTGCATTTTCATTTGAAATTTTTTAATTTATATATATATATATATATATATATATATATATATATATATATTTAACTGTACATGTATATTGTACAGGTTACCACTGGAGATGTTTCTATGGCAGATCCCGTTCATCAAATGGAGAGGCAACCTTACGAGGTATTGCGTGATTTTTTTGTTATATTTTGTTTTTTACATGAAGTTCTAGATATATATATATTCTCATTCATTTTTAAAACTTCAAATTTTAATGTTCAAGTACATGTGCATTGTGTATGTAGGTTTCCCCTTTACAAGATAGGGAGCTAATCGAGACCCAGAGGCTAGATTCTCCATTTGATGGAGAAGATATACAGTAGATTTGATATGATTTCAAAATTTAGATGGTTTTAAAATTTGTTAAACTTGATACAGTTTGATACTTGAGTGAGATTTACAATTTTTGGACATATTTTATTACAATATGTTTTTTGGACATATTTTTTGACATATGTTAAATGTTTTTGTTGGATAGTTGAATTATAATTGGCATGGCATGTGATATTTAATGTTAAATGTTTTTGTTAGATAGTTGAATTATAATTGGCATGGCATGTGATATTTAATGTTAAATGTTTTTGTTAGATAGTTGAATTATAATTGGCATGGCATTTGAAATTTTTAAAACTACATGAATGATGGAATGTGAGCCTACATTTGCACATGTAGTAAATTGAAATGTTACTTGTAACAAGACAATCCCCATTGATTTCATTACAGTATATGTTGATTTCTGATTTGATATAATTGCATACATATGATGGTACATTACTTGTAAAGTCATTGGATTAATAACTTGTTCATTGATTTCAGTGTTCTTTGGATGGTTTTAGTAATTTTGGCATGTGAATGTGAAGTAATGTTGTCATTGAATTACATTTGACATTTGATATTTAATGTTAAATATTTTTGTTGGATAGTTGAATTATAATTGGCATGGCATGTGATATTAAATGTTAAATGTTTTTGTTGGATAGTTGAATTATAATTCTAATGGTATCTGAAGTTTTTAAAACTACATGAATGATAGAATGTGAACCTACATTTGCACATGTGGTAAATTGAAATGTTACTTGTAACAAAACAATCCGCATTGATGTCATTATGTAGTATATGTTGATTTCTGATTTGATATAATTGCATGTATGATGGTACATTACTTGTAAAGTCATTGGATTAATAGTGTTCATTGATTTCAGTGTAAGCGCAAAAAATTATTGACAATGTAGAATGATTTTTGTGTTATAATAACTAAAGCTAATAATATTGGAGAGCAAGAGAGACTTGAGGTATGGTGTTTACTACAAGAGTTTGAGCTAAATATTTAAATGGTTTATCTATCTTTCATAAAATAGTTTAAGATTGATCACAAGAATTAAGAGAATGTCTCAGTCCATCATTGGTATGGTCCATCATAGAATGATCATCCATGTCAATGACTCTTAAGTCTATCTTTCCAAACCATGACCCTACTCTCACATGTGTGCCTTTCATGACACCAGTCGTGCTGCTTTTATCCTCGAGTTGACTACCTTGAAAGCACTCAACTCTTTCTCGATGCTAGCCTTCCTCTTTTTAAGAGATGAAGTTGCCTTTCGACTTAGGAAGCTATGGGTAGCCCCCGTGTCTATCAAAGCAGAGAACTTTTTCCCATGTACGGTTGTAGACATGAATCTCAAGTCCAAGGAACTTTCATCATCATTCCTCCTCCTTGTCTTACGCCTTACTTTCGCAATCTTCTTCAACATTTCCTCTTGATCCTATCTTCCATGTTGTTGACTTTAGCCTGCAACGTGGTGCTTCTTTCCTTCAAGTGAGCCCTTTCCATAAAGAGTTCCTGAAGTCTTTGTTCACCTTGTCGTATCTCCATGTCAAGCTTTTCAATTTCAGCAGTTTTTCTAGAAAGTCCATCCTTGGAATTTCTTGCGTGAAAAACCAAGTAGGTTGAACCAACTTTGGTCTAGTGCATTGGAATTCATTAAAGAATTGGTCATTGGCGCTGCTTCAAGCTAGGAGTGAGCATCGTCACCAACCTACATTGAATATTTTACACTCCCTAGGGTGAATGATACTTTAAATTGATTGACAGTCTAAGACTTTCGAATTTTTTTGAATGTCAAATGATCTTACAAAGTTAGTATTTATAATATTCTAGTAGGTCATTCGGTGACAACTTTTAACGAAAACTTGAAACGACTTTGGTGTGTGATATTTAATTTGTTAAATGTTTTTGTTGCATTGTTGAATTATAATTGGCATGGCTTAACAGTGCTTTTCACATATCTCTTCTCATGAAGCTCCATAGAACAATTCGATCCTGGGTCTGCTTGAATTGGTTCAAGCTTTTTCCTTTTCGAATTCTGTCTAATCGCTCCAATACGACATATATTGACTCCTTCCAAACGAAGTGCACCAATCCTCTTAGTGTGGTCGTCTTAGTGTGGCGTGTGATATTTAATTTGTTAAATGTTTTTGTTGGATTGTTGAATTATAATTGGCATGGCATGTAAAGTTTTTAAAACTCCAGTTTTGGATGGTTTCAATCTACATTTTGCATGTGATATTTAATGAACTTTAAATGTTAAATGTTTTAATGATGCACAATATATAATCGAAAGGGTTTTAAGACTTAAAGTTTTGGATGGTTTCAATTTACAACTTAAAGTTTTGGATGGTTTCAATTTACAACTTAAAGTTTTGGATGGTTTCAACCTACATTTGCACATATGGTAAATTGAAATTATGTTACTTGCAACAAGACAATCCCCATTGATTTCATTGTATATGTCGATTTCTAATTTGATATAATTGCATGTATGATGGTACATTACTTGTAAAGACATTGGATTAATAGTGTTCATTGATTTTACTTTAAGCGCAAAAAATTATCGATAATGTAGAACGATTTTTGTGTTATAATAATTAAACCTAATAATATTGGAGAGCAAGAGAGATGAGGTATGGTGTTTACTACAAGAGTTCGAGCGGGGCATTCAGTGACAACTTTTACTAGAAACTTGAAACAAAGAGAATCTATCTTTGCCTAGGACATCATGTAAGATGCTCGACATAAACAGTAAAATTGTACTTAAAAGCCGAGATTCGGGCAAGTGGGGACAACCACTTGTTATCTCGTCCCTTCGAGGCTAGGCCATATGGGGACCGAATCTGACTTTACAAAATAAAGTGAAATAATTTGTACCATATGGTCGGAGAACATATACAAGAACAATTAATATATAAGAACAATTAATTTCATTCTAGAATATATATATATCCAATATACATGTTTAACATTTTTAATCAATGCACGTGTATAGAAAAACTACTTTTAGTGGATACTAGAGCACGTGCTTGTACCCAAACAATTTGTAACATCTGCAAACCACAAATAACATAAGCAGTTCAATTTTTAGTTGAGTACTGAAAGGTCTAAAAGATAATAAATTTTTGGACACTTCACTCAAAAAAATTCTAATGGAATTCCATCCTCAATAATCCGTTCATGATCGGATTTTGACATTTTCCATTTCTTAATTTTTGATTTTTTCTTTGATTGAACTTATATCAACTTTATGCGTGCTGCACACACCAAGTGACTATATTGACAACTTATGGAATCAGGTTCATAGTCTTCGAAGTAAACAAAGTCTCCACTTTGACGAGTTTGTTTGAAAAAATAACCTTTCAGTATAATAGACCCTTTGTCATACCGAAATCCGTGATCATTATAGTCTTGTAATAATTTCATTTTTTGTTCAGTGCAACGCATCAAATAATACTTCACATTTTCATCGTTGTCAATAGGTGCAATTATAGCAAAAACATCTCCTGCACAATAAAATAAATTTAACATTTAATTATGCATATTTAAATTTAAATTTGTAAATCTTTAAATCATTAAAAAGTAATTCAAATGTTACCTTCTCTAACAAGATCAGAAACTCGATCACCATCGGATGATATTGTAGCTTCATCTGATTCCATTTCTTCAATCATTGCAACAGACATTTTTCCCTTTGTATTTAGCTCTGTATGTTTCCAATCGTTCACATACATTTTGTTTTCACAGACGTCATTGGATTTTGTGTTGTCTATGCAAACATCACAAAAACAAGAATATTTTCTTTTATCCAATGCAAACACATTTGTGGACAATTTTGTTTGAATTGAATGCAATTTTCGAGTCCCCTTTATTGTTCTAACGTCATTTCCAATTGATCTATTTACGTCTCCGATTCCAATATGCCAGAAAAACCTTTATATGGATAATTAGAAAAAGAATTTGTAAATATGATATCAAAATACAATTAAAAATAATCATTGCATGATAAATGTACAATGTTTAAAATTAGATTACCAATATAAATTAAATTGAATGTACCTTCGCACTTCTCTTGATGGGTTAATCTCATGGCTTAGAGCATTTTGCACCATTGAACAACTTCTTCAGTGTTCACAAGTCGGCGTGCAAAGTGGTTCCTTTGATATCTTCGAAGTACTCGTTTTATGCATGCTCCTGCACCGTCATGTTCTCCTTTTCCATGGCGAGTCTCAAAGAAATTCCAACAATGTTTAATGCAGGTTTTCTTATGAAGACGACACAACCAAAAAAATGATCGTGCAGATTTGAATTGACCTGCGCATCCATCTGACCATATCCAATGTTCATTGAATGTTATTCCACGATTTTTAAATGAATCATAAATTCTTCCAAAACAATGTTGTACAAAACATGTATCATGTGTACGATCGTCACTGATATAAAAATGATATTCTTTAATGATATGTCGATTTTCACTCGTGCTTTCTATATGATCGACATTTTGTTCAGCATGTCTATATAGAATATGAACGAGCATGGAGACTTGGTCAGAGTGATAGTATTCACTCTGAATTTCTTTTTGTGGAGCAAATGTGTAGTTTTCTGCAAAATCAATCACCGACAAAATGGTTCCTGGTGGAAAAACTTCACGAGATTTTTTGAATTGCAAGTCTTGCCATCGAGCTCTATGGGAATGCATGGTGTATTTGTAAATTTCTGCTTCAAACTTTCTCAAAAAGTCTATTAGAAAAATTTCGTCTTCTCATAATTCGATTCTTTTAACACTATCTGCACTTTGAATCGATGTACTGGTATATTCGTATCTCTTCCATTTCACTTTCATGTTGGACAATGATTGATCATTTATATCAATACGATATTTGTTTTGAAATTTAGTCAAATTTCCACAATCATCGCATTTTTTACCACCAACACATTTCTTTTTGTAAAATAGCTCATCGCTTTCTCTTTCACATAGAATTTGAGATATGAATTCACGGATAGTGGAAGGAGGAGGTGAATCCTTCCATAATGTTCTACCGAAATCAAGGAATGTGTCATAATATAATTCAAATTCCACATGATAACGACAACAACAAGTGTCGCGTACGGTGATAGGTTTTACATACCATGGTTTTTGTTGAACAAAAGCACTGAGTGAAACTTGAATTTGACGATTCTTTTCTTTGAACTTGTTGAATAACTCTATTTGAGTGGTTTCCAAGAGATGTTTTTCATGTTCTTCGTATTGATTTCGTGCTATTCTTCTTCGCATCACATGTCTTGCAGTGGGTGAAACACGCGAATTGTTCTTCCAATATTCATATATTATTTTTTTGACATCTTCTCCAAGTCTATTTTTGTATGGTTGCCTACAAATAGCTCTCCAACAAGCGAGTTCATCATTTACGTCTTTTGCAGTTGAAATTTTCGATGTTTGTGCAGAGTTTTTCGCGAGGTTCCCAGTGCTCGTGCCATAGATGTTAGATTCAAATGATTCTCTTGAGTACTTGGTGAAACCATTGCCATTTGTATTCCTCTACGTATATTTGAAACCTCTTTATCTCTAGATCTCTTAATTGACTCTATAGCACTACTCATATTTTTTATCACTTCTTCTTTCATTTTTTTATCTTTGGTTGATTTTCGAATACCCAATAGTGTCGTCGCTTCTTTTAATTTCTTTGATGATAGGAGACCTTTCAACATTTGAGCTTGAACTGTCACTTGCTCAGATTTGAAAAACGTTTCCAAAATTTTATCGACACGATATCGTATAACATAGTCAGGTTTTTTATCTCCATATGTGTGAGTGTTGACATTTTCTAACATCTCATTATCGATAGTGATTTCATCTGTACATATTCGAAAAAATAGTACATATTCAATAAATAACTAAATTAATAAATATGTCAATAAATATTAGGAAAATTTTAAATATATCAATAGATCATAATATCTACATTTACATACCCGATTCAATTTCTGCTTGAGGTTGATTTTCTTATTCAATATTTTGAGGAGTATCTCTGTCTGTTTACATTAAACAAAATATTTTTCAAACTAGTTCATCAAATAAAAATTAAGCTTCACATTCTACATTGGGAAAAATTTAAAAATATATCAATAGATCATAATATTTACATTTACATACCTGCTTCAATTTCTGCTTGAGGTTGATTTTCTTCTTCAATATTTTGAGGAATATCTCTATCTGTTTACATTAAACAAAATATTTTTCAAACTAGTTCATCAAATAAAAATTAAGCTTAACATTTTACATTAGGAAAATTTTAAATATATATCAATAGATCATAATATTTACATTTACATACCTGCTTCAATTTCTGCTTGAGGTTGATTTTCCTCTTCAATATTTGAGAGAGCTTCTAACTTTCTTTTGCGATATTGTCTTGTCTCTTCTCTACGTTCTTCAGGCTTTCTTTTTCGATCATATTTTCTCACACAAGTTCTTCGATTTCCCATGATAATAGGGTATGAGGTTCAAAAAATTTCCTTTAAAAAATTAGACAATAACTCAATTACAAACAATATCACAAAAGATTTTATTTAAAAAAATCTTTTCTAAAAAATACGTAATCCTTGATCCAAAACACGTACATCCCTCTAAGAAAAATCACACCGCCTCTAAAATGTGAAGAAAAATTTTTGAACAAAGAAGCTCAAAAGATTTATTTTAACACAAAACACTTACATACCTCCAAGAAAAATCACGTCGCCTCCAAAAAAATGTCTTCCCAAAAATTTCTTTAAACTCAAACTTTGAACCTCCAAGAAAAATCACGCCGCCTCCAGAAAATGTCTTCCAAAAAAATTTTGTAAACCCAAACTTTGAAGAAAAGTTTTTGAATTCAAACCAAGTTGTAAAATGAAATGAAGTGCGAAATGTGCGAAAATTGTGAATCATTTCGCGGCAATTTATATTGACGCGAAATATGTGTTTTGTAGGGGGCTCCACAAAAATTTCCGGCCGACGGAGAATTGCACAATATTTTGGCCGAACTTTTGATAAAAAGTTCGGCCGAACTATTGTGCCGTTAGTTTTAGCGGCCCGTAAGCGGAAAACATAGTTCGGCCGAACTTTCACTAATAGTTCGGCCGAACTAACGCGTCACCGATTACGCAGAACCAAGCTCTGAAAACGGTTCTGCAACTTTGGACTGATTAAACTCCATGAAAACTTGTTAATTAACTGTCGGAACCAAGACAAGCATTTTCAGAATTGAATCTACTTTCAGGAAATATAAATTTTATGGAATTTCGTAAACGCTTATTAATTTTAATTATTTTTCTAATAAAATGAGTGCAAACAATTTTTGAGGGTCATCGTGATTCAGTGAAATCAAAATTTTGTGTCTCCCAAAATACATAGTAAAAAAAATTGAAAAAATTATGGGGCATTACATTGGTCCGTTGACTCTAATGGGTAGCTTTTAGATTTTTAGTTTATAACTTATATGTTAAGAAATTTGTTGCCACGTGAAACATATCAAAAATACGCAGTTTTTTGTATTGGACCAGTTCAAAAAAATCTAGTAATTATGATATGCATCCATTGGCTTTGTAAATATGACGAAACCAAAATAGACTCTGTCTAGATTGTTGTAACACATTTTGTTTTTTCAAAAACACAAATTTTCAATGAATACAACGTTGCCACATAACATGACTTCTTATGAATTCTTTGATTGTTAAGAAACACACACTCAAAGAAACGCTAAGTTGACATATCAAATCTGCATAAAAAAATTTCAAAAAATAAGTAATAGAAAGCTAACAAAATTTCTCACAACTTTGATTTTTACCGCAAAATGAAATTCTACACAGAAAAATTGTTATAGTTTGCATAAAGTTGAAGAACCGAAAAAAATGAAAAAAATTTCTCAAAAAAGGGCAAAAAGTGTAACCCAGCTTCACATTTTCACCAAACTCTCTCTCCATAACTCCATTTTCACTCCCTCTCCCTCTCCACTTCTCAATCTCTATGTTTTTCTTATTCCCTCCCTCTATCCCCCTCCAAATCCATCTATCTATCCCTCCCTCTCTCCTCCTCTCTCTCAAGTCCTCTCTTTCGTCCTCTCTCTCTCTCTCTCAGCCCTCCAATCCTCTCACTATCTCCCTCCATCTCTCCTCTTCTCTCGCTCCTCCATATTTATGTCTCCCTCTCCCTCTCTTACCCTTCTCCACCTCTCTCACTCCTCTCCCTCTCTCTCTCTTCATTCCTCCTCTTCCCTCTCCTTGAGTTTATCCTCATCTCTCCCTTGTCACACCCCCTATCTCTTCACCTCTATCACTATGTGTATTTGTTCTTCCCTCCCATATATATCTAGAGTTAACATATATCATGATATATTAATGAATATTATAATATAGAAAATTTAATATTGTATTAATCCAAAGTTATTAAATTTAATAATATTAATATGAATATTAGATTTAATAATAATATTAATATTAGGGCTAATAATGTTTTATTTATTTATTGGCATGGTATTAACAATAATTTGGTCCATAGGCTTCACCTAAATAAAACTTGTTTTTGGAGTGTTCGTAAATATAAAGAGGTTTATGGAGTAAATATTAAAAGAGATTTTATTTATTTACCATACCTCTTTTATTTACCATGGTATTTGGCCCATAGGCTTGGTATATAATTAGATGTTGATTTATAATGATATTCAATAAGTTTTTATATATTTAGCATGCCTCTTTATACCTCTTTTATATTTATTTACCATGCCTCTTTTATAAATATGGTATTTGGCCCATGGTATTAATAATAATTTGTCCCATGGTATTTGGCCTAGAGGCTTCACTTAAATAAAACCTCTTTTTTTAGTTTTTGTAAATATAAAGAGGTTTATAGAGTAAATATAAAAAGAGGTTTTATTTATTTACCATGTCTTTGGAGTAAATATAAAAATATTTTTTATTTATTTACCATACCTCTAGTCTATTTATATTTTTATTTATTTATCATACCTAAACCTCTTTACATTTTAGATTTATATTATGTTTATACATAATAATAATTTAGTTTATTTTTAAATAGGACAAACATTGTATCAAAAATGTTAAATTTTAAACATTACATTTTCTTTTACATGTTTACATTTTTACGTGAGATCTACCCCATATTGGATTGTAGAGATAATATATTGTTATATTTTAATAATTAAGCTTTCCCTATTAAAAAGGTTAAAAAGCTATATATAATATAAAGAATCAAGTTATATATGATTTAAGATTAAGTTAATGTTTTGGGTGACATTAGCAAAAATTATTTTTATTAATTTTTTAGGACGTGATATTCTTACACATCGGGGTCCTACTGAACTGTAGATTGCACCTCTCTGCTTAATAATTAAAATTATAATAGGTTATAATAATGATGATGGTAAATATATTAAATTTATTTTTATATTTTATTATGAATATTTTGAGAAAAAATATTTTTCATTCTCAATTCTCTTAGTGATTGTTTATCATTAATCCCTACCATAAAAACCTATATCAATCATTTTTCTCGTTCAGAGAGTTATTAGTTTAAATTTAATTTATATATCATATATTATATTTTCTAATAATATAATGTTTAACTTTAGAAATAAACAAACAAATATAAATATATAAAATAGGGACATAAATATTAAAATGAAAAAAATGGTTAGGTACTCCTCAATTTATATTGCATTATGGTGGGAGAAAACTGCAATAAAACTATATATATATATATATATATATAGTGTTATTGCAGTTTTCTCCCACCATAATGCAATATAAATTGAGGAGTACCTAACCATTTTTTTCATTTTAATATTTATGTCCCTATTTTATATATTTGAGATATTTTATTGTTAATTAGTAGTTAATATTATCAAATATAATGCTTATTATAATTTGGTTATAATTTGATATTATAACAAATATATATTATTAATTAATATATATTAATTCATCATTAGAAATTGAAATTATTTCATATCTTTGTTTTTTATAAATAACTATTTTATTTTTCATTCTCAATTCTCTTAGTGATTGTTTATCATTAATCCCTACCATAAAAACCTATATCAATCATTTTTCTCGTTCAGAGAGTTATTAGTTTAAATTTAATTTATATATCATATATTATATTTTCTAATAATATAATGTTTAACTTTAGAAATAAACAAACAAATATAAATATATAAAATAGGGACATAAATATTAAAATGAAAAAAATGGTTACGTACTCCTCAATTTATATTGCATTATGGTTGGAGAAAACTGCAATAACACTATATATATATAGTGTTATTGCAGTTTTCTCCCACCATAATGCAATATAAATTGAGGAGTACCTAACCATTTTTTTCATTTTAATATTTATGTCCCTATTTTATATATTTTAGATATTTTATTGTTAATTAGTAGTTAATATTATCAAATGTAATGCTTATTATAATTTGGTTATAATTTGATATTATAACAAATATATATTATTAATTAATATATATTAATTCATCATTAGAAATTGAAATTATTTCATATCTTTGTTTTTTATAAATAACTATTTTATTTTTTATAATCAATCTGTTATAAATTTCTATCATAGTTAGCATACATTAATATTGAAATTTATTCAGTATAGATTATGCAAAATGCAACACTTCACAAAAGAAAGACTAGAAAAATAAATTTAACTAGTGATCACTATTAATAAATAACATTGAACAACCCAAGTTATAATGTTTAACTTTCAAAAAATAAATATTTATTTTTGGATAGTATTAAAAAATATAGTTTGTAAACATTTCATTGAAATACAATGCCAATGCCATGTGGATAAATTCTATGTAGATTTTATACTGTAAATTTTGGATATAGTTTATTCATATCATGCTTTTCAGATAATTGTCTAGTGACTTTTATTATTAAGCTAAGTAGGAAAACTACCCAAAATTAAAACTCACTAAATAGCTCATACTCATGTAAATAACATATTTATTTTACTATCTACCATAATTTAAGCAATTTCTTACATCCAAAATAAATAAGAATAAAATGTAAATAAATATATTTACATAAAATTGACTAGACATCAAAAATTTATTTTATTTAAATTATAGAATAAAAAACTATATATTATAATAATTCTAAAAATGCATACTCGTACCATTTGAATTTTAGAAATTATTTGTAATGTAAATTGTTCCATTGATTTAGTAGGTAAGTATCATATGTTACTATATTAAAGAAAATAAGTCTAAAGTCAGAGAGAAAGAATCTATTAAGAAAATTACTTTGAATTTATAGGGAAATAATGTATTTCTTGAGAATTCTAGACATTGTAATTATTCTTGTATGCAAATTTAGAAAGATCCTAAATCAAGTGATATGAATTAAGTCTAGGATTTGGCATGGAGTAGTTAGTAAGAGAAGAGTCAAATTTAAGTTAAAGTTTGTATGATTCTTTATTTAGTAAATTTGGTATTTATATAAGAATAGTTGAGTCATTGTAATGAGAAATAAAAAAAGAAATTAGTAGTGATTGTAATGTGATAAGCTTGTGTTTTAATAGAATAATTGAGCAACAAATTTTTTATTTTTTATTTTTTAAATTATCATTTCCATCTCTTTCTTTCCAACATATTATATTAGTACTAAAGCTGAGGTAAAATTTCAGAGTCTAAGGAGCTAGAAAGAGGTCACTAGCCTGCAGAGCCGCTTCGTATTATGGGAATGAGAAGTAAATGAAATGCAAATTTAAAGAAAAACATAAAAATACAACAAAACAAAATTTCAATTAATACATAACCAAGAATGGTTTTTAAACAGTCAAATTTACAGCTAAAAATGGTTTCCAAATTTCAATATAACCAAGTAAATCAAAGCAAGAAAAAACTGAAGGTTAATTTACACAACTACTGGTTGTCCAGAGAAACAGCGTGTTGTAGAGTGGTCTCTCTAAACTGATGGCCTTGACTACCCACCATATTGATGCCGGTCTCTTGTTATTGTAGATAACGTGTCTTGATGCCGCTCTCTAAACACAGCCAAGCTGGCAGAACACGACTCTGTAATCAATCTGCCACTCATTTATATTTGTTTCAAACGATATGCCCCAGATTCTTGTGTATTTGATTAATGCTAAGGAGAAAGATAAATCGTTAAAATAGTCATTTCTAAGTTATCTCATCACAATGGACTTGAAACATGTTTTCTGAGGTATGACAATTGATTTCAAATGGCATGTGTAGGTACCAAATAAATTAATTGATTTTTGTATCAACGAACATTTCTGAAGATCGTATTCATGTCCACTGACGGGACTCGCTCTGGTTGGGGTAGAGACGTCAATAGGATACGGTGCATGCATTTCAAATACCAGAGATAGTAAAACAAAATGAAGAAAGCCTGGGAGGCCAAGTGCTGCATACCTTCTGTTCCGGTATGCCAAATACTGTATAATTAATTTAAAAAAAAAAAAGCTATATAAATAAGTATTATATGAAATGATTTATGTTTTGTTCGGGCATATAATATTGATGAGCCTATTGTATTGGCTATAATATTGTAACAAATTATATTTATAAACTAAGTATTCTTATGAGAATAAATTTTCATAATTACCAATTTTATTGTATATATTGAATTTGTATATTATTTTTTTAGATAGTAAAAATAATAAATATTAATAATAAAGTTATAATTTTGTTAGTTTGTATGATATTTTTAACTTTAACAATGGAAATGCATCATGAAGTAAGTATTTTGATATTGTCTCATTTATATTATAGCATTAGTGATACTTAAATATATGATTTCATTTATATGGTTGGTTGCATCGGTGATACTTAAATAGATGACACCTCTCATTTTTTCATATAAGTAATTACATTCTTTTATATAAACAATTTACTAGAGAAAATTTTTTAATATAATTTATTAATAATGAAAAAATAAAATATAATAATAATTTAAATTTTATATCTTTTAATTAAATAAGTTAAAAATATAATTCATTTATGAAATGTAAATTATTATTATTATTATTAAATTATACATCAGGACTGATAGTAAAAACTAATTATAAAGATAAAGAATTATCACAAGGAAAATAGTAATTTTCATTAAAAAGGATGAAAATTACATGTTGCAGAATAAGTGTGCATTAAAAAAAAAAGGTTGTTTATCCATCTTACGAGAAAAGGATACGTCATAATTGTAAGCCTATAAAGACCTATTAGATATGACAGTCTATACCATGCAAAAAATGAAAGGATGGTTGTGGATAGTTGTTTATAATTTAGAGTCATCTATTTAAAATAAAAATAGTGACGAGACTTAATCCTTTTCTATTCATCATAAAAAAAAAATTACAAAAATATCATATGATTCCTAACCAAAAAACTTCAAAAATATCATATGATTCATAATCAGAATGTAAAAAAAGCCTCCCTTCATTTCGTAGAGAAAATTAGCATGAGTCATACAAACTATGCAAAAAAGATGAAGTCCCGAGTCTCGTGCATTTTCCTGCAAACCATTTATGGATGATCTGTGGTGAAATTCATAGTGCTCGTTACAAATATGCTCAGATATCTTCCAAGAGCTTACTATGCACCATCCTTGGATGGTTCATCATCGATGACATTTATCTCCTTGTAGATATGAACGCAAGAGATATAATCAAAATTTCTTTTTAATAGTAAAACCTCCTCCAAGATGGGATTGAGTGTTTGCACGTGACACCTAGATGTCTTATTAAATCAGTTTATAATTATGAGAAAATCACCAAGGGTATGAAGATGCAAGCACTCTTTTTCAATAGCAAAAAGAAGCAAAAGCTTAGGCCTATTAGTTATGCATAATTATTTGATTAACAACTCAAACTACTTTGAAGCTCGTAAGAATGATTTTCGGATAAATATAGTATTGTTCCTCCCACACACTCACCCTTATCTTGGGATGCACCATCAAAGTGTGCCTAAGTGCATGACCTAGTCACCTTTTCACTTTTTATATTTAAGGCCCTATGGCTAGAATCATATTCAAGAATTAGCTCATAAATAGCCATATAGTGGGCTACCACTTTGTTAGGGATTATTTCTTTCTCCTAGAATTTTCCATTATTTCACGCTAGCCATATCCCCCGACTAATAATAGGTGGGAGGATTTTGAGCTTTTCTAGATTCAATGAGTCCCACTAGGTTTTCCACGCTTCCTTGCAAGAAAAGCCTTGCTGCGAATTACCAAGAAATAAGAAATTTCGAATATTCCACGTGACGCTAGCATAATGTTAAAATAGAAACATGTCATCTTTGGCCACTTTGTAGAGGGGCACCGAAGTTTCTATATTTTTTAAATATACCATTGGAACAATTTGGATTTTATTTTCCACAACATTTTCTATGTAACAATCTGAGGTTAAAATTTCATGTAATAAAGTTAATAAAAGTAAAATAAGATCAAGGTCGTGGAACACTTATTCCAAGATGAATTTTTGGCAAAACATTGTAATGGGGTGTTCATTTGGTTTATTATGGTTAAGGAAATTAGAAAAGACATTAGAAAAAAATTTGAAAAGGAAAAGAGGCATTAATTGGCATTTATTTATGAAAATAAAGGAAATTAGGAGAAAAGGAAGGCGAAAGGTCACATACTTGCATGTGAGGAGGATATTGAAAGAAAATATAGGAAAAATGAAGATATTAGAGACATCAATAATAAGAAGATATCAGAGCATCATTTCAAGGCCTTTTGTTAGTTGAGTTTTGGAATTGGTTTCAGAGAGGAGAAAAGCACCAAGAGGAGAAAACAAACAAGGAAAGAAAATGAAGGACAAGAAAAGCAAAGGAAGGACAAGGAAGGAAAAGGAAAGCAAGGATCAAGCAAGAAAACGTTGGAGTAAGTGTATTCAACATGAATACTTGTAGTTAATAGGTTGCATGTATGATTTCCTAGTTGATTTTTCCATGCATATTATGTGCATGTGGATATCTAGTTCTTTTGTATTTTAGATTTTCCTTGCCATTTGCGGATAACCATGGTGTGATGGGATTTGTTTTTGGTTGAACTTTCAGAAGGTTTTGGATCTGAGTGACGTGGTCTTAGGAAAATCCGAAGATTTGGGGGTGGAGATGGTTTTCTCCGAGAAGCCCTCAACAGGTGGGTGGAGACAGGAAAATTCCTCAGGGGATGGTGAAGGAATTCTAAGGCATCCAAGCTCGGTTTGGTTTTTTTTTTTATCTTGGAATCAATTTAGTTGAGATCACGGTATGGTGAGGGTGGAGGTGGTTTAACTTTTGGATTCCCTTCGTTGTTTATAGATTGGTTTATCCCATGGAATCCCACTTTCATGCTTGGAATATGGCATGGGGTGATTGGCTGAAAGAGAGATTTGATTCAGTCTAATCTATGGTCGGGTGGTACGTGGAAGTCATTGAATGGGTTGGCTTTTGCCTATGATTAATAGGAGCTAAGTTTCTCTTGTCGTTGATGAATAATTATACTTATTATTATGTGGCTTTAATGGTTGTTCTATCATTGTTATTTATATGGTTCTATGTTGGTTATAAGCATGGTTTTATGACAAATTCAAGTTATGACTCTTATCATGTTCTTACATGTAAATGACTGGTTGATGATTGCATGACCTAATAGATTTTATTGCATATATTGTGAGAGGGCATTAGACCTTCTTGATGTTTCTTAGATAAGTTTAAGATCTCTATATTCATATATGCATTCATGACCAATAGATTTCATGTTTACCTTGTGTTTGACATAATAACTATCATGGGTAGAACAAGTTGGGTCGAGTCCTTGATGAATTTTTGTATTAGAGGTTTTGTCCTTGTGTCCTTTATCATTCTAGATTTTTTTTTCAAGTTCTGGGTCGTAACCTGGAGTCTAACCCTTAAAAGGTGGCATAGATTCCACGGTCTCAAGCACATAATTGGTTGAAAAAGACTACAGTCTCACCCTTGGACTGGTTATGCATCGTACTAGAGGCCTACAGTCGCATGGATGCAGACTTGTGCATGTGACTAGAAGTTGAGATAAGTGAAAAGTTAAGTTAACTCAGGGTTGGACACTTGGAAGGGTGCTTTAGCCCTTGGGGATCTTGTAGCATATGAGGAAGGTCAATTAAGTCTTGGTTTGTTGACTCCATTTCCTTAAGGTAATCTAGGAGGTTGAGTCACGTCATAATAGCCTTCAGCTTATGTTTACCTAGGCAGGCTGGTAAAAGTGGGTAGATATGGGACGTGGTGTTACATTTCGCCACTAAGCAGGATCACTTGGTTCTTTATCATCCATGACGAACAAGTATATGTTTTCAAGAGTGTATTCCCCGAATGGAGAGAAAACCAAATGCAAAAATGTCCACCATTTCCTGCAACCTGTTGTGTGAGATATTAAGTGAAGTAGCGAAATTCTTCTACTGCTCAACCAAAAATTCTGGAGAATTTAAGTAATGTGCGCTAATCCTTCCCTAAGCCCATATAGATGCATTTTCTAGGTTTGTCACCTAATTTAGGGTTCATCTCCCATTGATGTTCAGGAATTGCACCATCTCTTCCAACAATATATGGTTTCCTCCACATTCAATCCATGGATCGTTTCCAATTCTAACTCTTTCTCTAGAACCCACCTTCCAAGCTAACCCCCGTTCGATTACACTAAAAGGTTCAGTCAGTGTTTTCTAGACAACAAAAACTATTTGTTTGTGTTTATTTGAGGACCTTATCTAGTCTTCAATAGAATATGGATAAATGTATTTTCTATGGATTACTTTAGTACATATGCTTTCACTAGAAATAAGTAACCATTTGACCTACCCTTTATACTTAAAGGTTAAAAATAACTAAATTCTTTAATCCATCATATAATAATAATAATAACAACAACAACAACTCTTATTTACATTTATTTCAAACTTGTAACTCAATTTACAAACCACTTCATAAAGAAAATCCAAAAGCACAATTACTTACACCAATATGAAAAAATAAAAAAATAAAATACCCACAGATAAATGACATTTCTGAGATCAAAATTTCCAATCTCAATCATTATAAATCTTATTATTCCAATTACATACATTTTCACTATAGATCAGCATGTTTGAAGGTACTTTCTTTAAATGCTTCATGCCTACTCCCGTATGAGAATTAACTTTATTGTGTTTTACGAATTGATACATAAAAATAACATTTTAGATTTTGAAGACCATATTTTAAATATAAAATAGATTTAATAAAAAATATAAAAAGCAATTTATATTTGCTAATTAATTTAATAATTTTTTTTTATTTTTATTTTTTAAATATATATATTTATATATATAAATATTTATATTGTGTGTTAATAATTTACAAGTTACAAAATATACCTGAATTCAAATATTAATTTTATTATTATTATTATTATTTTAAATTCCAATTAAAATATAAAACTTTTAATCTTTAAAAATTAAGATATAAAAATTTAAATTATTAAAATAATGTTTTTAAAAGTTTTATTTATGTAAATATTTTATTAATTAGATTTTCTTTATTTACAATAAATATTTACATAATATTGACGACTACTATTTTGTTGAATTGATTAAGAATGGACCTCTCAATCTGACAAAACTACCCCCAAACAGCCTTGAACCACAACATCCAAATTAAACTGAATATTTCGAACTTTGACGTGTTAGAAATGTTCAAGAAATTAATTCCCCTCGCGTCCTTCTCCTCACAGAGCAATCATATCCCTTTCTCCTTTTCGACATTTATCACTTCTATTCGTATGGTGGATTGGGTCGTTGGTTGTGCACTGTGGCTTGCGGAAACAAATACTTTTAGTCTATTCGCCCATAAATGCATCTGGAAAGTAACTGCCCACCGTTGGATTAAAGCAAGTACACCATCTAACGGTGGGCATCTATTTGCCAAGTACATTTATGGGCCAATAGACTGAAAAGTATTTGTTTCCGTGGCTTGCTGTGGTGAGATTGTAATCTTACGGGACTCGAAAGTGACAATTGATTGGGCTTTGGGGACCACCATCACTGTGGCACTGATTGGTTGGAGCAAATCTCTGCCATGAAGGCATCTCTTTCTGCCATATTTTCAGAGCGCAGAGTCGGCGTCTCTTTCTGCCAACATGTGAACACCAATACCGGCGATATGGTGAAACAAACACCTTTTATTATTGTAAAAATATATACAGCATACACAATAAGTAACACTTTTAAAATATAAAAAATATATTTTGGCGGGGTATCGCATTACCTTTAAACCGTCGTGATTGACAAAATAAAGGTCAACTGTCATTATTGACAAAAATAACTTTTACCGGAGAAGATTTTGGTTTCATAGATTCCTAAATCCGCATTCTAACTGATGAATCGAATCCATTTCGCTTCGCTGGGCACACCTCCATTCACAATGGTGAGCAGATAGTACCCTGAAGGAGCCGCCACTGCGCTTGATGGAGCCGTTAACCCAACTAAATATCCGGCCTTACCCTTCACAATGGACGTGGCTGCAAGTGAAAGCATTCTCTGGTTCATGGACCAACTGTGCGTTGTGAAGGGAGGAGCGTATGCATTAAATTTTATGTTCTCGCTCGGCCTCCTCGAAAGAGAGAAGCGAACAATGAATTTTGACCCGTATTTTATCTCTCTCGTAGAAATGGCAGTGATGTTCACCCTCTTGGAATCGTAATGGGGATGCAGATAGTAAGGAATGTATGCTTCCACTCTCAGCTCCGTAGGAAACGGCACACCCGAGAATCGATATCCATAGTTTGAGTTGCTCCCTGCTACTAAAACACGTCCGTCAGGCAGAACATTGGCAGTGGAATGATACATCCTCGGGATTTTAGTGGGAGCCAGCACTCTGAACCTATTGCCCAATGCTTCTGTCGGTGTGTAGAGAAACGGACTCCATGCAGGCTCCCGGGCAGATTGCCAGCCAGCTGTGCCATTTTTGGCACCGTTGATTATGAGAATCTGGGCAGTGGGGAGAATAAGCATGTCACCCATGACTCTGGGGCCAGGCATGTCCTCCATCTCCCATTGCGGATTCTGAGACGTGATCTCCATTCTCCCGCAGCTCCTCAACGCCTCCACGAACGTCTGGTTTGTGGTAGCCTTTTTAAAAGCTCCATCGGGGGCTCCTCCGCAGACAAGAATCTCCACCTTCTGGAAATTATTAGCGGACTCCAGGGGAAGCATTACGGAAGAACCAGACGAAGGATAGTTGCGGGCGCCACCTCCAGGCATGGTGGGGAAGGTTTTGAGTACCTGGTTTTTGTTGTAGTCGAAGAGGATGGAATCCTTGTTGGCGAAAATGAAGAGATTGCCGTCTGACGAGAGATGGAGGAACGGATAGAGATTGTTCTCCTCTCCCACTGAGTTGGTCTTCACCAGGAAAGGAAGCTGGAAAGCCCCGTCAGAGGGGGCTTTCGGAACGAATTCGTAATTGAACGATCTGCGGCCCCCCATGACAATGACCCGACCATCGGGCAACATCTGGTTGGATGCGTACCATCGGTTGGCAGTGAGGTGGACCGGCGATTCAATCCAGTTGCAGGTAGCGTCGGAGCATGGGGCGAAGTAGCGAATGACTCTTGTCCCATCGCTCCATCCTCCGGTCTGAATGAGTGTGCCGTTGCTGGCGAAGGCAGCCGAAGAACAAAAAGTGTCGGTGAGAAGGTGTAGAGGCCTCACACTGTTGGTGGCGATGTCGTACTCGATGGAATGTGCCGAGCAATCTTGCGAGGCGGCAGCGGTGGCGTTGTTGCAGGGTGGGTCGGTTCGCATAATCTGAGAAGGACCGGCGAGTGTTTGATCGAAAAGGAGGAGCTTATTGGTGTGGGTGAGCGTCATATGCATTGCAGAAACTCCCGCATTTTGCAGGAGAAGCTCCCATCTGCCTTGGTGTAGCTGCTGTCCTGAAATTAATCCGACATAACAATTAATTATCAACAGAGCTTGAACGATCAACATAGTCCTCAGTTCTCCCATTGTCATGTATGTCCTCCTCTGCAATTGAAATTTGGCAGATAAAATTCAATTCAATTCTTCGTTAGAAAAATGAATTGCCTCTGGAATATCTTCCACAATAGCGCACTGGGACACTCAGAATGTTTATATGGGCGTTCTCAATTTTTGGCTACAAGTATTGATTACCCTTGGGCACAGTAACACTAGCAGACTCGGAATGTATATATAGGCGTTTTTGCATGGAGAAAGACCGATTGGACACGGCTCAGCTGACGTGTAATGTTTAGATTTTAGAAAGAGATAGGCATGCATGTGAAATGCGTGACAGTGCGATAAAAAGAACGCCAACGCTGACGGCTTTTGCTTATTCGTACATTTTAATATTTGCGTGTTCAGTAAACAGCCAGCGATTGTCCGTGTGTTGCAGTCGTCAGCCTGAATCGCCTCACCGCGTTTGTGAATTGAAGTTTCTCCGCAAATACAAAGCAACTACAGACTGGAGGGAGGACTGCCGAACTTGTGGGCTCCATGAACGATACCAACTTGCGAATTGATAAATGCTGTGGGCTCTGCACCTGGACGCGTTCCCTGTTATTATTATTATTTGGTAGAGGATACCAAATTTGAGAATTGATGAATGTTGTAGGCCCTTGCACCAGGATGCGTTCCCTGTTATTATTATTTGGTATGGTATTCTGGAAAACAGAAAAGAGATTTTGAAAAGAAGGAAAATAAGCGAAAGATCAAAGATGAGTTGCGTAAACGTGTTATTACGCAACACCTTCGACCTTCGAGAGGAAAACGACAAGATGTGCACTTTTTGAAACTTTTTGATTAGAAATGCGGGTAAGCGCAAGTAGACAAAGAAGAATTTTATGTTTTTTTGGGAAATTAATTTCTAGAACTGTATTTAGCCATTCAAAATGAGCGTTAATAAAAATGCCTCAAGAAAAATATGGAGTGATAGGACTAAATTCCAATGTGATTTAAGTTGTGAAACCCTTCCGTGGCGAAAATGGCAGACCGGAGAGAAAAGATAAAAGTGACTTCGCCTTGATTAATTATCAATATTAACATCCTGGTAGGGTAAGGAAAGAAAACATGATTTTATCTTCATTTGTTCAACGAAAATATTACCGCGAAAACATAGGCATAATTGACCATTTTTTTATTATTATTATTTTTAATTTGTTTAATGAAAATTTATAGAGGTCAAGCTTTATTAGTATAATTAATTGAGGATAAGTTTCTTTAACAAGGCAATACATGATCAAACTTTATAGTAGTGGTTATGCCTTATAGCAGGAGAACAAACAAAAAAATGAAAACTCATAGAGGAAAGATGAGATGGTAATTAATACATTTATATTTAAAGTAAAGATATTGTCTTTAAGTGTGATTTTTTGGAGTTTCTAGTAGATTTATTACTAGTGAGGAAATTTTTTGGTGAAATCTTGTTTTATGTTGTTTAAAGTGTGTTGTTTTTTTTTTTTTTGCATATATGAATTTAGCACCAAAAATGTTTAACCATCAAACTTGTGGTTTCAATGAATCCCTACTAGATTCCAAACAAATTAGATTAGAAAATAAACAAGAAAACTTTTCCAAAAATCACACTTAAAGACAACTCGCTTGGAATACTTATATATTCATTTAAAATTATATTCTCCTATAATTAATATATTTTTTTGAAGGCTTATTCTTTCAAGCACAAAATGTATACACTCATTAAAATGTTATTATGTGTTTATAATTTTTTTTTAATACTTACTAGGGCTATGATGGAACTGGATATATAATAATGATTTTTAAGTTTTTGATATTTCGATATTATTTTTAATTTTTAATTTTTTTTATAATGTAAGTGGGTTTTGATTAGAGCTTGAAACAATTTTAAAAAGTTTTTTGTCTTTTTGTTATTTACTTTGGTTTTATACATCAAGTATTTAGTTATTATTATCTTTTCAATAGGGCAAAGACTTGTTTTTATGAAAATGATACTTTAAGGTGTATTGCTTTTGATTATATGTGATAAAACACTTTTGTATCTATCTTTCTTTATAATTCTTTATAAATGTCTTAACTACAAAATTCACAATAATATAATATAACAACAATAATATAAGTTTGAAACAAAAGTTTCTTCTTATCTCATATCCAAAAATCCACTCATTCACAATTGTTTTCAAGTCAATAATAAAATTTGATCATTCATTAAAGGCAAGCACATAAAAATAATGTCCCCAAAAATACCAATGGTTTCATCAGAAATGTGTGTGCATTCACAAAAATGCACATGCAATTTTGGGATTCAGGCTTGCAAGGTCCCGACTACCAACCAAGATGCTAGCTTGGCATGACTCAAGGATGCACATTCTTGAGAATGCCCTCATATTGTAATAACTTACTCACATTCTAAGAACATACACTCGTTTTTTAGAATAGGCTCACATCCTGAGAATCAACACATGTTTATGTTTATGAGAATGTGCACACATTCTTAGGAAAATGTAGAAATTTGTAGTGACATCAATATTGTCAAAATATTGTTAACATATAAATGATTTTTTTTTTTTTCAATTAGATCTTTTACATATTTTATTATTATAATTTATAATGGAATGGATGTTGTAATGTTACATGAAATAATATTTAAAAATAAATAACTATATATCAATATTTAAAAAATGTAAATTAGTTTAAATTTATTTCAAACCCAAATCAAATTTATTAATATGTGAATTTGTTAATACATATAGGAATTCACATTTTTAACTTATTATTTCAGTTAAATTACCATATTAAACTTGTCTACCATATTTTGGTATCCTTGATAAATCCAACACTAAGTATAAACAACTTCATGATCACCATTGGGTGCCACATAAGTTTCAAGTGGGTGACAAGGTTACTGATATTTTACCATATCTAGGATATTATTTCAGTTAAATTATCATATTCAATTACCATATCATTCTCAACTTGTCCAATATTTTCAAGGCCAAGAAGGAAAAAAACCCCATGAATGAGCTTGACTTTGAAATCCCTTGGGGTTTCTATTGAACACCTAATCCTCTATGGGTAGGTGTGGAAGGTGAAGAGTCACAAAGGAGTCCAAGTGAACTTGGAAGATGAATCCAAGGGTCGCACCATTGTATTATAAATGTACATCTATGATGAATAATATGAACAACAAATGCATATCTTTCTTATGTGTGTGTTTAGTTTCTCCATACACCATGTGTGTGTTTAACATGGTATCAGAGCTGATACGTTCATAACCAACTCATCTTGAGTGAGCCACTTGTTTTTTGTGGCCTTTGTAAACCAGCAAAATCCTGTGCATTTTTGCAGCATTCATAAATCATTTTATAACATTCAGAAATCATTTTAGCGGCATTTAGAAATATTTTGCAACATTCAAAAATCGTTTTTGCAGCATTCAAAAATTATTCCGTTGGGTTCATTATTTTGATATGTTCAGAAATTATTTTTGCAAAAAGCAGTGTTGTGTACTGCCATATCCCTGAATTTGAAAGTTTGTGCATTTTAAAGTCTACAGGTTTTACTATGATGTGTGGCCTCAACTATTAGTTGTGTGGTATTCTTCAAAAGCACAAAGGATTCTACTGGAGCTTAAAGATCCGGGAGCTTGACCGCCGGAGGCTCAAAAGAAGGTAATGTCATTTAGTTTTTGAAGAAATTTATGGGTCAAATCCCTTGAAGCTGCTGTAATTTTGCTGAAATGCGAAAATTGTTGTGATTTCGAGCATTTAATGGTGGGAACTATGTATTTGAGTTGTTGATGGGGAAGAGGATCATTTTGAGCTTTTTAATAGTGTAAGATGGTGATTTGGAGGGAGGAAAATCCTGTAGACGACCTCCATCACCGGCTCACGACCTCACCACAGCCTTGCTCCTGCACATTCCACTTCCCAACTCCCTCCCCTCAGCCTTGCCTCGGCTCCTGGCCCTCACCCATCTCCTGCACATGACCCCTGTCCCCTCCACCCTTATGGTCCCCGCCCCCTCACAACCATTGTCACACCCCACCCGCTCCCCATCCCTCACGGCCCTCGGCCTTCCCACGGCCCTCGGCCCTCACCCCGCCCCCTCACCTCACTCCCCCTCGCTACCCACTCCTCACCGAACACTCCCACACAGCTCACTCCTCATCCCTCACCCCTCGCCCTCGCTCCCTCACTTATCGTACCTCACCCCTCGCATGCACAACGATCCTCGCCCTCCCTCAACTCTTGACCCTCGCCCTTGACCTTCCCACGACCCCCCACTCACTCCCGCTTAGCAACCATTCACCCAAACCCTCACCCGCTCTCCCCATCTCAACGCTTTCCCTCCCCTCAACCGCTCTCCCTCGCCCCCTCACCCCTCGCGCTTCACACCCATCCGCCCCCCGCTCACTGCACACTCAACTGCTCTCCCTCACCCCCTCACCCCGCTCCCCTCTCCTCCCTACTCCATTCCTTACTCACCCCGCTCCCCTCCCCTCCCTGCTCTGTCTCTTATTCTATCCGCCCCTTCCATCTCTCCCCATCCCCCTTCCATACTCTCCGTCCTCCCTCCACCATCCTCGTCTGTCCCCTACTCCTCTCACATCACCGCCCCCTCCCTCTCCTTGCTCACGCCTGCCCCTCATCAACAACCCTCCCATGGAGGTTCTCTGCGATTTTTTTTCATTTTGCCAAAATATCAATTTTCATAATACCAATTTTTTTTACAGTTTCACCTCCACCAAAATCACCTCCCTCAGTAATCACCTACCCCAGATTTCACCTCCCCCAGTAATCACCTACCCCATATTTCACCTCTCCAAGTAAACACCTCCCCTAGAAAACACCTCCCCCAAATAATATCTCTGTTTTTTCTCCCAATTTTTTTTTTTCCTAACAAAAAAAAAAAAGAAAAAGAAAGAGAGAGGTGATGGTATATGAATAAACAGATATATGGATTTTCTATATAATGAAGAGTGAAGTTTTTTTTGTATGTTTCTCTATTATGAAAACGTGACCAAGATGTGTGGCATGTATAGAAGGGTGACTCTCTGAAATATATTGACAATGTGAAGGCAAATGTTGAAAATTGGTGGCATCATAAAACTTACTCATAGTTTTTGGAATTTTACTTTGTCTTTATTGTGAGTGCAATTGGAAAATTGATGAGTTCCCACAAATTCTCGAGGTAGGATCTAGTTGAGAAATTGTTGAATACTTCTATGATGTGAGTCATTGTTGCTTGTTGGTCAGATGACCAAATCTATACCTTGAGGTCCTCCATAATTTGAGTAGCAGAGTTTGTTCTTTGGGAATTCCATATTTGAAAGTTCAAAAAAGGGTTTTTGAAGTCATTTGTATTTTTTTGAAAGTAAGTTGAATCACATTGTAAACGGGTGCATTATCGGTTGAAGCCGACACCCTTTGTTTCTTGAGCCTGAGTTGTTGAGGAAAATGGCTAAAATCAATGATGCATTAGAGTTGTTGCATAACCTCATTCATTCCACTGTTCATGATATGGTAAAAATGAGCAAGAACGTTGTTTTTAATATTCAAACTTCCTTGCAAGATCCACAAGAAAAGATTGAGTTTTTGCAGTTGGAGTCTTAGCTTCAGTAAGATGAACTTCAGAAAAAGAGTCATCATCATTCAGCAGCAAGAATATAAAGTTGTAGACGATTCACATTCAGTTCCTTGTACAAGAGCATATTTACATGCAGATGTAGCAGCTCAATCTGCACTTGCCAAGCCCATCATCAGACATTGGGAAGAGCTTGTCCATAACAAGCACATAACTGGTCTTGGATATGACAAGGAGTTGTCTTTTCATATTCCGGACTACTCCAAGCCCATCAAATTTCAGAGTGCCGGATTTCTACATGACATTTCACCTTCTGCTGTTCAAGATCCTGCTCCTCTTTCACAGGAACAACAACAACAAATTGTAAAATGCTAACACTGTGATTGCGTTGGCCATATGAAAGATCATTGTTTTTATCTTCACCCATGCAAGCACTGTGGTCCGCACACCCATTCTTCACACAGATGCTTCAGAAACAAGCCTCCTACAAGAATAAAGATTCATCTTGGATGGATCTCTTCTTGGAAATGGGCATCAACAACCAAGAAGATTTTTAAGTCACATGTTAGAACTTGTTCTCGAATATTGAGCAAACTTGCAGTTGAGTTTTTGATGAAAAGAGATCTTGGGGTAAGCCCAAAATCTCTTTTCATGTAAAAAATTCAACCTGGGCCTGTGGGTTATGGGCCCACTAAGCCTTATCGGAAGCATTTTAGCCTTTTAAACCTTTTAACTGTTCAACGTGGATCTTTATAAAATCGGCCATTCCCTTAATGGGATTCTAAATCACCATTGCAATCCTTAATATAGGCGTTTAAGGTTTGAAAACCCACGCCATCCACATCAATATATGGGTTTAAAAATAATACAACCGCCCTATAAACCTTGGCGGTCCACAATATAGAAACAAGCCACTTGACAAATTTTCCCATGCGATAATCGGAAATCGCATCTCACACAGTCGCAATGATCGCAATTCAACGGATTTACTGTTCTGATCCGATCCAATCCCGATTCAATACGTTCTACTCCGATCTAATCTAATCGGAATCGAAGACCAGCCAGAACGCCGATCCGATGCGATCCATTTACCTTTATTCCAATCCGATTACACAACGCCGATTCAACTCTTGGACCGATTCACATCAAAACTGACTTATAATTGATCGCACCCCTATGTTGACTGGACTTCTCCATCGTCGAACTGACAACATTGCACCATAGCTGCGTTCCATTCAACGCCCTTCTTCTGCATTGACACCAACGCTATTCAACAATTCCGCTACCCCATACGATGATATTCATAATACACAGTCGCCCTCTATACAATACGCTATCACAACAATCTACATTCGTTCAAACAGTTAACGTTAAATTAGATCGCCATCGATCCACGAAGTGATCGATGGTCGATCAACGAATTTACAACACAGGATTGGACTTATTTATAAGACACATAGGCGCACATAACACTAAAACATACTTTCATATAAATATAGAACAATTACATATTAAGGCATTTCAGCCTTAAGAACAAGCCCGTTCTCGACTACATTGTATTTTCACTCGCAAACGCCTATCTATCACTCTGTCCTCTATATCTCTGAACACACAGGTTCACATATATATAAGAAGTGTTGGATCGGATCACTATGAAGGATCCGATTAACCCTCTACAAAAAGCCCTTAAAGCTCTCATTACATGCATGCATACAACACATGGCGGATAACAATATTAACAAGTCTTCGAGAGACTTATCCAATCCATCCTTTAAATCTGTTTTAAAACAGATTTTCCCCTGTTTCGCTCCATGGTCCACGCTGTCCTCTCTTTGCTCAGCTTCAGATTCCTTTTTGATTAAGGGGGGGTCAGATGCTCCTGCATCAGTTTTTTCCATGATCTCACCTTGTACCTAACACGGGGGAAAATGATGGTCATCTACAAGCTTTGACGCCACATCAAGTGAGCCTGAGCCACAATATCTCATTCTAGATTCAGAGTTGTCGCCAGAGACACAACAGTTCAAGCGAGCCTGAGCCACAATTCGTCATTCCAGATTCAGAGTTGTAGCTAGAGACACGGATGCCCATGAGCATGCCTTTGGTTGGTGGACAGCCTTAAACCATCTATGTGAGGTTGATACTCATCCTCTTTCAGAACACTTCCTCTAGCATAAGACTTCAGCTTCTTGCCAGTTTTGGTTTAGTTCCAGGAATTACATCAAGCATTCCAGTGTTGGTGGTCATCCTTAAACCATCACAGGTTGTAGACTTCCCTTCTTTTAGGTTGAAGGTATCCCTCTTCAAATATGAGGGACACTTCCTCTAGCAGAATCCATCAGCTTCTTGCCAGTTTTGGAAGAGTTTCGGGAACTGCAATAAGCGTTGCGTTCCAGTGTTGGTGGTCATCCTTAAACCACCTCTTTATGCCAACATTTCAGAGAGCTAATTCAGCCTAAGTGCTGCAATGCATATTTTTCAAATTTGTATTACAAGTCTCTTCTTGGACTCACACATACCCCTTCGGATTAAGGGGGGGAACGTTGAACGCCTAATCCTCTATGGGTAGGTGTGGAAGGCGAAGAGTCACAAAGGAGTCCAAGTAACCTTGGAAGATGAATCCAAGGGTTACACCATTGTATTATAAATGTACATCTATGGTGAATAATATGAACAACGAATGCCTATCTTTTCTATGTGTGTGTTTAGTTTCTCCATACACCATGTGTGTGTTTAACAGTTTCTTCTATGGGGGCTTTGAGGATAATCTTGGAGTGTTACGGTAGTAATTTTTATGAATTCATATCATTATTTCCACATTAGATATGTCCCAAGTAGGGAAACTAATAATAGAACATAATTTGTTTCTATTTGGACCCTTCAGTTAGGTTTCTAATCTCAAACATGAACCTTTGATGAGGGACATTAAGTAGGCTATTCTTCATTTTGATTAACTTACCTTTATCTACGTCCTCTCTGAGAACTCAATCACAAGGTGGATGAGTTATCTAATGAGGCCCTTTCTCTTCCTCTTGTGGAAATGGGCATGTATGAGTTCTTTGATGGCAAGGAAGTGGAATCAATGGAATTTTGTTAGTAATTTTTTGCTATGGTATTTTTGAATGATGCATTTATGAGATGTGTAGCCTATAAAGGAAATTTTTGGGTTTTTTTACAGCTAAAATGATATATAAGTTACAATGTTTATTTTTTTCTATGGAAACAAAATTATAAATTATTAATTAGAATTAATTTGAGTGGTTTTGTGATAAATTGTTATCCTTCCCGTCTAGGTTCGTGGATTTGAACCTATAAACTATCAAGAGAAAACAAATGATCTTAACAATAGACCCACCCAAATTATGCATTACATAATTATATCATGATTATCAGTAACAATTATATTAATATTATAATCCAAGACTACTACATTGGTAATGTTATTTTATCTGAAAAGGTTTGGTTTTCCTTATTTTATATTGAAAAATGGCTTGAAGATGGATCATGAGAAGATCAAGGCCATATTCAACTGAGGAGTGTTTTCAAGGTAAATAGAAAAAGTGAGTGATGCAACTAGCATTGCAAATTTTCTCTTCAAAGAAGATTTTATATTGCATGAGGTCCTCCATAATTTTAGTAGCAGAGTTTGTTCTTTGGGAATTCCATATTTGGAAGTTCAAAAAAGGGTCTTTGAAGCCATTTGTATTTTTTTGAAAGTAAGTAGAATCACATTGTAAACGGGTGCATTATCGGTTGAAGCCGACACCCTTTATTTCTTGAGCCTGAGTTGTTGAGGAAAATGGTTAAAATCAATGATGCATTAGAGTTGTTGCATAACCTCATTCATTCCACTGTTCATGATATGGTAAAAATGAGCAAGAACACTGTTTTTAATATTCAAACTTGCTTGCAAGATGCACAAGAAAAGATTGAGTTTTTGCAGTTGGAGTCTTAGCTTTAGTAAGATGAACTTCAGAAAAAGAGTCATCATTGTGAACCTGTTTCTGTTCATAACATTGAGAAGGACTCTCATCAACAGCAAGAATATAAAGTTGCAGACGATTCACATTCAGTTCCTTGTACACGAGCAGATTTACATGCAGATGCAACAACTCAATCTGCACTTCCCAAGCCCATCATCAGACCCTGGGAAGAGCTTGCCCATAACAAGCACAGAACTGGTCTTGGATATTAAAAGGAGTTGTCCTTTCATATTCCGGACTATTCCAAGCCCATCAAATTTCAGAGTGTCGGATTTATTCATGACATTTCACCTTCAGCTGTTCGAGATCCTGCTCCTCTTCCACAGGAACAACAACAAGCAATTGTAAAATGCCAACACTGTGATTGCATTGGCCATATGAAAGATCATTGTTTTGATCTTCACCCATGCAAGCACTGTGGTCGGCACACCCATTCTTCACACATATGCTTCAGAAACAAGCCTCCTGCAAGAACAAAGATTCATCTTGGATGGATCTCTTCTTGGCAATGGGCATCAACAACCAAGAAGATGTTTAAGTCACATGTTAGAACTTGTTCTTGAATATTGAGCAAACTTGTAGTTGAGTTTTTTCCATGATCTCACCTTGTACCTGACAGTTAAAAGCTTTGACGCCACATCAAGTGAGCCTGAGCCACAATATCTCATTCCAGATTCAGAGTTGTAGCGAGAGACATGGATGCCCATGAGCATGCCTTTGGTTGGTGGACAGCCTTAAACCATCTATGTGAGGTTGATATTCTTCCTCTTTCAGAACACTTCCTCTAGCAGAAGACTTCAGCTTCTTGCCAGTTTTGGTTGAGTTCCAGGAATTGCATCAAGCATTCCCACAGGTCATCCTTAAACCTACATCACAAAGCTGTAGACTTTCTTTTAGGCTGAAGGTTCCCTCTTCAAATATGAGGGACACTTCCTCTAGCCAAATCCCTCAGCTCTTTCCAAGCTTTGGAAGAGTTCCTAGAACCGCACACAAGGCGCCCAGCATTGGCAGGTCATCCTTAAACCACCTCTTTATCCAAATACTGAGAGCCGTATCTTGTGTTATGTCATTATGCATATTTTTTAGATTTGTATTACAACTCTCTTCTTGGACTCACACATACCCCTTCAGATTAAGGGGGGGAACGTTGAACACCTAATCCTCCATGGGTAGGTGTGGAAGGTGAAGAGTCACAAAGGAGTCCAAGTAACATTGGAAGATGAATCGAAGGGTTACACCATTGTATTATAAATGTACATCTATGGTGAATAATATGAACAACGAATTCCTATCTTTTCTATGTGTGTGTTTAGTTTCTCCATACACCATGTGTGTGTTTTACAATTTCTTCTATGGGGGCTTTGAGGATCATCTTGGAGTGTTACGATAGTAATTTTTATGAATTCATATCATTATTTCCACATTAGATATGTCCCAAGTAGGGAAACTAATAATAGAACATAATTTGTTTCTATTTGGACCCTTTAGTTAGGTTTCTAATCTCAAACATGAACCTTTGATTAGGGACATTAAGTAGGCTATTCTTCATTTTGATTAACTTACCTTTATCTACGTCCTCTCTGAGAACTCAATCACAAGGTGGATGAGTTATCTAATGAGGCCCTTTCTCTTCCTCTTGTGGAAATGGGCATCTATGAGTTCTTTGATGGCAAGGAAGTGGAATCAATGGAATTTTGTTATTAATTTTTTGCTATGGTATTTTTTGAATGATGCATTTATGAGATGTGTAGCCTATAAAGGAAATTTTTGGGTTTTTTTAAAGCTAAAATGATATATAAGTTACAATGTTTATTTTTTTCTATGGAAACAAAATGATAAATTATTAATTAGAATTAATTTGAGTGGTTTTGTGATAAATTGTTATCCTCCCCATCTAGGTTCGTGGATTTGAACCTATAAAATATCAAGAGAAAAAAAATGATCTTAACAATAGACCCACCCAAATTATGCATTACATAATTATATCATGATTATTAGTAATAATTATATTAATATTATAATCCAAGACTACTACATTGGTAATGTTATTTTATATGAAAAGGTTTGGTTTTCCTTATTTTATATTGAAAAATGGCTTGAAATGGATTATGAGAAGATCAAGGCCATATTCAACTGAGGAGTGTTTTCAAGGTAAATAGAAAAAGTGAGTGATGCAACTAACATTGCAAATTTTCTCTTCAAAGAAGTTTTTATATTGCATGAGGTCCTCCATTATTTGAGTAGCAGAGTTTGTTCTTTGGGAATTCCATATTTGGAAGTTCAAAAAAGGGCCTTTGAAGTCTTTTGTATTTTTTTGAAAGTAAGTAGAATCACATTGTAAACGGGTGCATTATCGGTTGAAGCCGACACCCTTTATTTCTTGAGCCTGAGTTGTTGAGGAAAATGGCTAAAATCAATGATGCATTAGAGTTGTTGCATAACATCATTCATTCCACTGTTCATGATATGGTAAAAATGAGCAAGAACACTGTTTTTAATATTCAAACTTGCTTGCAAGATGCACATGAAAAGATTGAGTTTTTGCAGTTGGAGTCTTAGCTTCAGTAAGATTAAATTCAGAAAAAGAGTCATCATTCTGAACCTATTTCTGTTCATAACATTGAGAAGGACTCTCATCAGCAGCAAGAATACAAAGTTGCAGACGATTCACATTCAGTTCCTTGTACAAGAGCAAATTTACATGCAGATGCAGCAGCTCAATCTGCACTTCCCAAGCCCATCATCAGACCTTGGGAAGAGCTTGTCCATAACAAGCACAGAACTAGTCTTGGATATGACAAGGAGTTGTCCTTTCATATTCCAGACTACTCCAAGCCCATCAAATTTCAAAGTTCTAGATTTCTTCATGACATTTCACCTTCAGCTGTTCGAGATCCTGCTCCTCTTCCACAGGAACAACAACAACAAATTGTAAAATGCCAACACTGTGATTGCATTGACCATATGAAAGATCATTGTTTTGATCTTCACCCATGCAAGCACTGTGGTCAGCACACCCATTGTTCACACAGATGCTTCAGAAACAAGCCTCCTGCAAGAACAAAGATTCATCTTGGATGGATCTCTTCTTGGCAATGGGCATCAACAACCAAGAAGATGTTTAAGTCACATGTCAGAACTTGTTCTTGAATATTGAGAAACTTGCAGTTGAGTTTTTTCCATAATCTCACCTTGTACTTGACAGGGGGGAAAATGATGGTCATCTGCAAGCTTTGACGCCACATCAAGTGAGCCTGAGCCACAATATCTCATTCTAGATTCAGAGTTGTAGCCAGAGACACAACAGTTCAAGCGAGCTTGAGCCACAATTCATCATTCCAGATTCAGAGTTGTAGCCAGAGACACAGATGCCCATGAGCATGCCTTTGGTTGGTGGATAGCCTTAAACCATCTATGTGAGGTTGATATTCTTCCTCTTTTAGAACACTTCCTCTAGCAGAAGACTTCAGCTTCTTGCCCGTTTTGGTTGAGTTCCAGGAATTGCATCAAGAATTCCAATGTTGGTGGTCATCCTTAAACCATCACAGGTTGTAGACTTCCCTTCTTTTAGGTTGAAGGTCTCCCTCTTCAAATATGAGGGACACTTCCTCTAGCCAAATCCCTCAGCGTCTTTCCAGTTTTGGAAGAGTTCTGGGAACTGCAATAAGCGTTGCATTCCAGTGTTGGTGGTCATCCTTAAACCACCTCTTTATGCCAACATTTCAGAGAGCTGATTTAGCCTAAGTGCTACCATGCATATTTTTCAGATTTGTATTACAACTCTCTTCTTGGACTCACACATACCCTTTCGGATTAAGGGGGAGAACGTTGAACACCTAATCCTATATGGGTAGGTGTGGAAGGCGAAGAGTCACAAAGGAGTCCAAGTAACCTTGGAAGATGAATCCAAGGGTTACACCATTGTATTATAAATGTACATCTATGGTGAATAATATGAACAACGAATGCCTATCTTTTCTATGTGTGTGTTTAGTTTCTCCATACACCATGTGTGTGTTTAACATTTTCTTCTATGGGGGCTTTGAGGATCATATTGGAGTGTTACGGTAGTAATTTTTATGAATTCATATCATTATTTCCACATTATATATGTCCCAAGTAGGGAAACTAATAGTAGAACATAATTTGTTTCTATTTGGACCCTTTAGTTAGGTTTCTAATCTCAAACATGAACCTTTGATTAGGGACATTAAGTAGGCTATTCTTCATTTTGATTAACTTACCTTTATCTACATCCTCTCTGAGAACTCAATCACAAGGTGGATGAGTTATCTAATGAGGCCCTTTCTCTTCCTCTTGTGGAAATGGGCATCTATGAGTTCTTTGATGGCAAGGAAGTGGAATCAATGGAATTTTGTTAGTAATTTTTTGCTATGGTATTTTTGAATGATGCATTTCTGAGATGTGTAGCCTATAAATGAAATTTTTGGGTTTTTTTAAAGATAAAATGATATATAAGTTACAATGTTTATTTTTTTATATGGAAACAAAATGATAAATTATTAATTAGAATTAATTTGAGTGGTTTTGTGATAAATTGTTACCCTCCCCATCTAGGTTTGTGGATTTGAACCTATAAACTATCAAGAGAAAACAAATGATCTTTACAATAGACCCACCCAAATTATGCATTACATAATTATATCATGATTATCAGTAATAGTTATATTAATATTATAATCCAAGACTACTACATTGGTAATGTTATTTATATGAAAATGTTTGGTTTTCCTTATTTTATATTGAAAAATGGCTTGAAGATGGATCATGAGAAGATCAAAGCCATTTTCAACTGAGGAGTGTTTTCAAGGTAAATAGAAAAAGTGAGTGATGCAACTAACATTGCAATTTTTTTCTTCAAAGAAGTTTTTATATTGCATGAGGTCCTCCATAATTTGAGTAGCAGAGTTTGTTCTTTGGGAATTCAATATTTGGAAGTTCAAAAAAGGGTCTTTGAAGTCATTTTTATTTTTTTGAAAGTAAGTTGAATCACATTGTAAACGGGTGCATTATCGGTTAAAGCCAACACCCTCTATTTCTTGAACCTGATTTTTTGAGGAAAATGGCTAAAATCAATGATGCATTAGAGTTGTTGCATAACCTCATTCATTCCACTGTTCATGATATGGTAAAAATGAGCAAGAAAACTATTTTTAATATTCAAACTTGCTTGCAAGATGCACATGAAAATATTGAGTTTTTGCAGTTGGAGTCTTAGCTTCAGTAAGATTAAATTCAGAAAAAGAGTCATCATTCTGAACCTATTTCTGTTCATAACATTGAGAAGGACTCTCATCAGCAGCAAGAATACAAAGTTGCAGACGATTCACATTCAGTTCCTTGTACAAGAGCAGATTTACATGCAGATGCAGCAGCTCAATCTGCACTTCCCAAGCCCATCATCAGACCTTGGGAAGAGCTTGACCATAACAAGCACAGAACTAGTCTTGGATATGACAAGGAGTTGTCCTTTCATATTCCAGACTACTCCAAGCCCATCAAATTTCAAAGTTCTGGATTTCTTCATGACATTTCACCTTCAGCTGTTCGAGATCCTGCTCCTCTTCCACAGGAACAACAACAACAAATTGTAAAATGCCAACACTGTGATTGCATTGACCATATGAAAGATCATTGTTTTTATCTTCACCAATGCAAGAACTGTGGTCGGCACACCCATTCTTCACACAGATGCTTCAGAAACAAGCCTCCTGCAAGAACAAAGATTCATCTTGGATGGATCTCTTCTTGGCAATGGGCATCAACAACCAAGAAGATGTTTAAGTCACATGTCAAAACTTGTTCTCGAATATTGAGCAAACTTGCAGTTGAGTTTTTTCCATGATCTCACGTTGTACCTAACAAGGGGGAAAATGATGGTCATCTACAAGCTTTGACCCCACATCAAGTGAGTTTGAGCCACAATATCTCATTCCAGATTCAGAGTTGTAGCCAGAGACACAACAGTTCAAGCGAGCCTGAGCCACAATTCGTCATTCCAGATTCAGAGTTGTAGCCAAAGACACAGATGCCCATGAGCATGCCTTTGGTTGGTGGACAGCCTTAAACCATCTATGTGGTTGATATTCTTCCTCTTTCAAAACACTTCCTCTAGCATAAGACTTCAGCTTCTTGCCAGTTTTGGTTGAGTTCTAGGAATTGCATCAAGCATTCCAGTGTTGGTGGTCATCCTTAAACCATCATAGGTTGTAGACTTCCCTTCTTTTAGGTTGAAGGTCTCCCTCTTCAAATATGAGGGACACTTCCTCTAGCAGAATCCCTCAGCTTCTTTCTAGTTTTGGAAGAGTTCCGGGAACTGCAATAAGCATTGCATTCCAGTGTTGGTGGTCATCCTTAAACCACCTCTTTATGCCAACATTTTAGAGAGCTGATTCAACCTAAGTGCTACCATGCATATTTTTCAGATTTGTATTACAACTCTCTTCTTGGACTCAGACATACCCCTTCGGATTAAGGGGGGGAACGTTGAACACCTAATCCTCTATGGGTAGGTGTGGAAGGCGAAGAGTCACAAAGGAATCCAAGTAACCTTGGAAGATGAATCCAAGGGTTACACCATTGTATTATAAATGTACATCTATGGTGAATAATATGAACAACAAATGCCTATCTTTTCTATGTGTGTGTTTAGTTTCTCCATACACCATGTGTGTGTTTAACAGTTTCTTCTATGGGGGCTTTGAGGATCATCCTAGAGTGTTACGGTAGTAATTTTTATGAATTCATATCATTATTTCCACATTAGATATGTCCCAAGTAGGGAAACTAATAATAGAACATAATTTGTTTCTATTTGGACCCTTCAGTTAGGTTTCTAATCTCAAACATGAACCTTTGATTAGGGACCTTAAGTAGGCTATTCTTCATTTTGATTAACTTACCTTTATCTACATCCTCTCTGAGAACTCAATCACAAGGTGGATGAGTTATCTAATGAGGCCCTTTCTCTTCCTCTTGTGGAAATGGTCATCTATGAGTTCTTTGATGGCAAAGAAGTGGAATCAATGGAATTTTGTTAGTAATTTTTTTCTATGGTATTTTTGAATGATGCATTTCTGAGATGTGTAGCCTATAAAGGAAATTTTTGGGTTTTTTTAAAGCTAAAATGATATATAATTTACAATGTTTATTTTTTTCTATGGAAACAAAATGATAAATTATTAATTAGAATTAATTTGAGTGGTTTTGTGATAAATTGTTATCCTCCCCATCTAGGTTCGTGGATTTGAACCTATAAACTATCAAGAGAAAACAAATGATCTTAACAATAGACCCACCCAAATTATGCATTACATAATTATATCATGATTATCAGTAATAATTATATTAATATTATAATCCAAGACTACTACATTGGTAATGTTATTTTATATGAAAAGGTTTGGTTTTCCTTATTTTATATTGAAAAATGGCTTGAAGATGGATCATGAGAAGATCAAGGCCATATTCAACTGAGGAGTGTTTTCAAGGTAAATGGAAAAAGTGAGTGATGCAACTAACATTGCAAATTTTCTCTTCAAAGAAGTTTTTATATTGCATGAGGTCCTCCATTATTTGAGTAGCAGAGTTTTTTCTTTGGGAATTCCATATTTGGAAGTTCAAAAAAGGGTCTTTGAAGTCATTTGTATTTTTTTGAAAGTAAGCTGAATCACATTGTAAACGGGTGCATTATCGGTTGAAGTCGACACCCTTTATTTCTTGAGCCTGAGTTGTTGAGGAAAATGGCTAAAATCAATGATGCATTAGAGTTGTTGCATAACCTCATTCATTCCACTGTTCATGATATGGTAAAAATGAGCAAGAATGCTGTTTTTAATATTCAAAATTGCTTGCAAGATGCACAAGAAAAGATTGAGGTTTTGCAGTTGGAGTCTTAGCTTCAGTAAGATGAACTTCAGAAAAAGAGTCATCATTCTGAACTTGTTTCTGTTCATATCATTCAGAAGGACTCTCATCAGCCGCAAGAATATAAATTTACAGACGATTCACATTCAGTTCCTTGTACAAGAGCAGATTTACATGCAGATGTAGCAGCTCAATCTGCACTTCCCAAGCCCATGATCAGACCTTGGGAAGAGCTTGTCCATAAAAAGCACATAATTGGTCTTGGATATGACAAGGAGTTGTCCTTTCATATTCCGGACTACTCCAAGCCTATCAAATTTCAGAGTGTCGGATTTCTTCATGAAATTTCACCTTCAACTGTTCGAGATCCTGCTCCTCTTCCACAGGAACAACAATAATAAATTGTAAAATGCCAACACTGTGATTGCATTGGCCATATGAAAGATCATTGTTTTGATCTTCACCCATGCAAGCACTGTGGTCGGCACACCCATTCTTCACACAGATGCTTCAGAAACAAGCCTCCTGCAAGAACAAAGATTCATCTTGGATGGATCTCTTCTTAGCAATGGGAATCAACAACCAAGAAGATGTTTAGGTCACATGTCAGAACTTGTTCTCGAATATTGAGCAAACTTGCAGTTGATTTTTTTCCATGATCTCACCTTGTACCTGACAGGGGGGAAAATGATGGTCATCTACAAGCTTTGACGCCACATCAAGTGAGCCTAAGCCAAAATATCTCATTCTAGATTCAGAGTTGTAGCTAGAGACACAACAGTTCAAGCGAGCCTGAGCCACAATTCGTCATTCCAGATTCAGAGTTGTAGCCAGAGACACGAATGCCCATGAGCATGCCTTTGGTTGGTGGACAACCTTAAACCATCTATGTGAGGTTGATATTCTTCCTCTTTCAGAACACTTCCTCTAGCAGAAGACTTCAGCTTCTTGCCAGTTTTGGTTGAGTTCCAGGAATTTCATCAAGCATTCCAGTGTTGGTGGTCATCCTTAAACCACCTCTTTATGCCAACATTTCAGAGATCTGATTCAGCCTAAGTGCTGCCATGCATATTTTTCAGATTTTTATTACAACTCTCTTCTTGGACTCAAACATACCCCTTCGGATTAAGGGGGGTAACGTTGAACACCTAATCCTATATGGGTAGGTGTGGAAGGCAAAGAGTCACAAAGGAGTCCAAGTAACCTTTGAAGATGAATCCAAGGGTTACACCATTGTATTATAAATTTACATCTATGGTGAATAATATGAACAACGAATGCCTATCTTTTCTATGTGTGTGTTTAGTTTCTCCATACACCATGTGTGTGTTTAACAGTTTCTTCTATGGGGCTTTGAGGATCATCCTAGAGTGTTACGGTAGTAATTTTTATGAATTCATATCATTATTTCCACATTAGATATGTCCCAAGTAGGGAAACTAATAATAGAACATAATTTGTTTCTATTTGGACCCTTTAGTTAGGTTTCTAATCTCAAACATGAACCTTTGATTAGGGACATTAAGTAGGCTATTCTTCATTTTGATTAACTTACCTTTATCTACGTCCTCTCTGAGAACTCAATCAAAAGGTGGATGAGTTATCTAATGAGGCCCTTTCTCTTCCTATTGTGGAAATGGGCATCTATGAGTTCTTTGATGGCAAGGAAGTGGAATCAATGGAATTTTGTTAGTAATTTTTGCTATGGTATTTTTGAATGATGCATTTCTGAGATGTGTAGCCTATAAAGGAATTTTTTGGGTTTTTTTAAGCTAAAATGATATATAAGTTACAATGTTTATTTTTTTCTATGGAAACAAAATGATAAATTATTAATTAGAATTAATTTGAGTGGTTTTGTGATAAATTTTTATCCTCCCCATCTAGGTTCGTGGATTTGAACCTATAAACTAACAAGAGAAAACAAATGATCTTAATAATAGACCCACCCAAATTATGCATTACATAATTATATCATGATTATCAGTAATAATTATATTAATATTATAATCCAAGACTACTACATTGGTAATGTTATTTTATATCTAAAGGTTTGGTTTTCATTATTTTATATTGAAAAATGGCTTGAAGATGGATCATGAGAAGATCAAGGCCATATTCAACTGAGGAGTGTTTTCAAGGTAAATAGAAAAAGTGAGTGATGCAACTAACATTGAAATTTTTTTCTTCAAAGAAGTTTTTATATTGCATGAACTCCCCAGATGTATTATTTATAATAGAGCCAAAGTATTAGCCATTTTTAGAGGAATTTGTGGAAAAATTTAGGAATCAACCTCAACATCGGTTCAACATACCATCCTCAGACTCATGCTAAAAAATAGATATGGTAAGTAGAAGTCTAATAAATGTCTTGAGAAGTTTGAAAAGTGGATATCCCAAGAAATGGAATCAAGTACCAACACAGGTATAGTTTGAACATAATGACTCACTTAATAGAAGCATAGGGTTAAATCCATTTCTTTATGGAATGCACCCAAGGAGAACTCATGAATTAAAAAATCTTAGAAAACAAGAATGAAAAAGTGTTGATGGTTAATGTTTTGCAGTTAGTATGTAAGAATGATAGGACAGAGTGAAGAAGAAATTACATGAAAGAAATAGAAAGTGAAAATATAGGAAAGAGTCAAAGAGAAAATAGATGGATTTTGAAATATGGTGTTTGGTTATGACACATCTTTAAATAAAAATATTCAATAAAGAGAAGTAAAATAAATTCAAATTTAAGAAGATTGGATCATGCAAATTCTTGAGGAAATTCTCCCCAGATTGTTATGAAATGGAAATTCCCAAAGAAAATACAACTTATGTGATTTTTATTTCTTTATATTTGTACCCATTTAAGCCTCAGAAATAAGTGTTTTATTAGACGCACTTTCAGTAATGAGAGTCCAGACCATAGAATGGGAGAAGCTACTACCTTAATCACCAAAAAAGCAAATTGATTTGATATTAGAGGAAAAGGTGGCTAAAAAAACCAAGAACAAGGAGTACTTCGAATACCTGATTAAGAGGTAGGAAATTGAAGACACCACTTGGATGACAAAAACAAAAATTTCCAAATATGGCACTAGTATTGAAGAGATCCAAAAACAAATTTCATGAACATTTACTTTCTGTCCCTAGGAATATGATGTAGGAGCATCAAAGATTTATTTTATTTAAGTTCTAGAATAACAAAATATTTTTATTACAATTATAGAAATGAATACCCTTGTAATTCTAGAAATTATATGCAAATGAAATGGTTGCATTAGTTTTAGTATGTAGTTATGATAATCTTTTACATTGAAGAAAATCACTCTAAACTTCATCCAAGATTGTGGGGAAGGAATCTATCTCTTGAGAATTTGAGACTTTCCTTGCTCATGTATAAATAAGTTTGCAAAATTCCTCTGAGGCCAGGCATTGAAGATTCCAAAAAATAATAATTAAGAAGTTGTATCGATTGTTTTATTTTCTGGGTTGCAACATCTTTATTTGTAATTTTTTGTTTTAATTTTGTGTTACAATGGCATCATTAGTACCCACCATTAGTTATGTGTTTTTCAACATTTTAATAAGTAATAATACAAATGTAAATGTGTATAACTACATGTGATTACTACTCACAAAACATTATGCAAGTCCTTGTGCTAATTAGACAATTAATTTCTAACACATATCCATTTTAGATTTCCTTTAACAATCCGATATGCAATTTTCATAGAGAATAATGCTTGTTTTACTATAAAACTTGTGGACATCTATTCCTATTTTTAATAGGCATGAATTTTATTCTTTAAATTAATTAAAAGGCCTATTGGTTGAAATAAAAAATATATTATTTTACAAATTTTAGGAAGATTGTGATTTCTTATTTAAAATGCATTATTGAATGTATAAATGGATTGAACAACCTGAAAAACACCCCAAGAACTTAGTTATGTTTTTATAACCTTCTAAATTTAAAGATAATTATATTTTTAATATTATATAATAAATGACACTCATGATTATGCATTTATATCATGAATATTAATAAAAATTAAGTTAATATCAAGACAATAACAACAATGTGTTTATGATATAATTAATGTCATCACATAAAGTTTTATTGCGGCTTGTCGGGTTTTCTACCAATAACAATATAGTGGGATACACTATATGATAACTCCCTTGGTTAGGATGAGTTGATCGAGGTCACCATTCAAGAAAAGTAAAGTGTTAAAGGTCCTGTGTGTGTCCATATATAATAAGTGCCATCAGATAAAGGTGTGGGGGTTGATAATACAGGTGGCCTTGTTCAGGGTGGCGATGTTGTCGATTCTAGGATTTGCTCGACAACTGGGCCAAAGTCTTCGAGAAGGATAAAGACTATTAAGTATTCGAATCAAGTCCAAAGTTTGACATCAAGGGTGGACATTTATTGGTATAAGGTGGAAGGTTTGAACTAGAGGGCTTTAATTGGCAGATGGGAGTTCACATTAGATAAATTCTGAGGTTTGAAATGGGCCACATAAGGAATATTACAAAATAATAGTGGAAATAATAAAATAATATTAGATTACATCATCAAATTTTAGAGGGAAAAAAAGAAAAAACTATTTTGTCAACTCATATTTTCAATTGATCTCCCTACAATTTTACTTCAATTTTGAGAGGGAGTACACATTGGATGTAATTTACTTTCTCATCCAAGGAGTACGCATGTTTCATACTTTGGATAAACCCTGCTACAATAAAAATGAGAAATACATAAAAAGTGTGATTGCAATCATGTTTTTTTATGTACTCCTTATTTTTTGTGTAGCAAGGTCCATCGAAAGTATGCAACATGGGTACTCCTTGGACGAGGAATTTAATTTTGCATCCAATGAGTGCTCCCGCTCAAAATTTTAGTAAAATCGTAGGGAGATAAGTTGAAAATACGAGTTGAAAGATTAGTGTTTTTTTTTTTTTTTTTTTTTTTTTTTTTTTATAACTTTTTTACTCCAAAAATGGTGAATCGTGCCCCATGGTTGACATCATCATCTTGAATCCTATTGGTTCTTATAAATTTGATTTTGGATGTGCATTTTTATTGAGACCCATTTTTTACCTCAAATTTTCTCTAATGCCAAGATGACAAGGGATCAGATGAAGAATTCGATTGAAGAAAGTTGGCTTTCTCTTTTGAAATATAAACGTAAAATAATTGTATTTTTTAACAGGTGGTTTGCATTTCAATTTATAAGCTCAGAGGATGTGTCACACATTGCATCATTCCCTTGGTTGAGAGGCAGGGTATTTCTTCCACTTCAACGCTAGTTTGCGAGATTCAATCCTCTAAAGGATATGCGAAGACACAATATATTATGGGTTAAGTTTCATAGATTGACATTGGAATTGTGGAATAAACCACCTATTATGCCCATTGCAAATAAAATTGGTAAATAATTTTATGTGGAGGAAGGGTGTTTGGGGAGTCTAGATAAAAGGATAACATGGGTGCCCATTGAGATTTATTATTCAAGTGGATTTCCAGTCGAGATTAACCTTTTATAGGGGTGTTATCCTACCTTCAATATATATATCATTTTAGGATCCCCTTCAAATGCATCCGTTATCACACAAATGGTAATTTATTAGTTGAATGTCCTAGAAGGTATGAAGTTGGTCACTTTCAGAGATCCCATTATGTTGATTGGGTTGTGAGTTTTAGGGATTGTCCTGGTTAGGAAAATTTCTATCATTCAATTGGAATTGACTCTTTGGGACCAGGTAAAAAAAAATCCCACTTTCCCTTGTTAAAGATTCCATTTTTACATCTAATGAGGTTGCTAGGATTAGGCATGGTGACACCATCCATCATCAATTGTCCCGTTTTAATCCTATCATAAGGGATGGTAAATTGGGTTCTATTTTGCTAATTTATTCTTATATTTACCAACATATGTAGTCGAATATGCTAGATCATGTCCATAGAGAGCCTCCATTTGATTCATTAAAGAGGGATTCAGAGGACGATCCTCATGACCCACAGGGGGATTATTTTTCATCCCAAATTAAATTTGGGTTTCCATCGACGATTAATTCTTCTCCAATCCCTAAGGATGAGGAATCAGACATCTTGGTTCAAAATGAGTCAATTGGCTTATAACCACTCATTGTTAAAAAATCAATTTTCTCATTAAATTAAGCTTTTCTTAGTCCTTCCTCCACAAAAAATATCACTGCAAGGAAGACACAAAGTACTAGGTATAAGAAAATTAATTCCTATTTAATGGTCCCTTTTGAGCTTCTGCCATAATTTTAGGAGTCCTTTGAGGACAAGATCCCTCCTAATCAAGACTTTCCCATTCATAATATTGGATATTCAGAAAATTATTCCATCAATACATAGGTCCTTAGAGGTATTGTACCCTTGATCCTTAGAGGTATTGTACTCCTGATCAAATCTCGAGAATGATTATAATGTCCTTCAATGTGAGGGGCTTGGCATGTGCACCAAAAACAAGGTCCATATGAAGCATCATTTGGGTTCAAAGAGGCTTCAATTTTTCTCTTCAAGAGACAATGACAAATAGGGTTAAGACATGGGAATTTTTGTTGTAGTTATGACCTCGCTAGAATATAGTTGTGACTAGTACCTTTGGACTCCAGAGAGCATTGGATGCTATGTGGGATCATATTAATTTTAATCTCAGAGAATATAAGTTTGCAGTAGGGATCAGTCTTACAAGATTTTAGAAATGATCAAAGACTCGATTGCATATCATTAACATCTACGCTCCTTTTACTGATAAAAGAAGCTTTTGGGATCATATAGATGCTTTTGACATTATGGATCTGAGTTCATTGATCATGGCAAGGTAATTCAACTTTGAATTGGATAAGGACGAGGTATCGGATCATAGAGGCGAAGAGGATAAGATGGGCGGATACGTAAAGAATTATTTTTAACATAAGTATATGCTTGATATTAAGTCAGTTCCTATTTATCCCACATGGAGGAACGATCGTTCAGGCTTAGAGGGCATATCTAAATGATTGGATTGTTTTTTGTACAATGGACTTTGGAAGGAAGAATGGGGAATCTGGTTTCACAGACTTATTCCACCTTCATCTTTGACCATTTTCTGATAATTTTTGGAATGGACCGGAGACATTATGCTACAAGCCTATTCATTTAAATTTAATCATAACTAGCTAAAGGAAAAATATTTTGGGGTACTAATTCGAGACACTTGGCTTAATAAAACTCCAAAAAGTTCATTATCTCAGATGGAAGCTATCAACTACAAGATTAAAGCACTAAATAAAGCAGTCGAGAGATGGAATTAGGAGATGAAAAAGGATATGGTTAGGGAATTAATAGAAATTTACATCCAAATTAAATCCATAACTAATCCATCGAAGCCAATTTTTTTCTTCCGACACTAAAAAGATGATCCTAGACCCAGAAGATAGAAAGAAAAAGATCTTAAAGGCATAAGAAGAGGAATGGAGATTAAAGAGTAGGGAAAAATAGGTGGCAGAAGAGGATAAAAATACTTGGTTCTTCCCTGAAAAATAATCTTTCAGAAGGAAATAGAATGCCTTTTTGTTTGTCAAATATGGTGAGGGAAATCTGTTTATACATAAAAGGAGACATAAAGGGGAGCATTGAGTTTTTTCATTACTTTGTATAGGGTTGGAGTTGGTGACCAATTTGAAGAATAGTTGGAGTGTATTAATATCTTTCCTCCTATGGAAAGTAAGGAGGAAAATTAAATATTAGGGTGGTCGATCACTAAAGAAGAGGTGCTTGTGGTTCTAATAACATTAGAGATGGAAAAGTGTCCACGACTTGATGGATGGTTAGTGGAGCTCTTCATACACTTTAATGATGTGATGATTAAGGAGCTTACGAAGATAGAAGGGGAATAACCTTGTTATCGTATGATCACGAGATTGATAAATGCCATGTTCCCTACTATTATTCCTAAGGTGGAATAACCTTCCTCCTTACAGACTACCGGCCTATTTCACTGAGTAATATAATTTATAAATTGATTTCCAAAATCATAGCTAATAATATAGCACTTATTATGTCAAAGATTATTTCTTCTAAACAATTTTGTTTTTTTTTAAACAATGACAAATTCACAACGTGATTTCTATTACACAAGAATGCATACATTCTATTAAAACTAGTTAGTTGGAGGCATGTCTAATGTAGATTGATTTGATTAAAACATATATTTCAGTTGATTGGGACACAAGCATTTCATTGGATTAAAAGGCATCCCTGTTGAGGCTATAGATTTCCGCTGGCAGCAGTGACCATGCCTTTGGTATTAAATTTAATATTACACTATGATTTACAATTGAAATGGCACCCAAGGGGGCTCTTGATTTAATTTTTCCTTAATCAAATTGGAAGCGAAATTGTAATTTCATCTCATGACAAATTATATTAGTTAAATAAGTCAGAATTACTGAGTTAGCTTAGGATATTCAAGTTGAGGTTCAAAGATGAGGCATGTAGAGGATTTTCCTGTTTTTAGGGGATCCAGTTATAGTTATTTGTGAGTTGTAATTAGTTAACTCAAGAAATTGAGCTAGATTCAGTTTAAATAGTTCTAATTGAGAGATGAGCTAGTGAGATTTCTAGTGAATTAAATATGATTTAGTTCACAAGTAGTGATCAATCAGTTAACTGATAATTCACTATAAATATTTGTTTCATGTGAGTTCTAAGGAAGTCCTAGTTGAGACTGAGGTTAAAGGGATGATAATTAGAAAATTGTACAGGTAAGTCATAGAGTTATTTGGAAGCCTATGATGCATTGCACAATAAACTCCAAGGAATTTCCTGTTTAATAGGGAAAAAATTCCTCCGAGAATGCATGAGAAAGGTGGAGCAACAAAGTTGTAGGCTTGTTGAATTAAGTTATAAATACACAAGAGGTATTGTAATAATTGTTGGGTAATAAAAGGTGCTTTTTAAACTCCTAATTATCCTCACATTAATTAACAATCCGGGCAAGTCCTTCTATTTCAAGAGTGTACACAGTATGTGGCTGATATTTAAATTAGAGAGTCATGTTTCATAGATTGTAGTATAGATCTTTTAATACAAGAGTAAATGGATGCAACAAGTAAATTCTAATTACAATTAAATGAAACCTCAATCCTCTAATTAAATCAAATCCTACAGCATCAGCAATATCAGTGAAGAGTACAGTAGTGATAACCCTTCTCTTCGAAACTGATTAAATCTAAATCAAATGCATTCTTCAGTAAAACAACAATGATATCAATCCAAGACCCTAACAACAATAGTTAATACTCGTTACAATTGATCACATTGAGCATAATAATTATCTAAGAAACTCAATCTGAAAGTGGAAGGAAACTAAATAAATAACAATACTGTAAATTATATAAAACAGAACTATTCAGTTAACATAGGAAAATAATGAACAACAAAGGAAATAGAATCACAGAAAGCGATAATACTATCAAACCATCACACTTGTGATAATCAGAAATGTATGACATAGATGAAGCAATTAATTCCACCATAAGCCGGGCCCTTAGCCACCAGCAGGCACTGCTAGATTACTTCAGATGAAGCGAATGAAAACAAAAACTTCAATTAATCATCGAACTTGAGTAGCATTACAATGTAATTTCGTTATTCAACTATACAGTCTACAATTAAGCTTACAATTTGGAAAAACAACAGGCATCCCTATCTTCCTACAATCTATTCCTTTTATAGTCAGAAAGGGTAAAAAGTAAATAGTAAATGCAATCCCTCAGGATCGGGAGATCCTAAGGGATTCACAACCAATTTCCATCTTTAAGACATCTTACTCTATTTTGCGCTGATCTCATTGATTCCTTATTAGCCTTGTCCGTAACTGATTCATTCCTTTCTTTGCTTGTCGGATTTGGCTGTGCCAACAACAGGTAACAAAAATCATTCCTTGTCCATTTTCCTGCATAAATAATGGTAAACGTTAGTTAAATCACAACTGCAATAATTCCTCATTTCTTACCATAATTCCTTAATATATTAGTGCATTAAGACATGAAAAAGATAAGAATTAAGGATAACGAGGATGAACTTACTAGCAAATACATACCCATTTCGCAACCCAACATACTCCCCTACTTACTCTGTTTCATGTCCTCATGAAAATAAGTAATTCCGATGGAGTGAAGTTAAAGAGTAGGCTGGAGAAGGGGCATCAAAGATTGGTCTGAAACCATGATGTTGAGCTAATAGTGCAAAAGTGGTCCTTTCCTCTCCTTCAAGCAATTCATAGGTGGCCCGCTAACCTTCGGAAGGATACCAAATGATAGGGCTATGAAGCCGACAGCCTAACCAGTAAGGTCCCTCTCTTAAGATGAGGTTGCTATAGGTGATAAAACGGTCTGCTGCTGCTTTAAAATTTCTATAATGAAATGGCTCTCTATCCTGAACACTACCAGTAGAGACCGCCCACCTAAGCTTGGATGAAATCATAGAACTGTCTCGAATGGATTGAAAATACGACACTCCAGTTTTTACAATCCCTTTGTGAATAGGCCCTAGACTTGAATTACCCCTTTCCGTTTCATCAAACTCTTTTGGTTGGCAAGCATTTGCAAAGGATGCTTGGGTTCATTTCTTACCATAATATCCAACCCATGCTCTTGTTTTTGGAAGGCATTATGAGCTTTGAACCATTTAACTTGATTATCTGCAAACAAAATAAAGGCCTAGAACTGAATATACCCCACGAAAGAGTTGGGGTTATTTTCCACTTCATCTGCTAATACAAGATTGTGCAAGTAAAATTCGCATAGCAACCTTTGAACCTTTACACCATACAGTTTGCAGCAACGTATAAAATCTTCGACTGTGTTTAATTCAATTGGTTTTCCAGCTCTTGTGGCTTTAATTTTTAATAGCAGGTATCATTCTAGCAGAAACAAGGTGTAATTAGTAGCGGGAGCCCTGCATGCCAAGACATCAGTATATAATGAGCAGATAGTATCTGTGCGAGCTAGGACCTTATTCAATCTAAGCTTGATTTTCTCTATTTTCTCTTCCACCTCTTTGTATTTGTCAAAGGTCTCATTCTATATTTCATTCATCTCCCGAAGCTACTTCTGCAATGCTTGATACTTTTGTTGGGGAACATTTTCTTGTTCAAGCCGTTATATCATGAGTCGAGCCTGTGCTAATTCTTCCTGAAGTTTCAGAATAGTGGGATCAATTGGTGTCGTGTTGTCTTTAGCTAGTGTACTTGTCTAGGTCTCTTTTTGATGAGAGGTCCATGCCTCCGTCTGAGTAGCTATATCTGCAAAAATTTCATGCTATTATTTTTTTATGATGATTGGTTGTATGGGCTCAGTTTGGTGATTTTCTTCTTTGATGATGACTGGTTGTATGGGCTCAATTTGAGCCGCGTTTGCTGCCTCTGGGGCTTTGTCCAGGACCTTCTCCACTGTAATTTGCTTTATTTTTATTCTGAGCTTCCTTATTTTTTTACACAGCCTCTGTTGTTCCTTCCTAAATTTTTTCAATTTGGCTCTATAGTTTTTCAAAGGAGCCACTACTATGGTTACAATATCATTAAATTTTTCTGCCTCTAGGGAGCCTGGTTGTTCATCCTGGCTCTGTCCTAATAGAACCGTGTCTCCAGATTGAGTATCGGCTTCTTGAAGTATCTTTGTCTCTACTTCTTCCCCTTGCCTATATTTCCTGTGCTTAGGCCTACCTGGCTGTTTTCCACTTGAAGCGTATCACCGGATTGGTGTTCTGCTTCATGGCTTGCACCTCTCAAGGGAGATGGACATTCAGTGTTGCCATCATTCTTGGGAGATTGGATTGCTTCTTCATTAAAATTGAGTGGGCTTTCGGTCTACATATAATTACTCATATTGGCTAGGACCTGGGCAAGGTCGAAATCATGCAACAAATCCTCTTGGGTGTCCATGCTTGGTGTTGAGGGGAGTCCTAATTCATTTCTTTGTTCGTCTGAATTCTCTCACTACTAGATTTGGCGGAAATTCCGACACTTGGTTCCGACGCTTTTGACCAAATGTCGGAAATTTCCCCAAATTTTTTCCATCCCGCCTGAAACCGTCGCTATACCGATGTTTATAGAAAAGTGGCGCAGAGCCAGACGCTTGGGAGGAAGACGTCGCAATTGCGACACTATGGCCCAAAGCGTCGCTATTGCGACGACTGCCTCCAAACGTCGCAAGTGTGACACAATGTCTAGGTGTCGCAATTCCGACGTTTGGAGGTACCCGTCGCAATAGCGACGCTTTTTCCGCCATCGGTATAACGACACTTATATGCGTGCTACATAAAAATACGAAACTTATATGCACGCTACATAAAAATTTGAAACTTATATGCGCGCTACATAAAAATGATTTTATTATTTCGTATCCATCGCAATAGCTACATTAACGTCTGATATCACGAGCGCATTCGCCCTCTGCTCTTGCAGAATAGCATTCGCCTCAGCTCTTGCAGAATAGAATTTTCCCTCAGCATTCGTCCTCAGCGTTCGCCCTCAGCTCTTGCAGAACAACATTCGTCCTCAGCTCTTGCAAAATGGTAAGTTCTTATTGCAGGCCCTTCCTCCTATAGTAGGGTTGACTTTATTTGGGTTTTTTGGTCAATTCCATTGGATTCTGTTAGGCTGTAGGGTTCTCTCTAGATGTCAAGAATCAAGATTCAATACCCTCTATTATCTTCATCACCCAATACAAGATTTAAATTTTTCCCAAAGAAACGCTTATTAATTTGGCAGCCATTATTTCTCCCTACCTTAAAAACCCTACATTTAAATGAAAACAAGCATTGCATTTCAACTACAAAAATCTATTAGTGTTCAAATGTACATGTGTGCTACATTAACGTCTGATATCACGCGCGCATTCACCCTCCGCTCTTGCAGAACAGCATTCGCCCTCAGCATTCGCCCTCAGCTCTTGTAGAACAGCATTCGCCCTCAGCATTTGCCCTCAGCTCTTGCAGAACAGCATTTTCCTTGCATTCGCCCTCAGCTCTTGCAGAACAGCATTCGCCCTGCATTCGCCCTCAGCTCTTGCAGAACAACATTTGCCCTTCATTCGCCCTCAGCTCTTGCAGAACAACATTCGCCCTCAGCTCTTGCAGAATAGCATTCGCCCTCAGCTCTTGCAAAATGGTAAGTTCTTACTACAAACTCTTGCAAAATGGTAAGTTCTTACTGCAGGCCCTTCCTCCTATAGTAGGGTTGACTCTATTTGGGTTTTTTTGGTCAATTCCATTGGATTGTGTTAGGCTGTATGGTTCTCTCTAGATGTCAAGAATCAAGATTCAATACCCTCTATTATCTTCATCACTTAATACAAGATTTAAATTTTTCCCAAAGAAACGCTTATTAATTTGGCAGCCATTATTTCTCCCTGCTTTAAAAACCCTACATTTAAATGAAAACAAGCATTGCATTTCAACTACAAAAATCAATTAGTGTTCAAATGTACATGTGTGCATCACTTGTGTAAGGTATTCCTTTTCCACTTTCACATTATCCAAGAATGTGTGCAGTATAGTTCATATTTTTTGTGATTTAGATTGTCTTGAAAAAGGAAAGGTAAATTATTTCCCATGGAAAAATAAGGTTTTCCCTTTTTATAGGTTGTTTGGACTTACGTGGAAAAATTTATGGTATGCCTTTCATATTATGTAGTTTAAATTTGAATTAGCAGATTATTCTACATGAAAATATAATTACCTATGTGATGTCCTTCATCACTAATTAAAATTATAGGGTTTCAATTTCCTAGACTCTAACTCATCTGATGCTAAATTCTAGGTTCTCATTGGTGGATCACTCTTCCATTGATTTCTTTTCCCTCTGGATCTTGTCATACTTTAAAAGTCATCAATGATACATATATTATTTCAGGTATCCCAAAAGGCTTTATAGTAGAACATATTGTGAAGTTTTTTGACACTTGAGGATTCTTTTTAGAACTGCAACGTGGTCTATGCTATCGAGTTATATATCAAGCAACTTGTCCTTAGTAACCACACTATGAGGTAGGTTCAACCAGTTTGAACTTGTTGGGACATAGCATATGAAGTTGTGTGATGAGTCCATATCACAGGTCTATTATGGTGAAAAAAGTGAAGACATGTAATGATAGTTATTATGTTAACATTACTAGAAACATTTCGAAATTATCCATGCTATCAAGATGTCAAAATTCCAGGCATTAGGTGTCAATACTCGTAGCTAATAGATAATAATAATAATATAAAAAAATCACAACTTTATTCTTGAAATATGATTGTTACACATTGGTAAACTAGTTCATGAGTTACTATCACCCAAAGATTGCAAAACAAACTTAAAATATAAATTAAACCAACATGAGAATCCAACTAAGGGTTTCTCGACAAAATCATGCAATAACCTGGCATTTTGAAACCCAAATTTGAATCCATCATAAGTAATACAATGCAAACTCAGATGGATTTTCAATGCATGTTTGCATGCTACACTTATTCTCTGTCTAGATATCATTTTTTAAATGGAACCATTAGTCAAGGCCACAGTCCTTTTTATGTGAAAAATTTCAGCTCTATTTGAGCTCTTTTTTGCTCCACCACCTCCATAAACATATGCAAACATATATCATGATCTTGGAATTCCATTACATATGTATGTTCCAATGTTCCATAATCATGCCCCATCATCAATTTAATAAATTTCCATTGAATATCAAATTATGGAGGGGGGGAACTTTTTGCTGCAACATTTGGCTCAAAATTAGGGACCATCTCCGTATGAGGTGAATGAGAACTATAGATATTTGAAGAATTAGATTAGTGCCTTTTCCTCTGGCCATGGAGTCATATACAATCATCCATCACAAAAATTTGTCTTTGTTCATTCTCACCTTGAAAGTTGCAAAAATTCATGCCCTAATTGAAACGACACTAAATTTGAAAGATATAATAAAAATGCAAACTAGAAGTGCCCTATTAATACAAAGGGAAAACCTTCCTACCTACCCTAACTGAGATAAATTTTGATTGAATAGGAAACATGATATTTCCTATGGAGTTGATCCAACAACTTGTTAAATGTATGGGACTAAATCATGCATTTGATTTCCGGGGAAACATGCGCATGAAGAGAAAAAGTGCAGAATTAATGGAAAATCCATACATGCCACTTATAAAAACTACACCGAAAGGTCAAAAAATACTTAAGGCCTTAACTTAATTTGAATCCAAAAATGACAAAACAAGATTAGTGAAAACACGAGAGTGGTTTGGGTGAACAACATAAATAAAAAGTGAAGATACCTTTCCCCAAGATGCCTTTGTCACCGTTGTATAAAAACATGTTTTCCTTTCCCTTTATACATGCAAGTGAATGCATTATAGGTATGGTGTTTTCCCAGAATAGGAGAAGCCTACTTAAATATATCATTTGTGGATTGAATGTTTGGGTGCCTTAATGTGCAATGACATGTTTCCAGGACTGAATTCAATGCAAGGAATATTTGAAACTCTAACTCTGTCTTCCGGTGTCTTATTAGAAATTATTTCAGTTTTCATTTTGTGTTTTCAAGTTATATATTGTTTTCAAGTTTTTACATTTATAATTTTATTGCAATGTGGCAGACTGATGAGAGCAGTGCAGGAACAACCTAGAGACGGGATGATCACGGAAAGAGGCTAGCGGAAGAACATGTAAAGTGCCATCATTGCTCTATCTTCAAGTATTTTAGTTATTTACATAATTGAAATAATATTAATTTTGTTCAAATATGCAGACACCTAGCCATGGTACGCCTGATGATTCCCTCTTTGAGGAAGAGCTTTCTTCATCCCTATCTCCAATGTTCTTGTTGCAAAAAAAGGCACGAGATGCAAGGTCGGAATTTAATGCTTTGATAGACACGCCTCAAACACCTGAAACAGAAGAGAGGATACAACATCTTATGAGGCAGCTAAATAGATATCGGGTAATAATAAAAAGTCAAAAGGATATTTTTTTTGTTCTGCATGAGATGAATTGTGATAGTTTGATTTTTAATTTTTACATTGACTAAACTAACAAAAAGTTCTTTTGTATGTAGCGTTTTCTGGCATTTGCTGAACTGGGTGTTGGTGGTAGTGGGACACAAGGGCAAGAGATTGCCCAACAACCCTCTCGTACACCTTCTACTCCTTTAGGTGCCAGCCAAGAAACACACCCTGCCCAAGCAGACACCCAGCCAACCGCTGAATGTGTTGGCAATGATGAGGCTGATATGGCCAACTACATTATTGCGTTTCCTAGAGCTACACGTGTCAGCTCCACAGGGACCATTAATGGCACGTTGTTGGTGAACGATGAGGGTGTCCCTATAAAGCATGTACAACTCCCAAGTAAATTTTAATATTTTAACTATTTCATGTACTTTATCTAAAACATATTTATCATGATTTTTATTTTTAAATTAATGATAATATCTTCTTCTTCTTTTTGGTTTTATTCTGTGTACGAAACAATGAGTTCTACAGGATTCTGGAGAGCCATGCATTGGTAATTTTTGGCCCAACCATACGTACAGGGTGGAATTCCCAGAATTCCAACCTGAAAAAGAACTTCTAGATTATCTAGAAGCCCTTTTTGGGGTCGGCACATTTGACAGAAAAGCGGTGGCTCAGGTAGCCGACAAATATTTGAAATATACCAGGGACACCTATAGGACGCAATTGCAATTTAACCCTAGATATGAGCATCCTCTCGCAGTTCCAGAGAGTGAGTGGAGAGCACTCATCCATGACGGAAAAGAGAAAAGGGCAAAGAAAGAAGGAAAAATGCCAACTGGACCCGCAAGGTAAATTACAACTTTAATTCAATAGCTTTAATTTTATTTATGTCTAAAATAAAAGTGTGCTACGTCATATCTGACTTCAATATTTTGATGCTAGGTTGCCTGACACCTCAAAGGCAACCAAAGCTAGGATTGAAAAAAAGGGCCATCACAAGCTAGGCCAGGGCGGCTACTTGAAATTAGTTGCAAGAATTGTAATTAAGTAGCTAAACATCTTATAATTAATTGTATCGCCTTCCAACGTTTTTGTAATCCTATCAAATATGATTAAAAATACACAATAATATGTAATGTAGGGTGATGACTTCGGAACAGAAACTACAGAGGAAGATAAAAATATCGCTTTTCGTTTCGGCTATCAAGCTGTAGTTGAACGTCGCAGAAGCTTGGGGCAGGTCCCAAGATCCAGAATGCCTGATAAGGTAAAACATTAACCTTTCAATATTTTTGTTTTCGTCCATAAATTTAATGTCTAACAACTTTGTTTAAATTAGGGGAGCAGCACTATCGACGAGGCAAATAACCCAGTTTTAGAGCCAGATGTAGATGATCCTCACGTGCAACCTGATCATTGTAGTGGGGACCAGGCCGACAATGCTACTATCAGTGAGGGTCGTGACGGTAATTAATTTCCACTTGTAATTTTTTCTAATTATACCTTGATGGTTGTCCTTATAACATTTTTTGTTTAAATGACAGAGAATTTTTCCCTTGAGGATCTTACCACCAGAGAGGAAGACAGGGCAACAGTCCCAACGGTGACAACTAGTGCACCAGGTAAATAATCTCATTGTAATTTTTTTTATTAATATTACCGAACTAGTTCAATGATATTTAAAAACTGACAATTAAAATTTAATATTATCTGTTTTTGCAGGCGATGCCCCGTCACTGGATGAGACCAGACATCGTGACAACGCAACTAGGTCATCGGCGACAACTGGTGCACCAGGTAAATAATCTCATTGCAATTTTTTTTATTAATATTACCAAACTAGTTCAATGATATTTAAAAACTGACAATTAAAATTTAATATTATCTATTTTTGTAGGCAATGCCCCGTCACTGGATGAGACCAGACATCATGACAATGCAACTAGGTCAGCGACGACAACTGGTGCACCAGGTGAATAATCTCATTGCAATTTTTTTTATTAATATTACCAAACTAGTTCAATGATATTTAAAAACTGACAAATAAAATTTAATATTATCTGTTTTTGTAGGCGATGCCCCGTCACTGGATGAGCCTAGACATCGTGAATACGCAACTAGGTCAGCAGTGCGGGTCGAAAGGCACGAAACATGAGTAGAGCATGATGATATTGATGATGTAATTAGGAGATTTAGAAATAGGAAGAAGAAAAAGAAAATTTGATAATGTAAAATATTGTATTATTAACGTTACCATACTTGGAACGTTTTTTGCGTTATATAAAAAACTCATTTATCATACTATTTTTATGTCAAGCATTAATTGCAATGTTTCCTTGCGTACTTTTTGTTGAATTGTTTTTTTATTAGTTATTGAATATTTTTTTATGCTCATGAAAGTAAAAAATGAAATATAGATTGGGTATTGGGGAATTGAGAGTGATGTGAGGGGGGGGAGGGGCCATAAGAGCTTCCACCTTCACGTGGTTGGCCTGTTTAGTAGAGAATAATTTATTGGAGCGATTTAATCTTGGAGCAAACCTCCCTCGATCCAGTGTAGCAACAAAAAAGTCACTGTTGACTTAGTTGCTACTCTTTCAGATCGTGGGAGGCTTATTCCAAGTTCATGCGACTCCAATAAATTGTTCTTGAAACGAAGAGGAGCTTATTCAGGTATGTTTTGACATTTTCAACATATGTTCTAACATTATCATAAGAATGCATCTTAGAGTAAAAAATACTACATCGATTACTTGTATTTATTGTATAGATAATGATGGATTTTGATTGACTTGGCAGTGCAGGTACAAATCCTCTTGCATCATGAGCAATACAACTTGTCAACTAGGGTCGTGTCCAGGATATTTTTGCTTGTGCACTTGACCAGGTTCGTAATGTCACATTTTGTAAGTTCCTTTACAGTTCATAATTCAATATTAAACTTGTTCATGATTATTATCTAGGTTTTTTGTATGTGTTTTTTCATCTATTTGATTGTAAGCAACTCTGCATGTTTCCTGTTGTTCACTATGATTTCTCCCATTACCACTCCAGGATGAATCCAAATTTATTGTTACATAGGTTACTTTATTGTTACTATGATTTCTCCATTTACGATTTCATAGGTTACATCATGTAAAGTTGTCAATCTCAGGTTGGTGATGAGCTTTAGTTCTCCAGATTTGGGGCTTTTATGATATTTTCTCCCTCATGTCATTCCTGCATCACCTCGTTGTTTGAGCATGCCAATTTTCTACCACTTGTACCAATTGGCACATGTCAATCTCTAAGTGGTGCCACATTTCACCTATTTTCGGTGAGAGTTTAGGGTTTCTCTAACATAGCTTCAGAAATCCGATTCAGTGCCTGCTTGAATATCGTCACATAATACTCATGGTTTGGATTGATGAGCATGCTCTGAATGGTTGGTTGATTCATAAGAACCACCCATATAGTCATCTTGATATATTTCAGAAGTTTTCTCGGGTTTCCTTTTTCACCGTTTCTAGTGGGTGGGATGGTGTGGGGTGATCCATCAATACTAGTGCTCTTGTAGTAGGGAATTTGTTTTTGGGGATATAAAGGAGCATTTGATGTAGATATCCCATTGGATGCATTCATAGATGGGCACGAGAGGTCGAGAATTTAAATTAAAAATATGCAACCTCTAGCATGGCAACCTGAAGGCCGCGAGAGACACTGGTTAAAGATTGTTTTGTGCTGGCCTTAATATAGTCGTGATTTCTTTCTATTATCTTAATGAAAATATATAGTCCGGTATCATTAAAATGAGGATTGTGGTTGTATTTATCTTTGGTTGTTTCTCTCTTAATGCTCCAGAAGTTGCCAAAAGTTGCGATAGTTGTTTAGTTTGCCTGTTACAACTTAAAAGTGGTTTTTAGCAATGGGAGTCATGTTTTTTAAGGTTCATACTAATATGAAGATCTTGTAATTATATATTCAACATAAGAGAAGATGGCCTCTGCTTTGGGCGGTATGACAACAATTGCCACATCTACCTCATTGGGTAACAATGGAAAGGGGAAGAAGTTGGGTGCAATGTTTGATAATTATGGCAAACAATTGTCTTCTCTTTCAGTTTTTTCACCCATTTCCTTTAATCGCTCAAGCAGAAGAGGGACTCTGAGATTACGCGACAGAGAGAAGGTAGTTAATACAAGAACTATGGAAAAGGAGTTGTACTTCAACAAGGATGGCTCAGTGACAAAAAAATTGCAGGTCAGAGAAAAAATTATGTTTAAAGGAAGGTCACCTGCACATGAAACTTCATTGCGGTGGATCTTTCCTTGTCCACTTATATTCGATTTTAATGTGTTATTTTAATTTTTCATGGAGGGTTGTTTTGGCATATGGTATGGCATTCAATTGCACACTTACTGAAAGCATTGTCAATTTGTCTTGCAGGCGGTGTGAACAAACTTGCTGATCTTGTTGGAGTCACCCTTGGGCGAAGGGAAAAATGTTGTCTTGGAGAGCAAGCATGGTTCTCCGAAAATAGTTAATGATGGTGTGACAGTAGCTAAGGAGGTAATTTGTAGATGTGTGCTCTGGTTTTCTTTTTAACATTGTATTAGTTCCCCCTCTTAAATGTCTTAGATTTTGTAGGCATAATTTGAAAACTCAAAGGTGAAAGGAAACATATTTGTTACCCAGTGGTCTACTTGGCCTATGGATTAGCCACATTAGAGTAATGCATAAAGCTTTTCACAACAATAAAAGGAAAGGGTTATGGCTGAGTCAAATTTTATTGTTATTGACAGTGTAATGAAATGTATCTCAATGCTATGGTTTGGCCTTTTTATTGGTTGAATTAGAGGACCCAGTTGAAAATATTGGGGCCAAGTTGGTAAGGCAAGCTGCGGCAAAGACAAATGATTTAGCTGGGGATGGAACCACAACATCTGTTGTTCTTGCACATGTTGGAATATTGAAAAATTCCAAAACAATAAATGGAAAATAAATCTCCCTTCCTCTAACACAGAGAAAATAAAAATTTCTTTGACAGGAGACAAAGTTTCAATACTTTGAAAACAAACTTATATTCCCTTCAATAACTCAAAAAAAAACTATTACACTTCTTCCTCACTGAGAGGGATTACAAAATTATGACTACTAAAAAACGCAGTGCATAAAACCAACTCACTGTCTGTTCAAAACAAACATACTCTGTCTCTAAAACACTCTATTGTGTTTTTCACTTTCGCACTGTTGTGCATACACACTTAAAAAGTTACACTCAGTCTTTCACTTTTTACACACTGTTGTGTAATAAAAAATTTACGTACTGTCTATAAAAAAAACTACCAAGCATTTTTGTCCTTTTTATTTTTATATGCCATAACATATAAAACATATTATAATAAACCCTCTTTTAAAAAAAATAAAATTAAAACTAAATTCTATGGCCCACCTTTCATTTCGCATATGATATATATATAACATATGTTTAAAACATATGTATATATTAAACTATCAAAACATTAAAGAACCCTTTTCGTCGGACTTCAAAAGTCTGAATAGATTGAATTTCAAACCAAATTCGCGTTCCAAAATGGGATGCTGACGTCTGCCTAATTTTAACTCGAATTCTCAATCCAATGTGCCCTATAAAAAATTCGGGTCCGGTTTTTCAGGTTTTTAGATTCCCTTCAATTTCATGCGATCCAATATTAATGCTCCATGTGTCCTCTTGAATTTACAAAACTGTTGGGTAAATTTCTGTTTGTTTAATTTCTGGTTGGTGAATTGCGTTAATGCTGGTTGTTGTGTTTAAATACAATCCTGTACAGAAATATGGCTGCGGCCATCTACAAAAAAAACTTGCAGGAATTTTAAATGCTGAATTAAATTTCTGGATGGCGTGCAAGCAACCTCCAAAAAAAAATGTTGTTGCTGCATCTGTCCTTCTGCTGCAGCAGTTGAAGTTAAAATTCAACAGCACGGGGTTTAATAAGTGAGGGTGTAAAGGTAACTTTTTGTCGATAGTACTGGATTAAGATCATCTATTCATTTTTGTAGGGTCTTATGGTGTTTGGTTTTTCAGTTTTGGGTTGGGATTATTGAGTCTAAGATAGTTTTTGAGTGAAAAAATTGCTATCAGGTATTAAAAAAATTTGGTTCTTTTGTCAAAATTTATGAGCTTGTTAGGAAATACAAAACCGACAATGGTTGTATCTTAAATTTGTGGAAAATAATTTGAAATGAAACCTTTTTGTTTAGGTTGTTGCAGCAGGTGCAAACCCCGTTCAAATTACTAGGGGCATTGACAAGACAATAAAGGCCCTTGTTTCGGAACTCAAAATTTTGTCAAAGGAGGTAAACGCTTGCCTTTTCAGTAGGTTGGTTTTCCTTTTTGCTGATGGTTTGGTGTATTTAATTGAATTAATTGCCTAAGGTATTTTTGGTTGAAAACTCCTTTTCATTTTTCATACAGTATTGGCCTTGTGGAATACATTTGATTGTGTGGTCTTGTTAGATCTACAACATTTGTAGTTGTTTAGTCTTATGGCCGAGGTGCACTTTTATTATGGGAATAGTTGATGCAATATTGTCATTTAATCCTTACTGCAGGGTAGCATGTTGAGAAGTTTCTTGTGAAACATTTGGTATTCAAAATGACACTTGATCCTATACAGCATCATGCACTTGACTTCAAAATTCATATTCAAAGTGTGCCGGACAATTCTTGCAAAATTTCAAATATTTATGTTGTTTTAAACCATTATCTTTTTCATGTATTGGATGCTGAAAATGTGAAAAAGACTTTGGTATGAAACCAACTGGTGAATAATTTCCAGCAAAACAACCACTTCCAAGACATGACTTAGAAGTAGAACAAATGTGCTTATGAAGCATAGAAAGATATCCTTGATGCATTGTCAATGTTTGGCTAGGGTTATTTTTGGAGAAAATAACTCCTTATTCCTAGAATAGTGATCTTCAATATAAGTAAATGCCAGACAAGAGAGATCATCGTGTGACGCAACAAAACTGAAATTGAACCCCTAAGGAGAGCTGGTGTGTCTAAAATCTCTCTGTCAGCATTTTCCCTTGGTTTACCCCGTTCTTTTCCTCCAGCTTGAGTCTCTTCTTTCTTCGGGTTTATTTATCAAATTCGTAGAAATTCGTAGAATTTGATAAATAAATACTATCCAAAATGGTTGGAATTTAATTTATATTCCCGACTTTATATTATCTCCAAGCCTTATAACCAATGTTTAACTTTCAACACTTTGTATTTATACTCCACGTTTCTTTTTAAATAAATAACTTTTAATGAACTTTCGGCTCTATATTTCACCACCCAGCCTTACAACAATCACGCTCCAGACTTATGCTAATTATCCACCAATCGTTTAATTAAACAATTTCATTATACTCTGGCCCCACCTATATATATCAATAACCAATCAAACACTCATATCGTACCTGGCTATCCCCCGCACACCTTAGTTAACCTTCGGGCAAGTTCAATGTGCGACCATCGTCCAATGGCCCTTCTCCAAATCAACGACTCTTGGCAATTTCTCTCGGCTTCCAACGTCGGGCTTTAACATGCGATGGTGCGAGTTAAATGGTGGTTTTCCGGGGGTCACTTCGCCACGTGTCGCATTCCCTATGGAATCGCTCGCGAATAGGAAATACCGCCTACTCCGCAAAAGTGGTGCGATATGGGCAACCCGATTTTGTGATTCCGCTCGTGGTTTTGGTACAGGGCTTGACCACGGGTGCAAGTCTGGTTCCACTATCCTTTTGTTTGTTAACTCATGTCCAATCCTCGAGTCAGGTTCCGAAAGCGCAACAATTTTGTCTCTTTACTAAGCGAGATTTTTATATTTGAACAGTTTTCACAACCTCGGTTCTCTACACAGACCTCGCCTTCGGGTGGGGTGAGTTCACAGGGTTATCCAACAATTTACGGGAATTAAAATACAAAAGAATGGAATTATCAGTACCCAATCACCTCACAGTTAAACAATTATTCACAATTAGCAGTTCGAGATAATTCAATGGCAACTAAGCTTGGAAATCATTTAACTGGAAACAATTGTTCACACACAAAGGTTTATTGCAGAAATCCCCTCTCTACTCTCCTCTTCCCTCTCTACTTTTATTCATCCGAGGAATTACAATTTATATACATAACATATGGCTCTTCGGTTCCTCTGAGAGGACCGTTCTAGAAATCAAAAGGTCTAATTATAATAATTCAGCTAACTGAAACTGTTTGACTCCTACAACTCTAACTAGTGTAAGTAATACAATCAGCTGAGGTATTGACACCTAGCTATTACAACTCAAATGTTTTCGAACCCTCCTAGCCAAAACATGTGGACAAAAACTCCTACATCTCTGGCTAGTGCCTAATGCCCCTGCATCATCATGTGACATAAACCTATTATTCTTTTGAGATAATTCTTTATTCTTCTTTTTCTTGAATGAAGATTGCTTATAATGCTATAATCTAAAAAATACCCAATTACCCTCCTCAAATTATCTTTCACTTCAATGTTGTTCCCCTTGTTGTTTTATCATGTTTCATGTCATTTGAAGGTTTTCCATAATAATTTTCAAAGTTTTTTTAGTATTTTCCATATGTGACTCTGTTTCCTATACTTTGGACTTATCTTGCAAAAAGTATGAGATACTAGGAGTTGGATATCCATAAAGGGCCTTAAATGGGGAAATTTTAGGAGATGTGTGATAGGTAGTATCATATTACCATTCTTCCTTGACGAACCCACTTCATCCATTAAGATTGCTTTTCTAAAGAGTAACATTGTAGATAACCTTAAAAATATTTGTTAACTATTTTTGTTTGACCATTTGATTGTGTTTGATATGTAGAACTCATGGCAGCTAGTGTTTCTCCACTCATATTAAATAATTATTTCCAAAAGTTTCTTGTTACTATTACTTTAGAAAAACCATGAAGACTATGAATTTCTTTCACGGACACTTCTGCCACTTGGCTTGTTGTTTATGTACTTTGAGCTCTACAAAAAAAATCTACAAAATTTTTCTATATAAATGACCACAAAAATGTAATACTTACCTTTATATTTCAGTAACCCTATAATAAAGTCTATTGATATATCTTCTAGTCTTTGAATATGTATGTGGAATGGTTGAAGTAACCCTAGAGATTTTACTATCTCTTTTTTATTTATTATGCAAACCTGACCTTCTCTTACAAAATTTTGAATATCTTTCTTCATTCCTTCCAAAAATATATTTTTTGATCCTTTGAGATGTTTTAAGGAACCCTGCGTCCTACCATCAGAGAGACATGGGACTCCCTTAATATTTTTTATTCAAATATGCTTGCGTGCATAAAAATATTCTACATTTGCACCAAAGTATATCTCTCTTTCACTCCCAATGCTCCATAGAGTTCATCCCATCCTTTATAAATTTTAGTTTTTGTTTAATACTATTGTCATTTTTCCATTATGGCAAGCTTCTTCTAGCCACCTAGGAATAGAAAATGTAATTGGATATAAATTTGAGGCCTCTTCTATTTTAGAAAGAGTATCATGTACTAAATTTTCTTTACCCTTTTTGCTGATTATCGCAAAATTAAAACTTTGCATTTTTTCTCCTCATTTTTGTTAATCTTCCAATGAAATCCATAGCTTCAAAAAATACTTTATGCTATCATGGTATATCTTGACTTTAAAGTACCTCCCAATGATATGCTATCCCCATTTTTTATTGCATGTAATATTGCTTCCATTTATTTTTCATATGTAGATTTCACCAAATATTTTCTTTGAATTCCTTGCTTTTAAAAGCCAATGATATCCCTTATTGTGTTAATGTTACGTAAATTCCTTGTCCTATTGCCTCACACTCTACTATGAATGTTTTACCAAAAGTAGGTGCAACCGATGTTGGTGTAGAAGACATGGCATCCATTAAAAGAGAGAATGCTAAAGTAGCCTCATCATTCCATATAAATGATATTTTCTTCAAGAGATATGTGAGTGGACTTGAAATGCATGCATAATTCTTAACAAATGATCAATAATATCATGTAAGTCTAAAAAATATTCTAAGAACCTTGATTTTCTTAGGAATAGGTCATTTTGTAATAGCTTGCATATTTTGAGGCTCCAACTTCACTCCTTCCTTTAAAACAATATGAACCAAATACTCGAATTCTTATTTCCCAAAAGCACATTTGGATATTTTTACAGAAAAATGATTGTTCTCAATAATTTATATAACTTTTCCACATTTTTAGTGTGGTATTCCCATGATTTATTATAAATATGTGTATTATCAAAGAAAACCAACACAAATTTTATAAGATGGGATCAAACAAAATTGTTCTTGAGTCGAGCCCGCCGGACTTCAAACGGCGATAAACCATAATTCAAACCAAATTCGCGTTCCAAAATAGCCTGCTGACGTCGGCCAATTTTGTGACGCGAAAACCAAATGAATTCCGCCCTAATCTTTTTTGGGTCCGAAGTTAGGCTGGCGTACGGAGGGAGATTTGTGACGCGAATTTCTTATCAAATTCGCCCTAATATTTTTCGGGTCTGGATTTCCACTGCGCGAGCGGCCCAAACAAAGATCCACTCCAATCAATTTCTGCCACGTGTCCTCAATAAAAACTTGCCCTGCTCCCGGCTGCGGGTGCATTCGATGGCGTTTAAGGCGATGGGACATGGATATGGCGATTTCATATCAATCGCATTAACATTTAACGCTGTTCAATTAAGTTTTCACATCAAATCTGCATTAATTAATTTTTAACACTGTTCAAGATCGGCCTCCACTCCTCTTAGCGATTCCGCACGCTCCAATATGATCCGGCCTTCGGCTCTCATTATTAATGATCAGAGATTAATTATGACGGGCGTCCTTTGATTGCATTGCAGTCGGGTCGACAAAATGGCGTTTAGCTATGGTTTTTCAGACGAGCCGGTTGTTGGATTACACTGCCTGCTAACTGTGATGATAAGGAGAAGTGGCCAGCTGAACTGCTGCCTAGACCTTGTTGCATATCTGCATTTCTCTCGGTTCTGTCTCTATCTTTCTTCCTCTGCTTCTTGGAATTCTTCTTCTCCGTCTCATCTTGTGCCCACTCGCGCCTCGAGATCGGACCCATGCTCTCGTGCGTCATAGATGTGCGTTGTTGCCGCAGGGGGAGCACTGCCCAGAGGTCAACCCCACGCGCTCCCTCCACCCCTCACCGTAGTCGACTTCCGCTACCCGGGGCTGATTATTACTTAGGTAGATATCCAAATACTAGGAGTGGTCGGGGTCGGCTTGTAGCATCTGGCCACCGTATGGATTCCCCTGCTCCTGGCTTCCCCACCGCTAGTTCACCTTCTCCCACGACGCGCACTGCGCAATTTTCCTTTGATTGCACTCTCAACCACCCGCGAATCACAGTTGTAGTCACTGTGGTCTTCCGCGAGGAGGCCCAAACGGAGGAAGAATGCACCCGTCCGGCGGGTCTGAGCTCGGAAAAAGCCGGCCAGCATTCGGGCCTTCAGGAGGGGAGCCGTGGCATGCATGTGGAGGTAGCACCGAGCGATCCTGGACCTTCCGAAGGATGGTGCCGAATCGTGGAGGAACCACCGGAGGAGTAGTTTGGTTAATTTATTTTTCTTGCTTAGCAGGCCCACTTAATTGGGCTGCTTTTAGTTTATTTTACTGTGCTGGACCTTTGTAATATTTTTGAATTCTGTAAATTAAACGTTCAAGACTGGTTTCCCCGTATGAGGGCAGTCTTCTTAATTTTTGATTTTTTGATGACAAATTTGCCATGAGTATGGCCAGGCAATGTTTTTGACTTCGGTGTAATTTTATTCGCAATGTTAATAGATTAACTTTACTTTGAATTCTCACATGATTAGCGTTTTTCTTTGATCCGTTCAAGGATTTCTGGGCATTTTAATTTATATTGGAAAAAATGGACCACGTGATTTATCCGTTGCTTCACTATTCTACATATACCGTCGTTTACTTCTCTTATAGATGCCGAGGCATATTTGGATGTTTTCTGATTGTCGATAATCTCCATGTGGATCGTTAATGGATTTTATATCATGTCTCGTATGTGAAATGGGGTATTTTTCTATCATTGTCTGGGTGACTTCCCACTTTTCTCTCGATGATACTGTCTCCAATCTTGCATGTGCAAAATGTAATGACTTCATGGACTGCTTTACTTCATATAATATATTAAAAACAATGTTTTCTTTTTCTCTTGGTGAAAAAATGATTAATGTTTACTGTTTCATTTCAAAACTATGCTTAAGGGCCGGGTCTATATTGCCGGTTTATTGATATGGTCTGATGGTCTTTTTATATTTTGGACATATCACACTCCTCACATGATTAGCGTTTTTCTCTGTTCAAGGATTTTGGGTACTTTAATTTGTATTTAGAACAATGGACGTCGGTACTCTATCTGTTGCTTTACTATTCTACATACTGCTATTTCACTTTCTTATAGATGCCTCGGGCATATTTGGATGCTTTCTCAGATTGTCGATAATCTCCATGTGGACCGTTACTGGGTTTTATATCAAGTCCCCGTATGTGACATGGGGTATTTTTCTATCACTGTCTGGGGTGGGACTTCCACTTTTCTGGATGGATATTTGGGTTCCAATCTTCAGATGTGAAATGTAATGACTTCATGGACTGTTTTACTTCATATAATATATTCAAAACAACGTTTTTTCTCTTGTGAAAAAAAAATGATTAATGTTTATCACTCTGCCTTCAAAACTAGCGATGTCGGTCTATGTTGCTAGTTTATTGATATGGTCTGATGGTATTTTTATATTTTGGACATATCACACTCCTCACATGATTAGCGTTTTTCTTTGTTCAAGGATTTTGGGTACTTTAATTTGTATTTGGAACAATGGACGTTGGTACTCTATCTGTTTTTTTACTATTCTACATACTGCTATTTCACTTTCTTATAGATGCCTCGGGCATATTTGGATGCTTTCTCAGATTGTCGATAATCTCCATGTGGACCGTTACTGGGTTTTATATCAAGTCCCCGTATGTGACATGGGGTATTTTTCTATCACTGTCTGGGGTGGGACTTCCACTTTTCTGGATGGATATTTGGGTTCCAATCTTCAGATGTGAAAATGTAATGACTTCATGGACTGTTTTACTTCATATAATATATTCAAAACAACGTTTTTTCTTGTGAAAAAAAAATGATTAATGTTTATCACTCTGCCTTCAAAACTAGCGATGCTGGTCTATGTTGCTGGTTTATTGATATGGTCTGATGGTCCTTTTATATTTTGGACATATCACACTCCTCACATGATTAGCGTTTTTCTCTGTTGCAGGATTTTGGGTACTTTAATTTGTATTTGGAACAATGGACGCCAGTACTCTATCTGTTGCTTTACTATTCTACATACTGCTATTTCACTTTCTTATAGATGCCTCGGGCATATTTGGATGCTTTCTCAGATTGTCGATAATCTCCATGTGGACCGTTACTGGGTTTTATATCAAGTCCCTGTATGTGGCATGGGGTATTTTTCTATCACTGTCTGGGGTGGGACTTCCACTTTTCTGGATGGATATTTGGGTTCCAATCTTCAGATGTGAAAATGTAATGACTTCATGGACTGCTTTACTTCATATAATATATTCAAAACAACGTTTTTTCTCTTGTGAAAAAAAAATGATTAATGTTTATCACTCTGCCTTCAAAACTAGCGATGCTGGTCTATGTTGCTGGTTTATTGATATGGTCTTATGGTCTTTTTATATTTTGGACATATCACACTCCTCACATGATTAGCGTTTTTCTCTGTTGCAGGATTTTGGGTACTTTAATTTGTATTTGGAACAATGGACGTCGGTACTCTATCTGTTGCTTTACTATTCTACATACTGCTATTTCACTTTCTTATAGATGCCTCGGGCATATTTGGATGCTTTCTCGGATTTGTAGATAATCTCCATGTGGACCGTTACTGGGTTTTATATCATGTCCCTGTATGTGACATGGGGTATTTTTCTATCATTGTCTGGGGTGGGACTTCCACTTTTCTGGATGGATATTTGGGTTCCAATCTTCAGATGTGAAAATGTAATGACTTCATGGACTGTTTTACTTCATATAATATATTCAAAACAACATTTTTCCTCTTTTAAAGTTTCATTTTTTTTTTTAAATTGAACCCGCCGTCGGTATATCGACGCCTTGTAAGCGTCAGAATTGCGACAACTCAGAAACGTCGGAAGAGAGACAGTATAAAAACGTCGGAAGAGCGACGTTCAAAATTTCGGACCACATTTAGTCGGAATTGCGACAGCTTACAAACGTCGGAAGAGCGACGTTCAAAACGTCGGACCACATTTCGTTGGAATTCCGACAGCTTACAAACGTTGGACCACATTGCATCGGAATTGCGACCATTTACAAACATCAGAAGAGCGACGTTCAAAACATCGAACCACATTTCGTCGGAAGTGCGACAGTTTACAAACGTCGGAAGCACGACGTTTCGTGAGACGTCGGAAGAGCGACGCTTGTTCGGAAGCGACGGAAGAAGTGTTGATAGTGCGACACTTTTTAAGTGCGTCGGAACTGCGACGACATGACAAATCACGTTTTGTCCGCCCTCGAACTGTCGCTCTTGCGATGACTATGTGTCGGAATAGCGACGAATTGGCCGTCGGAATTTCTGCCAAATTTTCTAGTGTCTGCTTCTTCCTCTTGATTTGATTCAGGAACACCCTGGTCTTGCGGTTTTGGCTGCAAGAATTTTTCTCTTACCGGGCTAGATAATTATATTGGTTGGCTGGTACTTCCTTGAGGTTTTTCGGCCGCTCCTGCTCCTGACCTCAACCTTGCGGACTATATGTGCTTTTGCGGGATAATATTGTCCTAAGAATTTTCAACCATTCCTGTCCTCGACCTCAGCCTTGCAGACTGTATGCATTCTTGAGGTATGCCCTTGAAAGGGAAGTGCTTTTCCGTTTTCGAACTTGGTTAGGTGCAGGCGGGGCTAAACCTCCTTCCAGAGTTAAAAGTAAATCATCCCAGCTTGATTGCTGCTGGGAAAGGTTATGGCTGACTACTAGCCTAATCAAATAGTGATGGCTTACCACAATTTCTACATGTTGGGACTATCTTAGTCTCTCAGCAGTGTCACACAATAAAGAGTTTAACAATGCAGGTAAATTAACAGAGCATTTTTGTTTTAAAACTGCTAAAAGTTTCAGTTGACGTGGCCTTACCACATCTTTTCGCCTGTCGCATGTAATGTAATGCTGCAGGATTTTTGCTAGCTCCCCCCATGGTGCTTCAAGAGAGGATGGCCGAATTCCCTTACCCTTTTTGACCAACTCTTGTCCTTTGTCTCTGAAAACTTCTATAGCGTCCTGCAGCTTCAACCACTTGCCAGATCACACAGGTCCCTCTGCAGGTTACCCGCATGCTTCTGCTATCACCATGTTTGATACTGTGATTTTCCTTCCCCTTACCATAGAATTTCCATTTTGTAAATTTCGTAAAAACTCGATGGAAATTTCCTCGCTGGGTGGTTGGAATCTTGTAAGGAACGTTTTCCACTGAGCTTGAGCTAAAATTTCCTTGGCTGCATCAGAGATAACCAATATCAATGGTTCTCTGTGTATTTCTCTTCCTCCCATAGTGCTGTAACTCTGCAAACGATAAGTGTAGCAACAAAACACAACGACGCACAGAGCCGAGAAATGGAACAACATATGGTTATATGATGTTTTATACCGTTATTGAGGTTGTTATCATACCACATGCGCTGCAATCATGGAATGTTGTATTATTCTGCACAATCAAATGAGAGAACAACATCTCACTCATAAGTACACTGGGGGTCCCCGCCTCCCTTCAAAATGATAGGTCGTCCTTGACCACATGAAATGAAAAGGGTAAGGTTCTGGTGGCAAGGTACATGAGTAATGGGTTGGTAAGGCATGCGTATTAATGACAAGATCATAAAGATTATGGCGGAGTGAAATCAAGGCTTGTACCGTGAATTCTAAATGATAAACTACCATGATGTGATATAATAAAGAAAAAGGGAACAACAACAAAAACACAAGAAATAATAATTTTAATGCCGTTATTCCAATTAAACCATTATGATTGAATTTTTAAAAAATATTCATGCATATAGGTTCAATGGGATGTTAGGACCATAATCTATCCATAACAAAGATTTATAAGAAAAGGGTATTATAATAATTATTGATGTAAAATAAAGCTTCAATACCATCAGTAGAGCTTTTGCTGCCTGGAGGCGTCCATAGCCTCGACAGAGTTGCTTTTTAACGCTTGAGAACCATGGTCCTCTATGTATAACTGGGGAAATGTCTTATGATGTTCTATGCGGAGACCAATGTGCTGTCTTGGTGACCAGGTGAGCACATTTCCATTCACTGGGAAGTAGCGAGAGTGGTTAGGCCGAATTGTGATGAGACCTCCTATTTCCAAGGACTTCATTTGTTCATGCATCCATTGGATCATATCCCTGGTGTGGTGGACATAGTGGGAATGCCATTTCAATTCTTCCTTATGATCATGGTAGGATGGCTCGTGATGAGACCCCCTATCCTCCCCTGTGGAAAATCATAAAATCATTAGTAAATGTACATATATTTTTTTTATCTCCTTTTATTTTATTCTGTTTTTATTTTTTAATCCCCATTTTATACATAGAGGGTGGCCCATCACTCCTTAAGAGTAGGGATGGCAGAATAAGTTTGACATATCAATATAAAATAAGAATATACCCATAATCTTATTAATAATATATAGAGAGAGTTATACAGATAAGAGAGAACCAACATGATACAAATAATCAATCAGTTTAATTTATAGTGGAAATGAAGGCAGTAAAGTGAGATAGATAACTGTGTCTTTTTCTTTTTATGGATCATCACAAAGCAATCTTGTTAAAGATGATAATATTAATGGTATTTGCCTGTTCCACTATACCTCCATACATATTGTACGTTTCATGTCATTAAGAGCATCATACAAAGTGAAACTGGGGTGGTTGAGGGATAACAATAGGATGTCCTTCAAAAATATTTACAAAGTGTTGTTTTTAGAAAGAGAATGGCAAAAGCAATATTAAAAAGCGTTGTTCCTTAAAGGGAACAACAGTTATTCCTTGTAAGGAACAATGAAGCAAGCTATACTGAAATAATTTTGCTGTTCCATAGAGGGAATAACAACTGTTCCCTATAGGGAACAACAAAACAAAATTCACGTGAAAAATTGTTGTTTCTGTAGGGAACAACAAAGCGAAATACACACAAAAATTGATGTTCCTTATAGGGAATAGCAGTTGTTCCCTGTAGGGAACAACAAAGCAAAATTCACACAAAAGTTGCTGTTCCTTATAGGGAACAACAATTGTTCCCTGTAGGGAACAACAAAGAAAAATTCACACAAATTTTTTTGTTCCCTATAGGGAACAACAGCAAGAAAAATTCACACAAAAGTTGCTATTCCTTATAGGGAACAACAGCTGTTCCCTATAGGGAAGGGAACAACAGCAAGAACAATTCACACAAAAGTTGTTGTTCCCTATAGGGAACAACAAAGCAAAATATACGAAATTTTTGTTCCTTAGAGGGAACAGTAGCTATTCCCTAGAGGGAATAGTAGATGTTCCCTAGAGGGAACAGTAGATGTTCCCTAGAGGGAAAAACAAAGAAAATAGAGGAAAGAATCAAAACTAACATACAATCAAATCCAATAAAAAGTAAAAATGGAAAACTTATGTACAAGTTCTGAGAAAAAGTATAGTCTTTCATTGAACTGGTGTTGTGGAAGGGTTGCCCTCCTTAGCAAGAATTTGCATAGTGGAATCTTCCCATAGCTGTTGGCAAAAGGACTCCCTGGTTAGCGGTTTTTGATAGAGGTGTACTCGATGTCCATTTTCTTTAAAAGAGTAGATAGACCCATAAATGGTGGCTAATGTGAGGGTGTCATTATCATGCACCTTTTGTATCTCATAGGGGCCTAACCATTTGGTTTGGAGTTTTCCTGGGAAATCCTGGAACCTAGAATCATACAGAAGTGCCCAATCACCTTCATGGAATGTCTTCTTCTTGATGAGGGTATCATACCATTTCTCTCTTTGTTGTTGGATTAGTGCAGTATGCTAAAGAGCTAATAGGCAGATTTCATCCAATTCATTGATTTGATGTAGCCTGCTAATCTGTGCTTCATTCAGATCCAAGCCTACTTCTTGAGCTATCCTCAATGTCTGAATTTCAAATTCTATTGGAAAGATAGGTTCTTTTCAAAACATTAGCTGATATGGGGAATATCCCATGGTATTTCTCCATGTCGTGTGGTATGCCCATAGGGCTTCTGGCAATCGGGTAGCCTAGTCACATCTATGTGATGCGACTGTTTTTGTGAATATTGCCTTGATTACTTTATTGGTGCTTTCTACCTAGCCATTTGCCTGTGGGTGGTATGGAGTTGTGATTCTGTGCAAGATATAGTGATTTTTTAATGTCGCAGCAATCTTATGGCCTATAAATTTTGGCCCTCCATCTGTGATTATTTCTCTAGGAAAGCCATATCACACGAAAAGTTGGAAAAGAAAGTGAATTACCGAGTCTTCTGTTGCCCTTGGTAATACTTCTGCCTCCACCCATTTAGTCACATACTCTGTTGCAACTAATATATGTGTCTTTTGATTATATAATGGGTTTATTGGACCGATGAAATCTAACGCCCATCTCTAAAAAGGCTCAATCACTAACTGCAGATGCAGGGGCATCTCATCAGACTACCCAGGGTGTCCCATTCTTTGACAACTATCACATGCCTGGACAAACTTCTTGGCATCTTTAAAAATGGTGGGCCAATAATAGTCCGTCTGTAAGACTTTGTGACCAATCCTACGGTCTGAAAAATGTCCGCCACAAGGCCCATCATGGCAAGCTTTCAAGATGTTGAAGATTTCGTCTTCCCTGACACATCTTCAAATGTGCATATCGGACCCTGTATGAAATAAATAACCTCCAATCCAGGAGAACCATATGCTACGCTGTAATATTTGTTTTCTTTCATTAGGCATCAGGTGTTTTGGTAACTTACCTATTGCTAAGTAGTTTGCGACATCCGCGTACCATGGTGTTTTCAAGGTTATCGAAAATAAGTGTTCATCAGGGAACCGGTCTTCTACTGCTTCCGAGTCATCTGTATTTGGCATACGTGAAAGGAAGTATGCTACTGTATTTTTCCTTTCCTGGTCGATCTTTGATTGTTATGTCGAATTCCTGCAAAATAATCAACCATCTTGTCACTCTTCCATTTGTAACAGGTTTATTATCTAGATATTTAATAACAGAATGATTTGTATACAAAACCACAAGGTATCCTGTTATATAATGTCTAAATTTGTTAATAGCATAGATTACAGCCATAAATTCCTTTTCGGTCACAGTGTAGTTCAATTCAATAGGAGATAGATTTTTTTTGATGTATCACATATGGCTTCTTGTCTTCCTCCTGGCCGAGAACTGCTCCAATAGCCGTGTTTGATGCGTCGAATGAGATCGGAAATGACAAATCCCAATTTGGACCCTTAGCACTGGGGCTGTTGATACAAGCCATTTTAAATCTTCAAAAGCACTGTCACATTTGTTAGTCCAAATAAAATCAATATTTCCTATTAATGCATATAAGGGCGCAAAAATTCGAGAAAAATTCTTTATAAATATCCTATAATATCTAGAAAATCCCAAGAAACTGCATACCTCAGTTTGTGTGGAAGGGGTAGGTATTAAAATAATTATTTGAATTTTTTCTGAATCTACCTGCATTCCAGCTGCTGAGATATAATGGCCCAGGATGAGGCCCTCGGTCATCATCATGTGGAATTTTTCATGGCTTAAACAAAGCCTAGTAGCAATGCATCGTTGCAAAAATTTCTCTAGCGTTTGTAATGCTAGCTCGAAGTCATCTCCGTAAGGTGTAAAGTCATCCATGCATACCTTGAGCCCTTCGTTTATCAGACCTGAAAAATGCTAAGTATAGCCCTCTGGAATGTAGCAGGTGCATTGCACAGTCCAAAAGGTAAGACCTTGTAAGAAAAGGTTCCCCATGGGTAGGTGAAAGTAGTTTTATCCTGGTCTTTAGGGGAAATTTGAATTTGGTTGTAGCCACTGAAGCCATCTAGGAAAGAAAATAATTTTTTTCCTGCCAATGTGTCCAAGACCTGGTCAATGAATGGAAGAGGAAAGTGATCTTTTTGGGTTGATTTATTAATCTCTCTATAGTCAACACATATACACCACTTTCCATTCTTCTTAGGCACTATTACTAATGGGGAGACCCATTTGCTATCGGATATAGGATAGATGAAATTCACATCCAATAGTTTTTGTAGTTCATCTTTCACAATATCTTTAAGATGAAGGTTTAATCTCCGTTGAGGTTGTCTAATGGGCCTTGCATCCTTCTCTATATAGATGTAGTGCATGCATAGCTGGGGATCAATCCCTTTCATGTCCAGGTAATCCCAAGCAAAGGCTTCTTTATATTTTCTCAGAAGTTGGACAAGCCTCTATGCTTGGTACTCAGTTAGGTTTTTATTGATATTTAAGGTTTTCCCTAGCTCAATTTCTATGGTTTTGCTATTATAAACATAAGTTGTTGGGATTGATTGGTCGCTAAAGTCTTGTAAGGGATCCTCTTCGATTTAGTTATCTAGGGCTGCTTCGATCATGTGACATTTTGGATGAGATACGGCATTTGGTTGGTTAATATAAGTGTTAATGATGTCATCTTCTATTTGAACCTTGAATTCAAGAGAATCTTCTATGGTTAGTGGTGATCTAATGTTTTCAGTTAAATATGATACAGGTTGTTTCCTCGTTTTTATTATTATTAGACTTGGATGAGCTGGAGGATATAAGGCTAAATTCTTCACATATTTTCCTCTTGCTATAGTCATGTTGCTTGTCCGTCAACTTATGTAAGCATTTGCGGTTGCTAGCCAAGGTCTTCCTAGAATTAGGGGATGTCCATCTAGTCGGTTTCTAGTATTGATGATCAGAAAATCTGCTAGGTATTCCCAAGAATCTACAGACACCATTACATCCTGTAATGTCCCTTCTGGTTTGAAAATTGATTGGTCAGCAAGTTCCAAGAGGGTTGTGGTTGGGTCCAAGGATGTAATTCCAAGCTTTTGACAAGTTGTTGTTGTGAGAATATTATTGCTGCTTCTAGGTCAACTAATGCATTGGGAAAGGAGCACCCGTTTATTTGCACTGTGACTATAGGGTTTACTGGGTCCTCATATTTTACTGGTGTTTCTCTTCCTGATAATAAATCAAACAATGTACCGACGACATGGACAGTTGGAGTTTTTTTTGTTTTCCTCTTTGGATTTTTCATACCTAATTCTTTGATATTTTTCGCATAAATTGGAATGTCCTGAATAACGTGGAGGAGAGGTATTTTTACACACAAATTTTCCAGTTCTCCCAAAAGATCAAAATATGGATATTCGATTGAGCGGGGTATAATTAATCTTTCTGCGAATGCTGGAGAAGAGGTAATAGTTTGATCGTGGGTTTTATGTTTAACTGGATTCTCCACTTGTGGTGCTTGTTCTACAGGTAACAGATTTTCAATTTGTATATTTTTATCCCCCTATAACTCTATTATCCTCCCAGATCTTAATTGCAGCTCATTACACTCCCTTAACTCAGTTTCTGGCTCGATTCCTTCAATAATTTGCACATAATGGATCAGTCTATTGTTGGGGTTCAGGTTGGGTTGGGCTGGGAGCTGTGGTCATAGGTTGGTCTGAGGGTTATGTTGCAATGTATAGGGTGCTAGCAGTGTAGGTTGAGGTACTAGGGGGATTGTTCCTGCTGGCTAATTTGTAGGTCATTGCCAGCTTGACTACCAACTCTGGTTTTGTGATGTAGAGGATGGCCATTGGAATGGATATGTAGAGGATGGCCAAAATGGTGGAAAATAAGGAAAATTTGGCTAGTTATTATTTTGGTTTGATTGGTTGGACCAAGGTGACATAGACAATGGTTGCTGTGACCAATTGGGAAAAGGTGTCTGGTTTTTCCACATAGCTCCTGTGTATTGTTGAGCATTATATTGCGAGGGCTGAAAGGAAGAAGATGGGTCGGTTGGCGTACCTGTTTGTCGTGGTTGCCATTGGCGACGCTGATTTAGCAGGTAGATTGGTTCTGTTTCTTCTTCTACCTCTTTATAGACTGCTTTTAACCCTAGAAGTGATGGGCATCATTCTGTGGTGTGATATTTCGTACATATGGCACAGGTTTGTACCATATCCAACGAACACTCTTTGTGATTATGCTTCTTTCTACATCTCGGGAAAAATATCACCAAGTTCTGTTCTGCTTCCACCTGCTTCTACTTGGCCAGAATGACATCTAATTGCGTCGTCAAAGTCCCCAAGATATCTGTTTGGAAATCTTCTAGCAGGTTGCCAATTTCTGTACGAGTAATGGTTCCACCAGAGATTTTACTATCCTCGGCATTCATGTCGCGTTCTGTTGATTTAAGTCTCGTACTGCCCCCTGAGCACCTAATACACAATTTAATAATATCAGCGTAATATTCTTGATATATATCACCTTTACCCATAATATTTAATGTCTCTATCCATTGTTCTTTCATCCCTTTAATCAGTGTATTTTTCAGCACATTATCAGGCAGGGGCAGATTTACATAAGGGGATCTTTGGAGGTTATATTGGAAGCGCTCTACATACTCTTCCAATGTTTCACTGGGTCTTGCTACCATTTGGAATATTTCATCTTTCAATTCCTTAGATTTGCAATAATCCTAATATTCTTTTAAGGAAAGCATTTTTCATTTGATCCCAATCATTTAATGTTCCTCCACCTAGCCCCATGAACCAACGCAAGGCTGCGCCTTTTAATGTATATGGAAACAAATTTATTTTTTGGCAGTTGGTGGTATAATCATAACCCTGACATAATACATCAAATTCAAATAGAAATGCGTTTGGATCCTCTAATGAGAGCCCATGAAAGGTGGGAATATTTTGTAAAGGGATAGCTTTCATAGGAGCGTTGGCAGCGGTGTTAACAATGGGGTACTGCAATGTGGAATTTTGGGGTGCTTGTGGATTGTTAGCCATTTGATCAAATATATGCCAGTATCCTTCCAGGATTTCTGGAGCTGGGGATTTATCCCTAGGGTTTCCCAAAGGGGTGGAAATAATCTTAACAACACTCCCTCTGTCTGGGATACTGGGTATTCCTTGCTCAATTACTACCTAAGGGGATCTTGGTTCTTCCCCTGTTTCTCCTCCTCCTTCACGAATATCACAAGAGGTGGAAACAATCTTAACAGTACTCCCTCTATCTGGGATACTGGGTGTTCCTTGTTCAATTACTACCTGAGGGGCTCTTGGTTCTTCCCCTGTTTCTTCTCCTCCTTCACGAATATTACAAGAATTCCCTTCTTGCGAGGAAATTGGGCACGAATTTTCAATTTCTTGAAAACTCTACTCAGTTCCTATAGTTTGCTATGGACCTCAGCATAGGCTGTAGATAGTGAGCTTGTGGCCTGAAGGGAGACAGTAGGGTCTCTAGGAGCAACGTTTTAAGGACCTACTAATGGCTGAGATTCAGATTTCTTCAATATTTCGTCTATGAAAGTTGATCGTCCAAGGGTCACTGGTCCCTTAGATTTTTCAGGTTTGGGTAGTGGAATTGGATTGATTTCTAGTATTTTCTTCTTAGTCATTCATACAAACAATTCAAATGTTTACCTCTACCCTAAATTTCTAACAACTCTGCTGGAAAGCGGGCAAGGGAGCATACATTTTGCATACTCCATACGCAACTTCTTACCTTCCATTTTTAATACCCAGTTCTCTCTCAACAGGAAATTATCAAATATACATCACTCTTCATAAGTGGCTTACACTCTCCCCAGAAACGACGTCAAAATGTTGGGTGATAAAAGGTGCTTTATAAACTCCTAGTTATCCTCACATTAATTATCAATCCGGGCAAGTCCTTCTATTTCAAGAGTGTACATAGTATGTGGCTGCTATTTAAATCAGAGAGTAATGTTTCATAGATTGTAGTATAGATCTCTTAATACAAGAGTAAACAGATGCAGCAAGTAAATTCTAATTGCAATTAAACGAAAACTCAATCCTATAATGAAATCAAATCCTACAGCTTCAACAATATCAGTGAAGAGTACAGTAGTGATAACCCTTCTCTTCGAAACTGATTAAATCTAATCAAATGCATTCTTCAGTAAAACAACAATGATATCAATCTGAGAGCCTATGAGCAGTAGTTAATACTCGTTACAATTGATCACATTGAGTAGAATAATTATCTAAGAAACTCAATCTAAAAGTGGAAGGAAACTAAATAAATAACAATACTGTAAATTATATAAAACATAACTATTCGGTTAACACAGGAAATAATGAACAACAAAGGAAAAAGAATTACAAAAAGTGATAATACTATCAAACCATCACACTTGCGATAATCGGAAATGTATGACACAGATGAAGCAGTGAATTCCACCAAAATCCAGGCCCTTAGCCACCAGTAGGCACTGCTAGATTACTTCAGATGATGCAAATGAAAACAACAAATTCAATTAATCATCGAAATTGAGTAGCATTACAATGTAATTTCGTTCTTCAACTATACATTCTGCAATTAAGCTTACAATTTGGAAAAACAACAGGCGTCCCTGTCTTCCTACAACCGTTTCCTTTTATAGTCAGAAAGGGTAAAAAGTAAATAGTAACTGCAATCCCTCAAGATCGGGAGATCCTAAGGGATTCACAACCAATTTCCATCTTTAAGATATCTTCCTCTATTTCGCGCTGATCTCATTGATTCGTTCTTAACCTTGTCTACAACCGATTCATTCCTTTCTTTTCTTTTTAGATTTGGTTGTGCCAACAGCAGGGAACAACAATCGTTCCTTGTCCATTTTCCTGCATAAAGAAGGGTAAATGTTAGTTAAATCACAAGTGCAATCATTCTTCATTTCTTACCATAATTCCTTTATAGATTAGTGCATTAAGACATGAAAAAGATAAGAATTAAGGATAATGAGGATGAAATTACTAGCAAATACATACCCATTTCGCAACCCAACAATAATAATATACTATATATAAAATGTATAAGAGATGATGATAAATGTTACAATGAGGCCCTGCTTATATACCTAGGCAGGTGACCTTTCTTTCACTAACTTAATGACTACTTTACATAATCCCTATTTAACTATTAATTACTATATTGATTATATCTGTTATGAATTATATTCATAACATTGCCTTCCTCTCGAAAATCTTTGTCCTCAAAGCTTAATTTTTCGACAAATTTCGTCACTTGGGATTATCTGCTTGGCATTTCATTAAGCACTGGTACCTTATCTTGTAGAATTCTATCTAATGTTATCTTTGAAACTAGCTTTTTTTTTTTTTTTTTTTAATGATAAATGTATACGTGTATAATTAAAAAATTTATATACACATATACATTTATCATTTATCATTAAATCACTGTACATGCAGGCACTAGTCGGGACACAGTGGACCAGATGTTAATATATAGTTGACAGGAACCAGCACCTTCCGAAGAAAGTGCTGTAGGTGAAATCTAAGGTGAAAGGAGTGAGAACACCGAAGAAACACTAACCCTAAATATGTTTAGGTTTTCATTCTGACCGAGCCTTGTAACAGGGATACCGGTCCAGTGACTCACAACCTCTGCGATCTGCTCAGGTCCCACACTTTCTGTTAACATGAGATTTTCTCCCATCTCAGCTTCTTTTCTAGATATTGCAGTGTTTATTTCTTGAAGGGTTCCATATTGAAGATCTACAACTCGTTCCAAATCCATCCTACGTTGTGCTTATTGCATAGTAATCTGTAATTCTTTACTTTTTTTCTTCAGTTGCCGGATTTCATTTACTCTCTCTTTTTCTTTTTGGTATTTCATTTTCAACGGTTGCAACTTATCTCTCAAATCATAATGCTTCTCAGTATAGAAAGAGTGGATTTTTTCCTCGTATTGCTCAATCTCTTTAGGAATTGCGATGTTACCATCTGAGGACTCAAAGTCTGGCCATTCTGGTTGGGACATAACTGTTACGGTCACAGCCTGAGAATTGTATAATGGAATTTCTGATTGTTGAGGGGAAGCCTCCCTGAATTGCACATTGAGTGTTACCATTTTTCTTGTAATGTCCTGCAACATTATATCAATAGAAAAAACCTCCGAAGGACACTGCTCTTTTAATTGAGACACTATGAAGGTCTCTCTTTTAATTGAGTAATCGGCCACCGAGGGTGGAAACCATAGCCTCTTGCCAAGATAGTAAACATATTTTTCTACAGACAATGGAATTTGCTCGTTGTATTTGAATATCCTAGCCAAAAATTTTACATGGGATTCAAATGTGGCCGAACTGGGGCTTGACCTCAGAAAATTGTCCAAGTATTCGGCAAACAGTCTTGCATAAAGAGCCTCTCTTTTTCCATCGTATAAGATTGTGCGATATGCCTTGCTGACTGCCTCAAGGAATAAATAATTATTATCAAAACATTCTTCACAAATGATTTCTAGTCGATATCGAAGACCAATGAGATCATTAAATTTTGCCTTATGCTTCTCCTCAGAAGTGGAACTCGATCTCTCGTACATTACGATTAGGACTGCAAATGTCCATAGCTCTTAATATTTTTGATGGCTACAATCTCATTGCCTTTATTTTTTATATATTCAAGGAACTGATCCCTCAATGGTTCAAGAGCTTTGGATTTATTAACCAGTATGTACAAAGAACGCAACAATGGCTGGTCCTCATTTTCCGGGGAATTTTTGAATACCCCTCTAAATTTATCTACTACATGCTTCACAAGCTGTTCTGCCAAAATCTTTTGAAACTCATCTCTGGTGCTTGGATTAAATAAGGTTGCAAGAATGTGCTCATCATCACACCTCTTCTTGATAGCTTTAAGGCAATCCTCTCCAACTTCTTTTAGTGCTACAATTCGGTCGGTCGCAATAGCATAATATTTTTTTGATCTTTCAAACAGTTGATTTTCAATGTACGGATAAATATTGATCTTGGTCACCATGGAGAGTAGAGGTTGGACAGTAGATTGCAGAAAAGGTTCATGATTGGTACCGTCTCTATGCTTCTGAACAACAAACCATATCCACTCTACAATCCTGTGCTTTTCCTTTTCAATGTTCTCATGCAATATCTCCAACACCATGTTGCAAAGGTTAGGAAGATTTCTTCTGCAGGAACAGGTTTGGTCGAGATACTGAACCAGGTTTCCTATGATATCTATTTGTGCACAGATATCATGATAAAGAGAATTTACAACAAATTCGAGGCTTTCTGCCGCACCACGCAATTTCCTTGATCTCTGAATTTGCTCTTTAATATGTTTGGTGCACTGATGTTGTATTTAATTATAAAGAATTTCTCCCATATTCCAGGCTATCAATCTCACTTCTAGAAAATTTCTTGGTACATCCCCTCGAACAATTCTTTGTGCCAGCCCTTCCTTCACAGTAGTCTTTCCCACACTAGGCTCTCCAATGAGCATAGGATTTTTTTTTGTCCTCCGAGACAAATTTCTAACTACTCTCTAGATTTCTTCATCTCTACCAATAACAGGATCAACTTTTTATGTTTCTTCAATAGTTTCTCCTAAGCTTGGAATGTAATTTTTATCATTCTCATCAAGATCTTCTTCAGAATGTAGTGATTCTTCATGATTATCATCTGAATTCTCTAAATCAGCTGAATTGTTCTATTGACTATGTACAATATTCCAGACTATTGGTTTTTGCATTGGATTTAACTTGGCCAAAATGGCGTTCATTTTCTGCATTGCCTATTTATGATTGTCTCTGGACTTGTTACGGATTTTCAACATTAGTCTGTCTATCTGATTTGTTGTGTCTTGAAGTTGTTTGATGTTGTCAGAATTTCCTGTAACCTTATCCTCAAGATTGACTAATCGTTTCGTGAATTTATCAGAATTGTTATTGATCTTACTCTCAAGTTTGATCAACTTTTTGTTGAAATCGGCCATCATCATTGATGAAGACATCGAACGGTAACAATTTCGAGGCACAACATGTAACAGCTAAAGATAGCCAAAAGTGGCGTAGGTGCTTCCTTCCAGGTGAGAAGATCGCTTCTCTGATGAAGGCGAGGGTGTGCGGGGGTTGATAACGGCGCTCTAGTCGTGATAGGGTAATGAAAACGGAAGCAAGTGGCAGCAGTAGTGATCACACAGATCCTGAAGAGCGACTGATCTGATACCAAATGGAGCAACAAAGTTGTAGGCTTGTTGACTTAAGTTATAAATACACAAGAGGTATTTTAATAATAATATATTATATATAAAATGTATAAGATATGATGATAAATGTTACAATGAGGCCCTGCTTATATACCTAGGCAAGTGACCTTTCATGAATGGGCATGTCTTTTAGACATGCCCTTTCACTAACTTAATGATTACTTTACATAATCCCTATTTAACTATTAATAACTATATTAATTATATTTGTTATGAATTATATTCATAACAAAAGGCAAGTCTAGTAGAGGATGAACGATTGGTTAAGTATTTGACTAATTTTTCCTAGATCAGAGTGAGACAGTTGGCGGAGTGTAAGAGTTTATTGGTGAGAGAAAAGAATTGTATTGTTTCATGGTATTGACTTTATACAATATACATATAGTTTAGTTTTAGGCAGTGTTCTTTCCCGAGATACATCTTTTTTTGTGTGATCGATTGATTTCTTTATCTTACTTGTTATGTGATTATGAAATATTGTTTTGTTTCCACAAATTGTAGAAGGATTCAATATTTTGTTTTAGCACATTAAAATTTTAGATTGAATACCATTATTATATTTTATACATGGTATCAGAGCACTAGGAATCCAAATAGAAGGGAAGAACATAGTTTGTTTGAACAAGTTCTAATTTTCATATTTATTCTTCAGGATCCAACAAAAGATCAAGATGTATTTCAATGGCTTGAGACTCAAATATGCCCTTGAGGGAAATTTGAATTATATAGCATGGATGGATAGGATGGAGGTAGTTCTTTAGGACAAAAAAATAAATAAATTCCTTGATACTAATATTCCTCAACCCGTAGTAGCATATGCTCAACAACTTGATGCATGGAAGAAGAATGTAGCAAAGTCGAGAAGTATATTATTAGAGGGAGTCTAATATCATATTGTCTCAAGTATCCATGGAAAGGCCACTCCATATTCTATGTGGAATGCCTTGAAAGATCTGCTTCGGAATAAAAAATACCATAAGAAGCTGGTGCTGAAAGATAAGCTCAGGAAAATCAAAATAGACAAGGGCGACACGATCCAAAAATACTTGACGAAGTTCACTCAGTGTTGACATGAGCTTGGATGTGTTGGGATAACTATTGGCTTAGATTATTTAGTGAGCCTAGATCTTCTTGGCCCTCCTAAGAGTTGGCATAACAACCAATACTCTATGAATGGGAGGGAGAAGCTACTATATTGGGAGCGACTATGGTCCAATTTGGTAGTCGGAGCACGAGATATGGATCCTCATCAAAGAATGATGATGAGGAGAATTGTGCCTTGGATGGAAAGGTGAAGAAAGGAAAAGAGAAGGTGTCCCATTCCAAATTGGATTCCGGAAAGGTAGGAAAGAAGTGAGACTTTTCAAAGGTAAAATGTTTCAACTGTCATGAGCGTGGACACTATACCACAAATTGTCCACAAAAGAATACCAACAAGAACGCCTCAGGAGGATCAGCAGGTGAAGCACTTGCCTCACAGTTTGAGTTTGATTTCACTCCCATTTCATGCATGGTGTCATCGATGAGGGGTTTTGTGTGGTACTTGGATAGTGGAGCTTCATTCCATATGACCGACAACAAAGAATTATTCAGTAGCTTGGAGGATAAGGATCTCTAGATGCACATCGAGATGGGTGATGACGGGAGGTATAACACTACCATTGTAGGTAAAAATACCATTCAGAGGTATTCAGGTAATCTGCTCACATTAGAATATGTCATGTACGTTCCCGGTTTAAAGAAGAATTTGGTTTCTGTTTCTACGTTGGAAGATCGTGGCTATGATGTGATATTCAGTGAATGAAAGGCATTCTTTCATCACAAAGCCATGGGATAGGTGAAGAATATTGGGGTTCAAGTAAATAACCTCTACAAATTGGATGTAGAATAATGCGCAGCATTGAGCATGAAAGCAGAGAAGGTGGAGAGTCAAGACATCAGTGAGTTATGGCATAGGAGGTTGGGCCATCTACACCACAACGATTTGAAGATCATGCAACGGATTGATATAGGACTTCCAAAGGGTTCCCTTGCATAGAGTGATATATGAAAAGGGTGTACATTGGGGAATTATACCAAAGCCACCTTTCATGATAAGGAAATTCAAGCGAAGGCGATCCTTGAGAGAGTTCACTCAGACGTGTGTGGACCATTCTCGACAGCTTCCACAATTGTAGAAAATCTCTAACACAACTCTGATACCATGTATAAATTACACCAATGGATTCAATCTCATCATGCAATGTACTAAAACAATATACTGAATCCTTCTACAATATTTGTGTAATATAAATCACAATCGCTCAATCACATGAAAGTAAGAAAAAAAATTAAATCAATCACACAATACAATATTTTCCCGAGGAAAGCAACTGCTCAAAGCCCCTCCATATTTATTGTATAATCAACAAAGGAGTCATGAAACAATACAATTCATGTGTGCTCACAAGAACCTCATACACTACCAATTATTTCACACTAACCTGGGCAAAATTGGACGAATACATAGCCAATTTTCAGCCTTCCTTCAGCCTGCCTTGCTCACTTAATCCCTAGGCAAAATAATTCCTATTAAGTAGGAATTCCAACCTTCGTTGACTATGAAATCCATCATGGGAATCATGTGGCTTTATAATTGCGCTCAGGCAATTCGCTAATAATACAACTGATAGTTTACTTACCTTTAACCTTTGTATCAACTGGGTCATAATCAGAATTGACATGCATGCAACTATTAATAGTGAATCATCAATTACTTGGTAGATCACTACTTCTGAATTAAATCTATTTTAATTCACTTGATCTTCCACTAGCTCATCATTAAGTTAGAACTAGTTAAAATGATTTTAACTTAATTAATTTGAGTTAATTGATTGCACTCACACCACACTAGTGCTACAACTGCAATTGGACCATGTAAATAATAGAATCACTCTACATGCCTCCATTAGGGGAATTTTGAGGTCTAAAATGGGAATCCTAAGAAAAATTTACCACAAAAATAAATTTTATAAGAACCAATAGGATTCAAGATGATGGTGTCAACCATGGGGGATGATTCACCATTTTTTAAGTAAAAGGGAAAAAAGATAAAAAAATAAAAAAATAATAAAACTACTTTTTCAACTCATGTTTTCATCTTATCTCCCAACTTTTTTGCTCAAATTTCGAGCGGGAGTATTCGTTGGATGCAAAATTTAATTCCTCATCCAATGAGTATCCATGTTTCCTACTTTCGATGGACCCTCCTACACGAAAAATGAGAAATACATAAAAAAACATGATTGCAATCACATTTTTCATGTATTTCTCATTTTTCGTGTAGTAGAACCCATCAACAGTATGCAAAATGGGTAATCCTTGGATGAGGAATTAAATTTTGCATCCAACGAGTACTCCCGCTCGAAATTTGAGTAAAAAAATTGGGTGTTAAGTTGAAAATATGAGTTAAAAAATAGTTTTTTCTTTTTTCCCTCTAACATTTGATGATGTAATCAAATCTTATTTTATTATTTCCACTATTATTTTATAATTTCCTTAGGAGGCCCATTTTAGACCTCAAAATTCCCCTCATCACCTTTGACCCATAACTCGAAATTCTTGAGCTAACTAAGTCTATCAAACTTAGTTAACTATTACAACTTGTTATGAGATAATATTACAATTTATTTTCCAAATTATTTAAAAATTGGACTCCCACATTAGCACTAATGTGTCATTGAATTCCTCACTCATTTGTCAATGAAATCACACACTAGTATGTGGTGCATTTTCTTGTTTAATTTCAAGAACAACAAAGCATAGGTATTATGTGATTTTTGTTGATGATTTTGAAGTGTTCGATTTTCTTCATGGAGAAGAAAGATCAAACGTTCTCCAAGTTTAGTGAGTTTTAGGAACTTGTCGAGAAATAGACATGGAAAAAGGTGAAGGCTTTGAGGATCGACAATGGTGGAGAATACATCTATAACGAATTCAAGAACTTATGTGCCTCAGAAGGAAATTGAAGATAATTGATAGCACCTCATAACCCAAAGGAGAATGGGGTTGCATAAAGAAAGAACAGAACTATTGTGGGATCAACGCGATCTATGTTGCATGATCAGGGCCTACCGTTGCATCAATGGGTGGAAGCATGCAATACAACATTATTTGTAAATAATAGAATTCCTCATCAGATACTTGGGATGAGTACACCAAAGGAGGCTTTTTCAGGTAAGGTACTGGATGTGTTATTTTTTAAAAATTTTGGTTCATTTTTTTATTGCCATGTGACCAAAGATGCCAGGAAGAATATAGAGCCAAAAATGAGTTGGGGATATTTTCGGGGTACACTAATACACCACACAACTATCGTATGTACTTTCCAGCACATAGGATGACAATGGTAAGAATATATGTGAAATTAAATGAAGAGAAAGCCATGCGAACTTCCCTTGAGAGGGAGCTCGAGTTTCATGTAGTTAAGGATGTGTTGGCTCCAAAGGATGAACCTCAGGATGTGGAGTAGTCAAAAGTAGAGGAACAGAGAGTGGTGGAAACTACTCATGTAGAGCCATCCACCCAAGATGGAAGGAAGTTCACTAGGGAGACTGAAAGATTATTTCTCGATGCAAGAGAGAATGTGGGAGCTCCCACCTCACAGTTCAGGAAAAGAAGGTCCCTGGATCTGTACACTAGATACATGGATCTTATGAGTAAAGGCATTGAGATATAACCATCCTCTTTTAAGGAACCAGTGCAATAGTTAGTGTGGGTTTATGCCATGGTTGAGGAGTATGACTCCGTTATCATAAATAGTGCATGGGAATTTGTCTCAAGACCAGTGGGGAAGTCAATTGTAGGATATAGGTGGGTTTACAAGGTGAATCAGGCAGTAGATGGGAGTGTGGAGAAGCACAAGGCCATATTTGTAGTTGGAGGGTTCTCTCAGGTGGAGGGGACTGACTATGATGAGACTTTTTCACTAGTTGCAATATACTCATCTATTAAATCTATCCTTGCGCTCTCAACGTAGATGGGATGGAAGATACATTAGATGAATGTAAATACAACCTTTCTCAATGGATTTGTTGAGGAAGAGGTGTACATGGAGCATCCAGAAGGTTTTGATACCTTAGACAGGGAGTCACATGTGTGAAGACTCAAGAGAGCACTGTATGGGTTGAAGTAAGAACCTCTTGTTTGGTACACTAGGATCGACAGTTATTTAACCGAGTTGGGCTTCACCAATATTGAAGTGGAGGAAAACATATATCATATTTTGGTTGATGGTAACCTTTTTATTATTGTAATTTATGTCATTGATTTGATACCGAAAGGTGATTAGCAGCTCATAAATTCTTGCAAAGAGGATCTTGCAAGAGAATTTGAGATGAAGGACATGGGGCCCTTGCATTATTTCCTTGGATTGGAAATATGAAAAAGAGATGGGGAGTTATTTGTGTCTCAGGGAAAGTATGCTAAGGATATTTTGAGGAAGTCCCACATGGAGGGGAAAAAACCCATGGAGACTCCTCTAGGAGGAAACTGGAGGAAGGAGGATGCTACTTCGGGTGAAGTAGTGGATTCTATTGTTTACAAGAAACTTGCTGGTTCACTCATGTATTTAGTGAACACATGACCAGACATATGCTACATAGTTAACCAGCTGAGGCAAGTTATGGTTAAGCCAACCAAGCTCTTTTAGAAGGCTCAAAAGCATGTCTTGAGATATCTCATAGGCACTACAGAATATGGGATATGGTACAAACGAACAAAGGGAGTGAAGCTTCAAGGCTTCACTGATGCAGATTGGGCAAGGAGTCCATCCGACAGGAAGAGCACATTAGGAGGCATATTGAACATAGAATCAACAACAATTTCTTGGTACAACAGGAAACATAGATTAGTTGCACTCAGTTCAGTAGAGGCAGAGTACATGGCGTTCAGTCAGGCAACATGCGAGCCATATGGATGAGGAAGATACTTGTCAGTTTTTTTGGTCGATAGATGGATCCGACGGTGAAACATTGTGATAACCAAAGTTGCATGAACCTCTCAGTTAATCCAATATTCCATGATATGTCCAAGAATATTGATATATGGTATCACCATCTCATAGATTTTGTTCAAAGGCGGATTATGTCATTAGAGTACATTCCCACAGAAAAGCATGATGCAAACATCTCGATGAAGACACTGGCAAGAAGAAAATTTGAATTCCATAGACACGATCGAGGTAGCAGATAATCCATTTCTTGTTGAGAGGGAGTGTTGAAATGACACTAAGAAATAGCACCCAAAGGGGATTCTAATTTAATTTCCCCTTAATTAAATTGGAAGATAAATTGTAATTTCATCTAATGACAACTTGTATTAGTTAACTAAGTCAGAATGAATGAGTTAGCTTAGAAAATTCGAGTTGAGGGTTAAAGAGGAGGCATGTAGAGGATTTTCCTATTTTTAGGGGGTCCAGTTATAGTTATTTATGAGTTGTAATTAGTTAACTCAATAAATTGAGTTAAAATCAATTTAGCTAGTTCTAATTAAGAGATGAGCTAGTGAGAGGTCCAGTGAATTAAATTTGATTTAATTCACAAGTAATGATCAATCAGTTAACTGATAATTCACTATAAATAGTTATTGCATGCCAGTTCTAAGGAAGGCCCAGTTGACACTGAGCTTAAAGGGATGATAACTATCAATTTTCTAATTAGAAAATTGTACAAGTCAGTTATAGAGTCATGTGGAAGCCTATGATGCATTTCACTATCAATTCCAAGGAATTTCCTATTTAATAGGGCGGAAATTCCTCTAGGAATGTGTGAGAAATGAAGGTCTAGCAGAGGCTGAGAATTGGTTAAGTATTTGACTGATTTTTCCTAGATCAAAATGAGACAGTTGGAAAAGTGCAGGAGTTCATGGCGAGAGAAAATATTTGTATTGTTTCATGGTCTTAACTTTATAAAATATACAAATAGAGGGATTTCAGGCAGTTTTTTTTCCCCAAATACATCTTGTGTTGTGTGATCTATTGATTTATTTATCTTACTTGTTATGTGATTGCGCGATCATTTTTCGATTTCGCAAATTATAGAAACATTTAGTAATTTGTTTTAGTACATTACAATATCACAATGAATCTCGTTGTTAGATTTTCTACATTTACTTGGTCATTTTGTTCTTTTCCTGAACTCATTATCATATCTCTATGAGAATGGTTGTAATATCCTTTTAGTAATGTGCTTTGAAGTTCTATATTTCAGAAATATGAAGGTTTTCATGGATGTGGGAACCTTAGTCCAGGCGATTCACTTTTCTTGAACAAGAGGAGCTTCATCTATATGCTTGGATAATGGTAAGATGGTTACCTTGGGAAGGTATCTTTTTGTCATCTTTATTTTCCCTATTTCCATTCATTTTTAATGCCATGGATTTCAAATTATATCACTTTTATTTGTAATGAGGATATTAAGGTCGAGAACTACTTGTTGTGGAGGTAAATCCCCTCTGCAGATAGAGGCGATCCCTACTAGCCCAGATCAGGTCTAGCAACAATCGTTCATGCTATAGTGCAGGTTCCTAATTGCAAATAAACCAACTAGCGATGAAGGCTTACCTGGAATCCAACGCTGTCACTTGTAGAGAAAGTAGCGCTCCCATTCCTTAGCTCTGGCAGATCACAATCCTCACAATCTCCATGATCGGACACCTGCACACGCAAGAAACAAAACAAACGCAAGCGTAAAATCCAGTATATGCAACTATATGTCAGTCAGAAAGGACATAACTCATCATAAACAATAACAAGAGTGGAACCATAACCAATAGTCGCTTATTATTAATCAATCAAAGGAAGAATACAACCATAGTTCTGACGCTGAATTCTCCTTCGGCGGGTCGCCAGCAGAACACGTCTCGAAAAGCCTATCAAGGATGGGACAAACCTCTCTCTTCAGATCTTGACAATAGTCTCCTTGCTTGAATTTGGCCTTATGGGAATTATGGAGGCTCTTGCAACATAAGGCTCTTGGGAATTTTGGGAACTTGAAGACTAGCTTGCAATGGAGATGGGCAAGCTTTTATAGATGGAGGAAGGGGAGTTGGGATCCCTATAATCATGGGATTGGCCCTATCCTCAAGGAAGCTTCCATGAGAGGTGGCAAACCACTTCCTCTACATGGAAATCCGGAGCCAAACCTCCCAAATCAAGATAGATACCAGTTCATGAATTGGTTAGGACGAAACTTCCACCATTTATTTTTAAAAAACACTCCTTAAATTGGCTGGTGCGAGTGCGACTCTGGGACAGAGTGCCAATTGGCACGACCTATTTGAAGGATTTTCCCCATTGGCGCGGGTACTAAACTGTCTGCCCGCGCCAATGCAAAAAGGGCCATTTTTAGGGTTTTCCACAAGGAGATGTCTTCAGGGCAATGAAAGCTCTTGTTCAGAGGGATGTCATGAATGTGATTTCAAGCCATGTCACTACTCACAGGTCACGAAATGATCCCTCCAATGTGCGGGATGGGGACTGCAGGGACGGTGAAAAATTACTGTGTAACAGATGCCCCCTAAAGCATGAGGCCCGAGAGAGAGAGAGGGGTGAAATGCTTTACGAGAATGTGTCCAACTGAAAACTCCGGCGTCGGAAAACCTGCGTGGAGGTGTACAACTGATATCTCAGATACATGATATATATGCGATATGGGCGCAACCATCCATAACAGAGTATACAATAATCCAGATCCAAGGCATGGGCGCAGCCATCCAGTGAGGATCGATAAATAGAGTCAGGAATGGTCGCAGCCATCCAGTAAGTGAGTCATGTGACCAATCATAATAATACACAAAATCACAGCCTGGATTACAACAGACACAATCCAGGGTCTTGCGCTCCATCTCGACCCGAACATAGTACAAGTCCAAGCATGTGAATAAATGGGCTGAAGTCGAACATGCGAGAACATCGTCTGATTACCAGCCAATGATGAAAGCTGTTAACAGATGCGAGAGGTACCACCATTAATGACAATGGTCCTCAAGGTACTATAGGTACAGTCTACAGCATGTGAATCAATGAGCTGACGTCGAACACCTGTAGAATCACTTGATCGGAGGCCAATGATGAAAACCTCGTGTCGAATGCGAAGAACCTGCCATTGAGGCATGCAGGCTCCAAGGTACCAGAAGGGAGTCTCTAGATCAGCTTCCCAGATAATGAGATGAAGTCGACAGGAAGTGACCTTGATCAAAGGTGGGCCATAATGTCTCCCACATCATCGACATGAGACAGAGGAACATAATGTTTTTGTGAATCACGATTAGATGAGAATCAGATGAAGGGTGGTACTTGCAGAGGTCAACTTCTCTTGAACATATAAACGACACGACAGTGAGTTTGGCAGTATTTGACATCAAAAGATCAGAGGTCATAGTGACGAGGAAAAGAGTAGATGAGAGGTCAAAAGGGATCACCCAAACCCATGGAGGCAAGTGAGAGACGAGATGAGATGTCCCCAACCCGACACGAATGCAGACAAGTGCCATGTTCAAGAGTGACATACTGCCGACACGACAATGATGCTGGTTCCATTTTTTCCCCGCCATTTCTGGTGAGTACCCTAATTATTTTTGATAACAAGCTTGAAGGGGATAGAATATGCTTGTGATATAAGTTCATCCTAGTACGTTTAACGAGCCCTAGGAAGGAGAAACTCGAGTAGCGTCATTATGACTGAATCCGATGTCATCAGGGTTTAACGAGTCTGACAAAGGAAGAACTCGGTGTCTTTTCATGTTTAGAGAGTTTGAAAAGGCAGCTGAAAAGTAAACTCCAATGGTCCCTTTTCGTAAATAGTTCCTCAGATTCGAAAAGGTAGAAAACTAAATCTGATAAAACCTCCTAGTTGCAATAGGCTAGGGTATTCCTTTGTCGTAAATAATCTATCCCAACCCAAAAAAGGGGTAAACGTATACTGGGTAGATGTCGTTTCGCAGCCACTTTAACGAGATCGAAACGACAAGGGCCTCAGAAATCTTTTCATGTTTAGAGAGTCAGAAAAGAGCTGAAAGATGACTCCAAAATGACTTTTTCTCGTGTTTTTACCGAGTCCGAAAAAGTATAAAATACAACTCATTTCACCATTTAAGTCGCGTAAAAAACCTGTTGCTGCACATAGAGGCAAGTGCAAAATCCATTTTCGACAAAATACGTTGAAATATTAATAAAAAATGACTTTTAAAACCTAATGGGATTTAAAAATTTATAAATAAGTCTCAAATGGTAAAAACAAAATTACTTTTACTATTTACCTCATAGGAGAGCAACAGTGGTATGTTTGTGTGCGAACTTCTGACGGCGATTGCGACTCATTCGGGCTACCATTCAGATTCCCATTTGTTCCAGGTAAGAGGCGCTTCCATGTACTCCATTTTAATCCATTTTTATAGTTTTCCATTGCTTATTAGACTTCTGTGGAGAATTTTTTAAAATTTTAGGGCTTCGCCCATTGGCGCGGGTATCGGGCATGGACCCACGCCAATGGCCTTTTGCATACAAAGGGCCCGTGCCAATGGAGCAACGCGGTTTCCCGTTTTAAATTTATGATTTGTGAGTGATTCAAATGGATTTTTGAGCATAACAGAGATATAATCAAGGGTTTTTGACCATGTTGATGCAGGCAACCGAGCAAAATGGCTATCGAATGGAAAGAGAGGGAGCATGGGGAAGAGGATGAACATGCTATGGAGAATGAGACTTGTATGAATGCCCTCAAGAACTGTGGGCTTAAAAATTTATTCCTGACACCTTGCTTACGAGCTCAACCGGAGCTCCTGCAATACCTGATCAGCATATGGGACGAAAATGAACAAGTGTTCAAGCTTCGGGACCAAGTATTAGAACTTGAGGTTTCTGACGTATATTTCATAACCGGACTGTCGTGCAGAGGTCCGGTGCCCGTCCTGACAGGCAGCAGACCATCTGGAGAGAAGATGGAGCAGGTGATGGCAAGAGTGTGCTGAGGGGCATGACTCGGATCGGGAAGCGGAAAGGTAGATATCCATACCATCCCCGATCTAGCCCTCATAGTGGTGCTACATACCATCACGCGGGCTGCGGGGTCGCAGGCACCACACGAGGTGACCAAGGCCCAACTCCTCCTAACTACTGAGTGTATGAATCCAACACTATTTGATTGGGCTACTGTAGTGACAAAAAATATGAAAAGATAGCTCACAAAGTGTAAGCAGGCCAAACTAAAACAGTTTGGATATGGTTCCATCTTGGTATCGTTCATCCTAGAACGAATACCTATCTTTCAGGTCCAAGGGGCCATAGTAGTTGAGGCGGTACCACGAGAGTCGAGGATGGTTCGCTGGGCAGCACTGATGCCTAGATCAGGAGGAGGCCAACAGATGTCCTGGAGGCCGGAGTTTTTTGGATGGTTACGGCGTCAGTTGATTGTGGTCGAGGATTGTCCATATGCAAGGACCGATTTCACTGGAGACCCAGACCTTCCACTCCCGGAGGGAGATGACTGGGACGAGGAGTTGGGTATGATCTTGTTTTTGATTTTTATGTTTTATGATTTTTTTTGGTAATACATGCCCATCCTAACAACAACTTTATGTGTATGCAGATGTCGGCCCAGAGAGACCTGCCGGTATGTCTCCTATTTCATGGAGAACTCAGCCCACAGCTGACCCTCAGGCAGAGGGTGCCGAGGGGGGAGAGTTGGTCCAGAACCTCGAGGGGATCGCCCGGGGGATTCCAGACTACGCCTGGATGGCAGATGTTCCACTAGCATACCAGAGACATACGGTGGGAGTGCCTAGTCACCTCCATCGTCTTCTGAGACGCTTAGTGCATGCGGTGACTTGTTATCATGAGCACCACGCAGATTAGACACCTAGGGTTTATTTCATGCATATTTTTTGAGAGACATGTCGTCTCCGGATGTATTAAGACGAAAATGTATATTTTTTGATTTTATGTGACGCACACTATGTAAACATATATATATATATATATTCCTGGATGGATCTTTCTTTTACATGTGATGTTGTTTTACAAATTGCGCAAATGTCTATCTAGCACCAAATTAGCCACTGCATCTATCAATGTATTCATATGTCTGGGTATGCGTTGATATGTAATATAGTCAAAATTCCTTTCCAGTAAATGAATAAGCAGATACAGACATAAAATGGATGGGTTTCTTACCGAATAATGACCGTTAAGTTGTGATACTACAAGCTGTGAGTCTAGATACACAAGTAATTCATGGATACCAAGGTTTACAGCCTCAGTTAATAATTCTAACACAGCACTATATTTCGCGATGTTATTTGTAGCATGTCCCAGACACACACCTTGCAGATTGACCAACTCACTAGTAGGATCGTAGATTACCCAGGCTGCCGAAGACAAATTCCTGGTACTGCGGGAGGCACCATCCGCGAAACCAACAAATGGATTTATGGACATCTGCACAATCAGGAAGACCTGATCAGCAGAAAGATGTTTACATTGCACACCACACCACACATGCACACAAATGAAAATACACACCTATGTACACACACCACACCAAAAATCACTTCAAACGTAGTATTTTTTGAGGTACATCCCATTTCTAGGCTGCGCCAACGGAACTCCTTCATAATCAATGAGCTCATAAGCCCCATTTTTCAAAACGCGTTTTACTATGTAGGGCCCATGCCACATAGGTTGGAACTTACCGGCCCCAAGCTTGTCATGCGCTTGATCGTATAGGAGGATGAGGTCCCCTTCGACAAAGGAACATGGAGAAACTGATTGATCAAAGTGAGCTTTGACCCGCTTCTTTTGTGCTTCAATGACTAAAGCAACCAAACATCGGGTTTCATCTAACCGTTCCAAATACAAAAGATGCTCTTCCTCAGGAGAAGTGTTAGGTAAAATTTCGACATCTAACTTCAAATAAGGAATTTTGCATTCAACCGGAAGAGTTTCTTCCAGACCGTACACCAATTAGAAAGGTGTGAATCCAGTTGCATTCTTTGCTGACTTCCGGTAGGCCCAAAGAGCTGAAAACAGTTGGAGATGCCAATTGGATTTATGAATACCAACTGTCCGTTGAAGCATTGTGACCAAAACCTTGTTCACAGCCTCAACCTGGCCATTTTCCTGGGGGTAATATGGCGTTGAGCTATCGTGCTGTAAGCCCAATCTTGATGTCAGCTCGGCCATCATATAATCTAGAAAATGGGTACCATGATCGGTACAATGGCCTGAGGGACCCCGAAACGTGCAATGATATGGTTGAAGATAAATTGGGCAGCTGTCTTATCGTCGGCAGCTAGTGTAGGCATCGCTTCGGCCCACTTCGTAAAGTAGTCTACGGCGACGATTATATATGCATGCCCCCCAGCCGAATGAGGGTTACATGTCATAAAATCTACGACGGTAATAACAGGATGCAAAGGGAGAGGCGGCGCGTGCATCTTGCGCTGAAAGACCTAGCACGCGTGACATTTACGGATTGCTACGATACAGTCTTTGAATATTGACGGCCAGAAGTAACCTGCTCGTAGAATATTCTGGGCAGTGGCATATCCGGACATATGACCACCACAGGCACCACTGTGGCAGTCATTTAGGACCTTTTCAGCCTCTTCCAGGGTGAGGCACTGGTGGAGCACCGAATCTACTCCAACACGATATAAATTATCTCCTACTATACGGTAGGGTTGAGACTGATGCCGAATCCGACGTCGGGCATATTTAGTCAACTCAGACCGAAAAGTCGAGGTCTGAAGATACACAATAATATCACCGTACCATGGGTCGCGAGTTCTGATAAGGAAAAGAGTTTCGTCCGGGATATGATCCTCGGAATAAGATGGGGTGGAGTCTATCGGGAGCGAGCAAAAAAGATCTGCAAAAACCAGTGATTTGGTCGACTTAGCAGTGGTGAACTCTTAGTCGAACTCCTGAAGGATAACGATCCATTTGGAGTATTTTCCCCCCAGTAATTGTCAAGAAAGAATATATGTCATGGGGTTGCAATCTGAAACCACGGTTGTTGTGCGCAACAGGATGTAGTGGCGAAAGCGCTACACAGCGTGTACTGCGGCTAACGCCAGCTTCTCGACGTGAGCATAACGTGTTTCTATGTCGAGAAGGTTCCGTGACAGATAATAAATGACATGTTCATTTCCATCATCGTCATCCTGCACCAGAACCATACCTATGGTGCTAAACGCGGCGGCGAGATACAAAGTGAAATCATGGTGATAGTTAGGAGGACAAAGCAAAGGAGCATTAACGAGTAACGTCTTAAGCTTCTCAAAGGATTGTTGAGCAATTTCGTCCCAGTGGAAGGGAACGTTCTGCTTTAAGAGATGCGTGAATCCTTTAGCCAGACTCTGCAATTGATATAACGAGGAGGGTGATGGGAGATTGATGATAGCCTCGACCTTTAAAGGGTCAAGGCGAATTTCGTGTTTGGAGACTATGAATCCCAAAAGACGGCCAGAATCCACGCAAAAGATGCATTTATGAGGATTAAGCCTAATATTGTAGCGCCTACAGCAAAGGAAAATCTGGCGGAGGTGTTCAGGGTGGTCCTCTCGCCTAGCTGAGTGAGCTGGCAAGTCGTCCAGATAAGGTTGAACGATTGGCGTATGTAGTGGAAAGCGTAAGACATCGCACGCTGGAAAGTGGCTCCAACGTTCTTTAAGCCGAATGAGAGCTTTTTATAAGCGAAAGTGCCCCACGGATAGATGAATGCAGTATTGTGTTGAACTGTAGGTAGAATGTTTATCTGATTGTACCCAGAGAAGCCGTCCATCAAGGAATAAATCTCACTCCCAGCACATTCGTCGATGATTTTGTCTATGAAAGGAGTGGGATAGTTGTCTTTAGGACAGGTGCGATTAATATCGCGATAATCAACACAGACTCTGATAGTCCCCTGCTTCTTATCTACAGGGACAATGTTGGAGACCCATTCTGTGAGGGGAATCGGGTAAATAAAGCCTGCGTTCAGAAGTTTTTCAACTTCTGCTTTGATGGTAGCGGCTTTGCGAGGGTGCACCGGGTGTAGGCGTTGGTGCACGGGTTTCCCACCAGGATAGGTAGGAATCTCGTGCACTACTATGCTGGGATCAATCATGGGAATTTCCTCATAGGACCAAGCGAACACGTCTCTGAATTCTCGAAAAATATCGGTATAGACTCGTATCTCATCTAGAGAACAAGTCACTCCCACGTGTATATTCTCAACTATCCCCGGTTTAACGGAGATGTCAATTGGAATGGTTTGAGTGATGTTGCTCAGGTTTCCCTCTGAAAGGACCTCGTGTGTCAATATGGGCGTCTAGAGAGGTGGAGTGGGAACCTGAGATGCAAAACGCTCTAGACAATCTGACATTGCCCCCAAGCTAGGCATGAACGAGGAACGATGATGTCCATTGCTCCAAGGCAACTCCTAAAGAGACATTGTTTCTACAATGGCTTCATCAGAAGGAAAAATCTCTTTGAGAGGATCAGGCGAATCGGCCTGACCAAGCCAGGGGGATTGAGAATAGATGTCTAAAGCCATGCTCAAAGGAGCATGCTGAGGAGGGGGAGGATCAGATGCGGCGACGATTTCATAGTAGTTAATCTCTACTGGAGTTAAGGGCATCGATTCTCCAAACTCAGTCACCTGCTCAAGCGTAGGGATGAGCCGTGGGTCGTCAAACCTAGAGATCATGTTAACTTGAGCGGTGTGCAGTGGTGGTGTGGGAAAAATACCCATTAGGACGGGGTCTTTGAAGAGACCGGGCCCTACACTGTCAGGGGGATTTGGGATCTGATCCACGTACGAAACGTTGTTCTCAGAGGTGGAGGTGAAGAAAGACAACTGATCCACAGTAATGATTTTTCCCTCGTGAGGGAACTTAATAAGTCGAAAGAGGGTGGACGGCACGCATAACATGGCATGAGTCCTGCTGCGACCAAGAATTATATTGTAGTTAAGCTTGGTGTCAACCACTTCTACTTCTACGTTGACTGTCTTCCCCTGTAAAGTAATCGCTAGACTCTCGAGAACACCTAGGGGTTTGGATTCCCGACCATCGAATGCCTCTAGGGCATTGGGAGACGATGAAAGGGTCGAAGAGCCAATGGCCTTCCAGCAAGCAGACAACATGACACAGGTAGAAGCACCTTCATCCACAACGGCCCTATGGATGTTAAGACCGTTGATCCCCACTTGAATAACAAGAGCAATCTGGTGTGGAAGTCGGGGGGTGAAATTTTCTAAATCAAAGGTGATAAGACTAGAATCGGCGGGATCAATCCCACCGATTGCAGACAATAGAGCTTTCCATTGCGAAGGAAAACTTTGAAGAACTTCCAATGCAGACATGGCAGAAGGCACCTGCGCTAGATCCTCAACAATACTGTAGTGCTGAGCGGCACGAGCATTCAGATTGTAGGAATACTTTCGTAAAACACCTTTAGAAGGTGGCCTCACAACAGGTTCAGCAGTAGGCTTCTCAATTTCCAACGAACCGGAGATAGGTGAGGGAGGTGGACCATCCGCAACTGCCTTCCCCGTTGCCTGACGCGATTCGTTGTAATCCTTCGAACGCATGGCAATAGAGATAGGTGCAGCACCATTCATCATAAAGACCTGGGACCCAAATGGTGCAGATGGTGAAGGTTGTTCAACCATCTAGGTCTGCTGAGACGGGAACGGTTCTTTAAGAACTGCCGGAGTCCCTTTGGAGCCTTTTAGAAGTTTACTAACTTCAAATCGTTGTGGACAATCTTTTTTATAGTGATCTCCTTCACAAATGAAGTAGGGGTACTTCGGTTTGCGTTGGGAACCGTCCTCGGTACGAGGTTTGGACTCTGGCTTTGGGGCGTCAGATTTAGATTTTCCTTTGCCCTTATTTTTCCCTTTGGAGGCTTTCTCCGTAGGATTGGCCTGAACGACATTAACCTCCGCAGTTTTGCCAAAATCGGAAGGGGCGGGAGGAGAAGAATTATTGGATGAGTTGGACTTCTGTTTCCCATTCGAGGATTTCTTAGAATTCTGAGACACGAAACCAATAACACCATCCACTGCTGGGGTAGGTGGAGCTTTAGAGGTTCCAGACCATGGAGCATAAGGAAAAATATCATACAGCGTGCTGGATTGTGAGTATACCAGATCTAGATATTGAGCACGCGCTATGGCTTGTTCTTCAGTCACACACGCTCCCATAGCAATATCTTGGGCGATTTTGTTAACGAAGGAGGTGGTGAACGAATGTGTTAGTATTTGATCAGGTATATGAAACTTGATCAGTCTATGACGACGTTTCCACTCATGAATGTGATCATAAATGTGGGTGGCTTTGTCCTGCTTCAAAGAAGTCAGGAGGTGCGTCTCGGCTTCGTAGTGAACCGGTAACTGAAAGTGAGTCAGAAAAGCCATGGCTAACGTATTGAAATCTTGAAAGATGCCATGGGGTAATTCAATATACCACTTAGCTACAGCGCTAGTCAAAGTGCGCTGAAAGAGGCGTAGACGAACTGAATCATCCACCCAAGAGTTGGACGAACACCAAAAATGGTAAGTCATCACATGAGCTTGGGGGTCCTCCCCAGCTTTACCCTCAAACTTGGGGCAATCACCGGGCACCTTGGTAGGAACCGGAGGCCAATAAGGATTGTGAAAAATTGGATCATTGTTTAATTTCAAAACATCCGGTAACTCCAAGGTAGCCAGAAACGACAATGGTGGATTGGACGGCATGCCTGGCCCTGGATAAGGACCAATACCTGTACTCCACGCTAGTTGGGAATATCCTTGCCCCCATGGGTGCTGTCCCACAAGATTCTGACCGTAGGGGGAATAGGTCATATAACCAGCCTGATTCGGTTGCTGGTAACCAGCGTATGGGGGTTGATAACCAGAGTATGGACCCTGATTATGAGTTGGCCCTGTGTAAGCAGCATTTGGATTTCACTGCTGAGTATAGGTGTAACCGGGTTGTTGAGGATGATAGTTAAAACCTTGGGGCTGACTATAATTCAGTTGGTATTGACCATGAGAATAGTAGCCGCCTTGAGGTTGAGTGGGCTGCTGATAGGTGGGACCCTGCAGACCTGATAATTGGGGTGCAACGGTTGATTTGGCTGCAGCATCGGATAAGTCAGCTGTTGTGCAGGGTTGATAGGATGTGTATGCTGGCCTGGTTGAGCAGGCTGACTTGGCTGAGCGGGTTACCCTGGGTTAACAGGTTGACCCGGGTGAACAGGTTGTGCCGATTGCGCAGGTTGACCTGGCTGTTGAGAAGCACTAGGTTGTACTGGATGAACCGGTTGGCCTGGAGGTGGAACACCAGGTTGTGCCGGATAGACCGGTTGGCCTGGTGGAGGTATGGAGCCAGGTGGTGGCTGGTAACCGGTTTGAATTGCAGTATAAGATGGTCCTTGCTGGTGAGCAACGTTGGGATTTACAGGATACTGAGGTTGCATGGGTTGGGAAGGTTGGACTTGCCCCCCAAGACCATATACCAGCTGCGGTTGGTACCTCGGATGAGGCTGCATAGGTTGACCGGAAGGGTTGTAATACTGTCCTTGGGGACCGTACGATGGCTCTTACTGGCCTGTAGGATAGCCTTGTAAAGGTTGCCCCTGCAGGTCATAAGGATAGGTAGGCTGGCCCGAAGGTTGGCCTTGAAAAGGTTTCCTTTACGGGTCATAAGGATGTCCAACCTGGTTATAGGGTAAACCTTGAGCATGAAGGTGAGCCTCTGGAGCGAGTAAAGGTAAAACGTCCCCATGATCATCATACTGATATGGAAAAGCATACACGGGCGTGCCATCCTGTGCATAATGCAAAAAATACGGGCGGTTAGGATCTTGAGAGGTTTGTCCAACCTCGGGGTTTGGCTGTTGTAGGGACAACCGATACTCCTTTGGAGAGATGTTATTCAGCATAGCAGTCTCTATGTAGACATCTTCAGCAGGCGGCACAGCCCTCGCGGAGTGTGCCATGACAGCGGGTGCAGATGCGGCCACACAGACAGTGGGCCGAACGGGTACAGAAGTGACTTGAGGGGATGACGTGACGGGTGTCTGAGGAGACATCCCCAATGAAGGAACCACCGGCCTCATAGAAGGAGATGATACCCCCATAGAGGTTGCGGCGGCAATAATCTGACCCAAGGATCTATACCTTGCTCGTAATGAGGGACCGGGTGATGACATAACAGCTGGTTCAGGGTTCTCTCCTGGAAATAATCTCCGAGGAAATAACTGGTAATCTTCTCCAGACGTTGGGATTTCCTTGCTAGATTCACTCATGTTTGAGCCTACCGCTAGATCTCGTAATATACGGCGAGGACTAGGAGGAATAACAGCAGCTATAAAAGGCGAACCCGATGTAAGAGAAGGGAAATCTTCCCCTACTCCTAATCCAAACCAAGGGTCGGAAAAGGGCCAATTTAACTCAATTGGTCCTCCAAAGGGCTACTCGAACAGAACTAGTTCCCCGTCGGGAAACTCGGAAACAATGGGCTGCTGTGCTTCAATAGAGGATTGGGAAACCTCTGATGAATCGTCCGTATATGGACTACCAGTAGACGAAACAGAAGGTTCCACCACTGTGGTAGCAACGACAAGAGAAAAATACCAAACACACACACGGGCTGAAAAAGAGTCAAGACACACAATCAAACGACCAACAAGCAAAATCTAACAGGGCGTGTGATTGCGGGTGTTTTTTTTTACCACATTGAAACTTAGAAACTTTACTGTTTCATGTTTTAAGAGTCGAGAAACGGTTGAAAGGTGACTCTATCTCTTTCAATTTTGAAGCAAGCGTGAAAGGACAAGCGCTTGGTGATCCTTTCAAATTTAAAGAGTCAGAAAAGATCAAATGACTACTCAGGATTACTAGGCAAAGGGTGTACCAAATAACTGTGAACTGCAATATACACCTTGGTTTCAAAATGAAAGAGAAATCAACCAAGGACTTAACGTACGTGCAGGCAATCTCCCCGAATGTTGTGTCCGGTGTATCATGGGTATAGGGCGGCAGACTCGGCTTCCTGTGGATAAAGGATAGAAACCTAGTGGGGTCTCCCTTTATATACGCGATGGTACGGGGAGCACAAGTCCGTACTAGCGCTGTCTAAAGCCAAGACGCGAACGACAGCTACTAGGTTTAAAGACACTAGAACACGTCTCTAGCCTAGACCTCTAAATGTGTTTCGTTAGATTTCAATGCTGCCTTAGTGTAAATTGAGTAAATTTTAAGGTTTATCTTCAATTACGTTTCAGTTTTCAGGCCCTAGCGAATGTAATGTCTCGAAATCTCCTAAATGCACTCTATATGCCACAGTATATCATTTCATTCGATGAAAGCTATTTATGAGAGAGTTGAGAGCTTTTCACACAATAACGAAATGAACAGAAAACAACCAATGATGTCTCTAATGCAGCTAATGAAAACTAAAAAGCTTTTCATTCAAAATTACCAATCACTAATAACACTGAAAAGATGTAATTCACATTAACTAATGAAGAGCAAAAGAGATTTTTTATTTTATATTTTCAATATTTCAGAGCAAAGTGCGCTAAAAAATGAAAACTCATGCAAGAGAAATTTGAGAAATTATGACAAGAGAGCAAAAACAAGCAAATTCCACTCAATGCAAATGTACAATAAGACCTTAAATCAACCAAAAGTCCCTCAAAACGAAAAGAATCCCAAAGACTCCAAATGAACCGTGTAATCTAGGCCCAAAACGAGACAAGGCAGAATTCGAATGAAGAAGGAAACAATCACTCAAACAACGCAATGAGACAATAGAAAACCACCAAACGAATGCAAAGAGGCAATCACAAGGTTGACTGAACCGATAGAGACCAGAAACTCCCAAGGGAGGCTCGACACACAATAGCACCTAGATGACCTAGGGCTAGAATGCAAAATCGATGGAAATGGGCAAACAACCAAAGGATGCAGGTAACAGTCAGTCAAACAAGGCTCCAAAACACTCAAGCAGTGGAAAAATCAAGACCAAACACACAGATCAGGCTCAGGAAGCTCAGGACTGAGCAAAGCCTAGTACCTCACAGGATTGGTGTGACCGTGAGGCTGAAACTAGCGCCAGAGACGAATTGGCGCGGGTAATACACAAGCAACATGCACCAATGGGCGCGACTGTCAAGCTAAAAAGTGTGCCAGTCGAGTTTCCCAGTCAAAAATAAAAAAGAGCAATCCAACAAGTAGACCAGTGATGACCAAGCTATCAAAAACCCAAATTCACAGAAAGAACCAGCCCAAAAGAGCTGATCAAGCAAGGAGGATCAAGAATCGACCAAAAAGACAAGACGATACTCCAAGTGTTCAGTTTACAAACTAAACCGGAGATTGACTGAAGCAACTTTGATCTACTTCGCAATTGCAGAGCAAAAGCGTTTCGAAGGCTATCTGGCTAACTTCAGGCTCCGTCTATAGTTTACAAAGCAGAACAACAACAAGCTAATGATCCCTAGTGGAGTCGCCAATTTGTTGTGGAGGTAAATCCCCTCTGCGGACAGAGGTGATCCCTACTAGCCCAGATTGGGTCTAGCAACAATCGTTCACGCTATAGTGCAGGTTCCTAATTGCAAATAAACCAACTAGCGATGATGGCTTACCTGGAATCCAACGCTGTCGCTTGTAGAGAAAGTAGCGCTCTCGTTCCTTAGCTCTGGTAGATCACAATCCTCACGATCTCTGTGATCAGACACCTGCACACGCAAGAAACAAAACAAACGCAAGCGTAAAATCCAGCATATGCAACTATATGTTAGTCAGAAAGGAAATAACTCATCATAAACAATAACAAGAGTGGAACCATAACCAATAGTCTCTTATTATTAATCAATCAAAGGAAGAATACAACCATAGTTCTGACGCTGAATTCTCCTTCGGCGGGTCACCAGCAGAACACGTCTCGAAAAGCCTGTCAACGATGGGACAAACCTCTCTCTTCGGATCTTGACAATAGTCTCCTTGCTTGAATTTGGCCTTAAGGGAATTATGGAGGCTCTTGGGAATTTTGGGAACTTGAAGACTAGCTTGGAATGGAGATGGGCAAGCTTTTATAGATGGAGGAAGGGGAGTTGGGATCCCTATAATCATGGGATTGGCCCTATCCTCAAGGAAGCTTCCATGAGAGGTGGCAAACCACTTCCTCTACATGGAAATCCGGAGCCAAACCTCCCAAATCAATATAGATACCAGCTCATGAATTGGTTAGCTATATTTTAACTTCTCGCCATTTATTTTTAAAAAAACAACACTCCCTAAATTGGCCATGAAGTTTGACTGGGGAGCGTAGCGCCAATTGGCGCGACTCCTTCTTGAAGGATTTTTCCCATTGGCGGTACTGAATTGTATGCCCACGCCAATGCAAAAAGGGCCATTTTTAGGGTTTTCCACAAGGAGATTTCTTCAGGCAATGAAAGTCTTTTTTGTTCGAGGGATGTCATGAAAGTGATTTCAAGCCATGTCAATTATGTGGGTCACGTGTCATGGAATTAATTAGCCCTCCAATGTGGGATGGGGACTACAGACAAGACAAATTACTCACAGAACACTACTAGTTAGGATTACTCTTGAGATTCTTTGTAGAAATTATTATGGTTAATCATTTTAGGATGACATTATCTCTACAGTAACAAAATTGTTAAGAATTCGTTTAGTAGCCCTAGCATTAGTTTCTCTTTTGGAATAATAAAACTCAGTGTTAATGCCACTGGATCCCTGGTCACTACTTTTCTTATCTTATTGATGCAAAGGAATTCGACATCATATGACACTTACCTACATTCTCTTACTAAATTAACAATATAATTTAATTCAATGGAACATGATTCCAATAGAGAAACCCTAGCCATACAATTTTGATTAAATTTTGTCTATGTCAAAGGTTTTTCTTGCACGAGGACATGAAATATGATCAGAGTGGGGAGATGTAATGACATTGTTTTGTCTAGATTTATACAACTTTTGCTCTGAAATACCTCATGATTTTACTTAGATTTTATAGTAATTGCCATCACTTTGTGCGTTCTTGGGTTAATTGTCTTAAATTAGCGAATGATAAGGTAAATGTTTATTATTTATAATATTTAATTTGTTTCAATAATAATTGCATCAAATTGTTGTTAATGAAGGCTTAATTGTGTCTATTTACCAAAGATCTTTCACCACGTCATGTAATCAAAAGAGGAGGTCATACGTGTGATTGATGCGTATAAAAATCACCATATGGAATTTCTTAATGGATGAATTATACACTCTATTGTTAGGTAAATTGCACTCAACAAGATTGAAACCAGTTCAATTCTTGCACCAACTTCTATTTCTGGCATGTGCCTACACTAGTCTTGTGTGATTGCACCAATTTGGTGCTTCAATAGATTGGAACATTTTTAGAAAAAAACAAAGATGGTTTTTCTCTAAAATAATGTTTGAACACCTCCAAATGAGTTATATTGCACCCAGGTCATACATGTAATTTTCTAGAGGCAAATTGATAAATTATCCCCAAATGCGCACAATTTTCAAACTTGCAACTTTCTCCTCGATTGGAGTAAAAATTAGGAAGAATGTTGGAATTCCAAAACATGGCTTTTGATGAAAAAATGGAAAATTAGGCTTCGTCCAAATGGTTTCCAAAAATTCATCATGGTTTGAGAGTTATGCAGGGTTCTTTGAGGCAGTTTTGTAAAAAAATGTAATTTTTCCAAAATTCTAGGATTATGTCGTGATTTGAGAAAAAATCAAAATTTTACATCATTTTTGTACTCTTCGATTAGATAATGGTTGTATCATATCTAATTTTAATGGAAAACTATTTTTATCTTTTTTAGACTTGATTTGGCTTTTTCAAGGCTTGCTATGTAATTGTAAAAATTATAAAAGGCCAAGCCATGGCCTTGAAAACAAGCCATTGCCTTGAAAAGGAGGCTAGAAAATTATTGGAGCAGGATTGCTGGTGCAGACTCCGAGGAAACCCTCTTTTATGTGTTGAACCTTGAGCATTTGGTTCGTGATGTAAATGATTGAGTAACATTTTAATAAACTTCATGCCAAGTTTTTCTTCTCATTGCTAATGTGTTTCATGGTTATCTTGACTCTGTAATTTGATTTATTTTAAGAGGCAACAAGTTGGTTGGGAGGCCCCTGCAACCCAACTTGTTTTCCTCTCTTTTCACCACTCCTATAGATTGTTTCATGGATTGACTACTAGTTTTTGAAGGTGTGTGTGTTTTCTTTTTGTCTGCGTTGACCGTTTAGATTTGATTTTGAATCCAACAGATTTGAATTTGTAATCAATACTATGTTTTCTTCATGATTTGAATATCTCATGAAGGCTATTCTTGATTTACACAGAGAACTAGAAGTATCACATACAATTGTTGTGGTGAATGATACAGGGAGATGTGATTTATGTATTCTTGGTGTGATGATTATAAACCTTGGCATGCTTTGAAATTATTTCTTCTATCGATACTCTATTATTGGCATTTTATGTAATAGTTTAACGATAAATTATCAAGAAGTTGCATATAGATTCAAATAAATAAATCTCAAATAGTTTAAAAAGAGAACAACATTGGGGTAAAAATCGTGACACATGATATGATCCCTAGTTTATGTTGTATGACTTGATGAGTTATTGAAATTTGGGAAGAAAAGAGAAGTTGCTTCAGTAATTATATATCTGAGTTACATTATCTTTGAGACCATTTGGAGAAACTATCATTTAACATTGTCATCGTTTGATTTATTCCTGCACTGATATGAAACAAAGCTTGTAGCTTTTGATTTGTGGTGGTTTTCTTTGTTATTGATATTATTTTATCTACAATATTGATGATTTAAATGCTTAAGAGTTGTGATCCAATTCATGATTTGTACTTGATAAAATGCTAGGGTCGATTACTATGTTAAAGAAACCTTATTTCTTAAGACAAACTTATTCCAGTTTTCTTTGACAAAGATTCCTACAAGTTGACTGGTGCTTTTATCATTGTGCACCTATTTCAAGTATTGACCTATATCATATTTATGCACCTCACTCTTCTAGTATTTTTATACATTTGGTTGAAGAGTGCTAAGTTATATACTTGTATATTTTTCAGAGTATGGGATTGTAGGATTCTAGTTTACATTTCTAACATGTACATTTCTTCATTCTCATTGTCCTTTTTACACTGGTTTGGCTAACATAATATTCCGGGTATGATATTTTTTTAATGTAGTGGGTTATTGATTGAATTCATGCAAGATTGTGTTTCTTATTTAAGACAGAGTGAGATTACATTTTGTCTTTACAATTGAATCACTTTGATTGATTTGGTAACATCTTAGTTAAGTTTTCATAATTTCTTTCAATTGTGTGGTTGTGTATAGGGTTTCTTAATGAAAGCAAAAGAGTTCACTATGTGTGTGTGCACTCTTCTTGACATAAGGATTGTGTGGATTGTTTGGATTTTACATGCTCGTGTTCTTTAGCTTATAAAAGAAGTATTTATGTGTGAATTTCTCAATGACTCAGGGAGATAACGCTCAAGCTTCCAGTAAGTTAGTAGCTACAATTCACAATTAAATAGTTAGGGTTTTCTCTTTGTACATAGGTAGGGATTGTCTTCAATTGATCAATAATTATGGTATGCTTTTATATTATTAAGGTTTACTTCCAATTTTTGGTATATTGCAACATTTGTGTTTATGATTTCATTTCTAAAGATTGCTTTTGAGTGCAAAAATTGACTAGTGTAGGAATCAAAAGGTGTGAGTAGTTTCTACACAAAATAGGGTTTTGTTTTGTAGGTTGTTGAAGTCTCTCTCTATCATTTCCAGTGTTGTGTCTTGAAGTACATGGACCCTGGATTGAAAATTAAATGTTGGTCCATTAATATACCCTATACTACACCCAACACTCGGTTCATATATCGGGAAATCAGTTTATTTCGTAAATACCAAGATAGGTCATCGAACTGTGTTGAGTCTAGTTAAAGATCATTTTCCAAATGTCTAGGAATTCGAGTACATGAAAATTAATTATGTTTCCAATGAAAATAAAAAGAGGAAAAAATAAAAAATAAAATTTGCAAATATGGTAGCTATGGTGGGGCTTGAAAGAGTACATGAAGAATAAAACTTACCTGATATCTAATGAAAGAAAAACCTTGAAACATTGGTCTTTGTAACACGCCACCCCATAGTTACCCACTTTAACATACTTACTCGGGTAAATATGAGCTGAGAGTTACTATGCATGACCCAAATTCCAAGATGTAGTTACTGAAATGGGGTCTAACTTTCCCTGCACGTGTTATTCATTTTTACAAACATTTTGGGTCCATGGTAACTATAAGTCATGGATGCATAATTTTTTTCACTATTTCCATTAGTTTCATCAGATAATCAACAAGAAGGATTAATTCTTTGTCATCTAGTTGCATCAAACACTAGTTAGCTCATGCATTCACATAACCATTCAACAACTTATGAATCCATAAGCAAGATTCATAACAAGAGCACATTATACAACATGAATATGCCATGCATATAACCAACATTTAACCAAAATGAATTAAAGATAGCCAGTCATAGAATCAACACAACAACCAATACATGTGCTCATTGATATCAATAAAAAATAACATATGCATGAAGCCAACCAAGTCATGGACTTCCACAAACCACACGACCATAGATTGGGATGAACCAAATATTTCTTTAATCCAATCTCACCCATGCCCTATTCCAAGCATGGATGTGGGATCACATGGGATAAACCAAAAAAAAAAAACATGGAAATCAAGAGGCTAAACTACCTCTACCCTCAACCACAATGATTTCACCTCAATTGGTCCATAAATCACTAATACCAAAAAAATCTTGGATGCCTTTGATTCTATTCATCATACCCAGAGTAATTTTCATACCTCCACCCATCTGTTAAGAGTTCCGCGAGGAGCACCATCTCCACCCTCAAACTTTGGGAATTTTCATGAGACCACCTCAACCAGGACCTAAAGTCTACTAGCCATCCAAAGCTCAATAAAAAAAGGGAACCCACGACATCATGACTATCGAGGAAATGAAAAGGCAAGGTTGAAACCATTATCAATCCAAGAAAATCCCATGACAATGACAACAAAGTAACGAAATGGCCAAATGCATGCACCATGCATTCAAATATCAACAAGGAAACCATACATGCAACCTATTACCTACAATGTTATCCTGTTGTAGCTACTTTTTCAACCTTCTTCTTCATTGCCCATGAATTTGTTTCTTGTTTGCTAGTTGCTCTCTAAGTGCTCTCTCTCTCCAAGTCCAGAGAATGTTTTGAAGGGTACTTTCAATTATTAATTATGGCATTTTTCACTATAGATCAGCATGTTTGAAGGTACTTTCTTTAAATGCTTCATGCCTACTCCCGTATGAGAATTAACTTTATTGTGTTTTACGAATTGATACATAAAAATAACATTTTAGATTTTGAAGACCATATTTTAAATATAAAATAGATTTAATAAAAAATATAAAAAGCAATTTATATTTGCTAATTAATTTAATAATTTTTTTTTATTTTTATTTTTTAAATATATATATTTATATATATAAATATTTATATTGTGTGTTAATAATTTACAAGTTACAAAATATACCTGAATTCAAATATTAATTTTATTATTATTATTATTATTTTAAATTCCAATTAAAATATAAAACTTTTAATCTTTAAAAATTAAGATATAAAAATTTAAATTATTAAAATAATGTTTTTAAAAGTTTTATTTATGTAAATATTTTATTAATTAGATTTTCTTTATTTACAATAAATATTTACATAATATTGACGACTACTATTTTGTTGAATTGATTAAGAATGGACCTCTCAATCTGACAAAACTACCCCCAAACAGCCTTGAACCACAACATCCAAATTAAACTGAATATTTCGAACTTTGACGTGTTAGAAATGTTCAAGAAATTAATTCCCCTCGCGTCCTTCTCCTCACAGAGCAATCATATCCCTTTCTCCTTTTCGACATTTATCACTTCTATTCGTATGGTGGATTGGGTCGTTGGTTGTGCACTGTGGCCCGATTGTGGTGAGATTGTAATCTTACGGGACTCGAAAGTGACAATTGATTGGGCTTTGGGGACCACCATCACTGTGGCACTGATTGGTTGGAGCAAATCTCTGCCATGAAGGCATCTCTTTCTGCCATATTTTCAGAGCGCAGAGTCGGCGTCTCTTTCTGCCAACATGTGAACACCAATACCGGCGATATGGTGAAACAAACACCTTTTATTATTGTAAAAATATATACAGCATACACAATAAGTAACACTTTTAAAATATAAAAAATATATTTTGGCGGGGTATCGCATTACCTTTAAACCGTCGTGATTGACAAAATAAAGGTCAACTGTCATTATTGACAAAAATAACTTTTACCGGAGAAGATTTTGGTTTCATAGATTCCTAAATCCGCATTCTAACTGATGAATCGAATCCATTTCGCTTCGCTGGGCACACCTCCATTCACAATGGTGAGCAGATAGTACCCTGAAGGAGCCGCCACTGCGCTTGATGGAGCCGTTAACCCAACTAAATATCCGGCCTTACCCTTCACAATGGGTGTGGCTGCAAGTGAAAGCATTCTCTGGTTCATGGACCAACTGTGCGTTGTGAAGGGAGGGGCGTATGCATTAAATTTTATGTTCTCGCTCGGCCTCCTCGAAAGAGAGAAGCGAACAATGAATTTTGACCCGTATTTTATCTCTCTCGTAGAAATGGCAGTGATGTTCACCCTCTTGGAATCGTAATGGGATACGTATAGTAGGGAGCATATGCTTGTTGGAATATTTAACATTCCAGAACAACAATGGAGAATAAAATTCCCCCTCTTCAACACAGAGAAAATATAAAAAAAAATTCTCACTGGAGACAGAGTTTTCACTGTAAAAACTATTTCATTTAACTTCAAAAAACTTGGTTACAAAATCACCTCTGCCTGAGGGAATACAAAAAAAACTTTGACTGCTTCAAAACACAGTTCAAAACAATTCACACTCTCTAAAATTTCACTCTGGACAATACTCTGTCTCACCAAAAATGAAAGCACTGCTGTGCACTTCAAATTTTGTTACACTGCTGCTGTGTGTAAAAACAAAAAAAAACTTACAAAACTAAAAACTCTGCACTGCTGTGCTCTCCAAGTCTTTTTACTTCTGCTATGAGAGAAATAAAAACTTCAACATATATATAAAATGCACACAGCACTTTTATAACGTATATAAAACAAACTATATTAAAATAAAACTATTTAAAACTAAACATAAAAAAACTAAAATAAAAGTCAATGTCACTATGGCCCACAGCCTCACTTTGAAATAGTGCACATGATATATATGTAAAACATATATATGCATGTTGGCTGAACGCACCATTTTTAAACCAAACATTTAAAATAACCTTTGACCGATATGAACAGGACGCCAAACAAAAAATAAACTCGTTTTCATAAAAATTCCGCGTGCCAAAAGTGATTTGCTGATGTCATCAATTTGTGATGCGGGATTTTTATTAAATCCGCCCTAAGATTTTCCCCGGGTCCGATTTTTGGGCTCACGTACGGATGAAATTGTGATGCGGGATTTTCATTAAATCCGGCTTAATACAATTCAGGTCCGGGTTCATACGGCGATGAAGTTGACTGATCATCCAAAATGGAAGGCGGCTTCTTACAGTGTCCTGCAAGACATAAACGGAAGGCGGCTTACGCTGCTGAAAGTAATTTCAACATTCCCCCTTACTTTCAGCTACTGGGTTATCAGTCATACCCAGACATTTCCTCAAAAACTCAAAACTCTTCTGCCCCAATGGCTTGGTCAGTATGTCTGCAAACTGCTCCTGAGTTCTGCAGTGTTCCAAAACAATTTCACCATTGTTTACTAATTCTCCGATGTAATGAAACTTTGTGTCAATGTGTTTCGTTCTCTTATGAAACACAGAATTCTTTGATAATGCAATAGCTGAGCTATTGTCACAATAAAAATGTGTTTCGTTCTCTTGTGAAACACAGAATTCTTGGATAATGCAATAGCTGAGCTATTGTCACAATAAATCACTGTTCCTTTTACCTGCTCTTGGCACAAACTTCTTAACATCCTCCTCATCCAAATTGCTTGACAATCTGCTGCTGTGGCTGCCACATATTCCGCCTCTGTTGTAGACAATGCTACAATGGGTTGTTTTTTAGAAGCCCATGAAATTGCTCCTGAACCCATGTGAAAAACATAACCGGAAGTGCTCTTCCGATCATCTACACTTCCAGCCCAATCACTGTCAGTGTATCCAACTAAATCTGAATTTTCTGAAGTAGTATATAAAATACCAAATATTTTTGTACCTTTAACATACCTCAAAATTCTCTTCGCTGCCTGCCAATGTGCATCCTTTGGCTTCTCCATAAATCTGGAAATTAAGCTAACAGCATGCATTATGTCGGGCCTAGTTGCAGTCAAATACATGAGGCTGCCAACTATGCTCTTGTACAAGCTAGGATCAAAATCCTTGTTGCTGTCCTCTCTGCTGAGTTTTAATCCCATCACTGTGGGAGTGATTGCTGCTTTGCTCTCCTGCATATTAAATCTTTCAAGCACTTCATTAACATATTTTTCCTGTGAGATAAAAATCCCATTTTCATCTTGTTCTACTTCTATTCCTAAGAAGTATCTCAACAAACCCATGTCAGTCATTTCAAATTCTTCTTTCATGATTGTTTTAAAATTTTCAATAAGGTAATCATCATTACCTGTGAAAATAACATCATCAACATATAAAACCACAATCAACATTTTACCATCCTTTTCTTTGATGTAGAGGGTGGGTTCTCCCTCACACTTTTCAAATCCATTTTCGAGTAGATAGGAATCTATCCTACTGTACCACGCTCTTGGTGCTTGCTTCAGCCCATAAAGAGCTTTCTTCAACTTGCACACTTTGTGCTCTTGGCCTTTCTTCTCATAGCCTAGAGGTTGTTCAATGTAAACCTCTTCCATTAACACTCCATTTAGGAATGCTGATTTCACATCCATTTGGTAAACTTTCCACTTGTTTTGTGCTGCTATGGACAGCACTGCTCTCACAGTTTCCATTCTAGCAACCAGTGCGAAAGTTTCCTCATAATCTATCCCATGCTTTTGCTTATACCCTTTGACAACAAGCCTTGCCTTGTGTCTCTCTATTTTTCCTTCAGCATTACTCTTGGTCTTGTAGACCCATTTAACTCCAATGACATCTTTACCTTTTGGGAGTTCAACCAAATCCCAAGTCTTGTTTCTTTATATGGCATTAATCTCCTCATCCATAGCTTCTATCCATTTCTTATCCTTGATAGCTTCTTCAAAGTGGATAGGGTCTTCAACATGACAATATAAAGCAAACAAAGAATTGATACCTTCATTCGCTGCCTCTTGTGCATAAATGTCATTTAAATTTCTGAACTTCTTACTTCTTTCATTTGGTGTACAAATGCTTGAAGAAGCACTTGAATTTCCTCCTTGTGGTGTGCTTGGAGAAGAACTTTCATTTCTCCTCAAGGGTGTGCATTACTGCCCTTGTGTTGGTGCTGCTGTTTGAGGATGTATTTCAGCCAATTCATCATCATTTTAATCATGAGATAAACAGTGTTTAACATTCACTGTTTTCTCTATGCTTCCATCCCAAGCTTCCCCTTCAATGAATTGAACATCTCTCCTCACAATAAACTTCTTGGTGGATGGGTTGTATAACATATAAGCCTTGGATTCCTCACTGTATCCAATGAAAATACATTTTTCCCCATTGCTGTCCAACTTCTTTCTTAGCTGATCCGGTATGTGTGCATAAGCCACACATCCGAATACCTTCATGTGTGTGACACTTTGTTTTGTGCCACTCCATGCCTCTTCAGGCACTTTGTTCATAACTGCTTTTGTAGGGCATCTATTTAGAATGTACGTTGCACAATGTACAGCTTCAGCCCAATAATCATTAGGCAAATGCTTTGCCTTTAACATACTCCTTGCATGTCCATTATGGTTCTATTTTTCCTTTCAGCTACTCCATTTTGCTGCGGAGTATATCTAGTTGTAAATTGCTTATGAATACCATTTTCTCTACAAAAACGTAGGAAATCTTTAGAGATATACTCACCTTCTCTATCAGTCCTTAGGACTTTGATGTGCAACCCACTTTGGTTTTCAATAAGTGCTTTGAAATTGCAAAACCTTTCAAACACTTCACTTTTGTTTTTCAAAAAGTAAACCCAAGCTTTTCTTGTAAAATCATCTATGAATGTTAACATGTAGTGGCTGCTAGCAAGCGATGGAGTTTGCATCGGTCCACACAAATCTGAGTGGACAATCTCTAAGGGTGCCTTTGCCCTTATGCTTTTTCCGGAAGGAAAACTTTCTCTGTGTTGTTTCCCAAGAATACAACCTTCACAAAGGCTGTCCGGCTTCTCTATCAATGGTAAACCTCTTACCATTCCTTTTCTGTTCAATAAATTAAGACCTCCAAAGTTGAGATGTCCAAATCTCAAGTGCCACAACCAATTTTCATCTTTTGGTTCGCTTTGGATAGCCTCTTTTGCCACTACTGCTATCTTTTCTTCATTCTTCAAATCTGCTCTCATTCTAAGAGGAAACATCCTGTTCCTTGTCATTTTTACTTCAGCAATACATTGTTTGCTGGGTGGTTTGTCCATGATGGTACAAACATCATCCTCAAAAAATACATTGTACCCCTTTTGAACAAGCTGTCCAATACTTAAGAGGTTACACTTCATTCCTGGAACATAATAGACATCTGATATGGATTTCTTTGCACCTTTTCTTGTTAGAACATTTACATTTCCTTTTCCCATAACAGACACTTTACTATCAGTCCCTAGTGTGACTTGTGACTTCACACTCTCATCTAGCATAGAAAACATGGCTAAGTTTCTTGTCATATGGTTACTGCAACCGGAGTCTAGAAACCATAAATCCTCATTCTTTTCTTCAGCCATATTACAAGCCAAAAACAAATTATCTTGGCTGAGATTTTCTCTAGTGAAATTTGCACTAGTTCTACTTCCCATATCATGCTGCTTCTTTCTACATTCATTATCATAATGACCATATTTTTTACAATAGTGACATTGGACATTGGACTTATCATACCTCTATCCTTGAGCATTATGCTGACCACTTTGCTGGCTACTGCCTTGGCCTTGATGCTGATTTGGATTGTTGCCCCTTCCTTGAGCATTTTATGGACTATTCCTCCACCTCTGTTTTGGATTCTGCCTCTTCCTATTTTGTTTCCTTTGCCTTGCCCTCTTCCTCTTCTGAAAGACATTTGGGTCTTAAAGGCATGTTCTAGAGATGAGTTTTCACTCCTACCCAATCTCTGTTCATGAGTCATCAGTGATGCATGTAACTCATCCACTGTGAACTTTGTGAGATCCTTAGTCTCCTCTATGGTGGTGACAATCACATCGAATCTTGAGGGTAGACTCCTCAAGAGTTTTTCCACAATCCTCTTCTCTTCAAGAGTCTCTCCATGAGATCTTATTTGTGTGACCATTCCAATCACATGAGTGAAGAATGAGTCAATAATATCTGACTCTTTCATACAGAGAGTCTCAAAGTCTCTCCTCAGCAACTGAAGTTTTGTTGTCTTCACTTTTTCCATGCCTTGATAGGCTGTCTTGAGAGTTTCCCATGCTTCTCTGGATCTCTTGGCCGCTGCTATCCTTGGAAACACACTCTCATGCACTGCCTGATACAATAAGAAGAGAGCCTTGGAGTCTTTCTTCCTATTGCTCTTCAGCAACTCTCTTTCTGCCTGAGTTAAATCTTCAAACTCTTCTTCATTTGCTGGCTCTTCAAAGCCATCCTCAACAAATTCCCATAAGTCTTGGGAGACAAATAGAGCTCTCATAGTTATTGACCAGTAGTCATAATTTTTTCCATTAAACATTGGGAGATGGACATTTCCCATACCCATACCAGTGCTGGCTCCAGCCATTCTGCACTCTTAACTATGATTAAAAAAAACTTGACTGTGTATGTAAAACAGCTCACTGTTCTGCAACAGTGACTCAAAAACTGTATAGAGAAATACCTTTGGATTCTTTGGCTGAGTCTTCACACCGCTGGAGAAGCTGCTGCAACTAAGAACTCCTTTCCTTCAGCTTCTTTGATCTTCAAAGAGCCTGGACTAGCTCTGATACCATGTTGGAATATTTAACATTCCAGAACAGCAATGGAGAATAGAATTCTCCCTCTTCAACACAGAGAAAAATAAAAAAAATTTCTTCACTGTAGACAGAGTTTTTCCCACTGTAAAAACTATTTCATTTAACTTCAAAAAACTTGGTTACAAAATCACCTCTGCCTGAGGGAATACAAAAAAAACTTTGACTGCTTACAAAACACAGTTCAAAAAAACTCACACTCTCTAAAATTTCACTCTGGAAAAATACTCTGTCTCACCCAAAATGAAAGCACTGCTGTGCACTTCAAATTCTGTTACACTGCTGCTGTGTGTAAAAACAAAAAAACTTACAATTGCTGAACTATGCACTGCTGTGCTATATATTTCCTTTACACTGCTGTGTAAGATTAAAGACTTACAATACTTAAAAAAAAATGCACACAGCACTTTTACAATGTATATGAAACAAACAATATTAAAATAAAACTATTTAAAACTAAACAAAAAAAATCAAAACATTTGACTATGCATGGCCCACGGCCTCCCTTTTCAAAAACATTCATTTCATATGATATATGTGCAGCACATATATATATGTTCACTGTGCGTACATAGTTTTTTTTAAAACAACAAACATTAAAACGAACTTTGACCACGCCGTAGAGCCCGGATTTCAAAACAGAAAAATTAAACTCCTTTTCATAAAAATTCCGCGTGCCAAAAAGTTTTTGCTGACGTCATCAATTTGTGATGCGGGATTTTTATTAAATCCGTTTTATAAGTTTCCCCGGGTCCGATTTCTGGCAATGGTACGGCAAGAAATTGTGACGCGGGATTTTCATTAAATCCGGCTTAATACAATTCAGGTCCGAGCTGCTCAATTTCTCCGTATCCAAAAAAAAACACTGCGCTGAAGTTGACTGCACAAGCAAAATAACCCAAACTCTGTGTCTACAAAGCCAGAAATGGTGGCTTTGGCGTTACGCAACGAGAATTGGAAGGCGGCACGGCTGTTGAAAGTAATTTCAACAAT
>JAXQQM020081634.1:0-196219 GCA_034641835.2 Pinus albicaulis | reverse complement strand
CCACAAGCAAGCAAAGGACAGTTTCTCCTTATGTGAAAGCTGCATAAGGATAGCACCAGTGCCTCCTTAGGCATTGTGTGAGCACACAAAGCATATTTGAGCACACAATGGAATCATACCTCTCCCTTAGGTAACCATCCATCATGTACCAAGGGAGGGAAGGAGGATTTGAAGCTCACCATAAACCACAGCAGGATGATAATGGGGGATCATGCTACAGGCTGCCAAGTTGCTCAAGCAACACTAGCATTAGGTGACCCAAGGCGATGAGAGAGGACTCCGATCGTTGGCCATCCAACACCCTTGTCCACGCGGCAGAGAGAGAGAGAGTTGAACTGCCGAGAAGTGCAATTAAAGGATAAATATCCTGCATCGGGTCCTAGGGAGCCACTACTCTAGGCCCTTCGCAAGTGGCAAGATTTGTTTTCATTCCAAGACAATAAGAAGAAGGCAATCGAGTCATTGTTTAATTTCATCGTTGGAACCTTCATGTAGCTTCTTGTGTTTTCAGTTTAGTTTTATTTTTTTTTAACAGAGCATACTTTAGTGTATTACTTCATTTAAGTTTTATGCTTCTGAGCTCCCCCCACATACTGCCTGTTACCTATAGTTTAGAGGGTAAACCACACTCTCTAAACTAGTGCGATTTCGTACACCCGTGTGTCGAATCCACCACAACAAGATTGGCGACTCCACTAACGTGTTTCAAGTTTATGTGGTTGTGCCTTATTTTGCAGGAGACCCTTAGTCCATGCTGGAGTGGAGCTGACAGTCCTCTGACCCATCTTACAGTCCCTAGACTCACTGAGGTGACAGACTGAAGAAGGCAGCTCCTAATTTTTTTACTTGCAAGAATTTTGCGCGTAGTTTTTTCACACAGACGCGCAGGGCGCGCGGTTAGGAGTGACCTGCGCGTAGGAAAGCACACCTTTCAGAGGTTTTTGCGCGCAATTTGTAGAGATATTTTTTTCTCCCTATATTCTGCATTTTTTCTGCTTGTAAGTGTGTTGGGCAGCCCCTAATGTATCTACCAACACCTGTGTTGATACCCCACAACTTCTGAGAACTTATTTTTGCTACTTTTTGTAGGCATTTAGTTAGTTTTCATTTAAGTTGGTTTTTTGCAAAAAGTGTTCACATAGTTTAAGTAGGGGGCGAATTAATCATTGCTTTCCGAACAATTTATGTTTTTTTCAAATTCTGGTATGCACACTTAGTTTAACTAGTCCAAGTAAGTGGCTCATGACCACACATGCATAAGCTAGTGTAGAAATTGTTTAGTTTAAATTTCAATTTTTGCATTTAGGAAATTGTGGGACTAGGATTGAATTGCAAGTTAGAGAAAGTAATCTATGTTGTCTTTGTGCCATTGGGTGACCCTAGACAAGCATATGAACACTCTATATTTGTGATTCGCCATCTCCCTTTAGTCACTCACATAGACTAATTAGGAGGTTTTGGAAGCGGCCCATTATCCGCAAATGATTTTTATTTGAGCAAGGAACAACGTCACATAGTTTAACTAGGGGACTTTTGTAAAGGATCACCGATATCCATATGTTCAAATTATGAGATTGTTCACCATACGCTCACACACATTCACCCACTAAGAAAAGAAAGCCACCTAAAAATAACTTAAACCAACTCACTAAACTCTCCCCACAGGGGCCACAAGAGAAGTTATAGTTTAAGTTAGGATCAAGGGGGTAGGCATCCAATAAGCCGCCTTGATCACACTTCACATTTTAAACATAGAAGTTGCGTTTTTAGGGAGCTTTAAAATCCATTGATCAGCCCACAGAAAAGAAAACCCGAGCGCGACAAAGACCCAATTCAAAGGGGGTTAGGCTTAGGCGCAGTGTGTGCGGTATCAGTTGGGGCTACCTGACCTGGGTGATACTCGATACTGTTAGCTGACTACCAAGAAGCACAAGACTCGAACGTTCACGTGGGACGGTGGTTCTTAGTGGCCAAAACTAGGGCATCCTTTACCCTATAGGTAACGGTGCAGGCAAGTGCCAGACCCTCTACCCTTACCTTAGTTGATTCTCTTTCGCTGACTAGGGGCGTCGCCAATTCTTTCGGGACGTTGTGCCAGCACTCGCAAGAAATCCTCTCAAGGCCCAGTTACCTTTGAGTGTGTGAGGACGTTATTAGGTCTTCTAGGATTTTTTGAGTATCATGCGCAAACAAACAAAACCATTTTTTGCTTGATTGCTCACATAGATTAAGTTAAAGGAAAATTTATTTCATTTTCGCGTTGTCTTATGTATGTGGCCATAAAATTTTCGTGATCACAGACTCAATCTCCTCAAAAGTTTTTTCCAAAACCTAACCTGGACGACCCTCAATCGGTTCCAACGGAACCTTGTCGGTCCAGGCGTCTTTTGGACCTCCCCCCATTATCGGGAGGAGTTCCAGGTCTTTTGCCATTTAGGCATCAAAGACGGAACGTTGCCACAGTGGTTGGTTCCTCTTTTCTTGGAGCAAACTTAGTTGGGAACCCTAGTCGGTCTCCCAACACCACACCGCACATCACTTCCCCCTTGTCCCCTAGGGGGAAGAAGAGTGCATCCCATACGGGAAGCCAGCTGAATTCACAACCGGGTACGTCACAGACTAACCCTCGTTCTAACCAGAACTTCGTGTCTTCACACGTTGCCATGGCGTAAACCTCTCAATCACCCTTCTTAGCGACGTTAAATCTACCGGATTTAACCAAGCTCACCAATGACCCCATCGCACACGACCCCAATTGACCTCCCATGCCCACGAAGCTCCCTTCAAACATACCAAAGTTTGAGGGCAAGCAAGCGAAAGACCCAGGGAATCATATAATGACCTTTCACCAGTGGTGCTCATCGAATAGCATCATTGACGATACTATTCGATTGAGGCTATTTCAACGCACTCTCACGGGAGTGGCCGCGAAATGGTACGTTGAGCAACCCCCTGCTTCACATAGAACCTTTAGCGCCCTCGCTACTGCATTCCTCACATACTTTTAGTTACCCATTCACCACGATTCAGGAATGGAGTTACTGACTCATTTCAGACAATATCCCTCTACCCACATTTCTGAACACTTCCATGAGTGGAGACGACGTCATAGCTTATGCAAAGCTCAACTCGACGACCGAGTCCTTTTAGATTTATTTTTGAAAACTCTAACGGCGGAGATTTCAAAGGATGTGGCGCAACGTAACCCCGCATCCGAAGAGGACGCAATCAGTAAAGCCCAACAGCTCGAACTGATCTATATGCAATCAAGATACATATACAATATCCTGCCTAACGCCCTGCGCTTGCAATCTTATCAAGAATTGCCAGGCGCGTCGAACTCTGCAGACGGACTTATTGGGTCAATGACCCAAGGGTACCTAGGCAGCAGCAGTCAGACTCCCGGTTACACGCATGGGTCTACCCAGAACATGTCTCAACCCAGATTCCAAAGTCATCATATGCAACAGCAAAATTTGACTAATAGGGCGCCAGCGTATCACCAAGGAGGACCTTACCCTCCAGCCGGGGGGACCCAGTACGCAGGAAGAAAAACTGACGAAAGAACTCCCCCCAAATGGCCAGGTGCAAACATGGGACAGCAGAATGCTCAGTCCCAAGCACATAACCTACCAACGCAAAACAATGCACAGGTGAACTTTGTGCAGCCGTCCCAAAATCAACCACACCGGTATGATTAGGAGAATTACCCTCCTAACGTGGTCAAAAGAAAGGTAAAAAAAAAACTCAAAGGGAACCCTGGACAGGGGGGCAGCAACCAACAGCGCCCACCACGACGTCGGGCTGGAGATAATTCCAACCGGAACCAGAACCAGGAGCCAAGCAATGCCCAAAAACAAAGGCAAGCGGCCACCTCTACAAACAAACCATTCTTGTTCAATATGTGGTGAGTACGGGCACTATACTCACCACTGTCCCGAACTCCCTGAGCTTAAAAAGCTTCAGAGTAACCGAGGACAAAGAGGTGCTTCCCAGACAACTGCAGTTATGCAAGAACCCTTCCCCCATCAAGGAACGGTCAGCACTCAGCAGCAAAACCCCAACGATTCCGAGAAAAACAACCATGAAATTTACATGGCTGGGGAATAAATGTTTTTCCAAACCTGGAATCGCAACTACGACACCCCACCAGACACCTGTATGTCAGGGGCTAGTATGAGCGCGCCGACTGCACCTTTGACCATTCCAAAGATTCCTTTGGAACCATTGCCAAAAATGGTTAAAGGGCCTAATAGGTGAGCAGGTAACTACTCTAAATCAGCCCACAATTACAGCATCGTAGACAATTTAGCCCAGTCACCTGCTGTTATGTCTGCTTTGGAGGTACTGCAGTCGTGCCCGAAGCAGCGGAAAGCCCTACTTTCCACCTTAGGCGTCGTAGACCCTGCCGACACGCACATGATGGCTTTTGATTTAGACAAAGCCACCCCTAGGCTTCCCTCCATGGTCGCCTTCCAGATACCAGTATCGGTACAGAATATCACTATTCACCGATGTGTCATTGACGAGGGTGCATCCACGTACATCATGTCAAAAAATGTATGGCAGAAGTTAGGAGCCCCAGAACTCAAACCTTCCGTCATCACTCTCAGAGCATACGACGGTCGTCCCTTGACCCCCGTCGGTCTCTTCCAAAACGTACCGGTCTGCTTTGCTGGGAAAACGGTCCACATAGACATCGAAGTCTTGGACGCACACTTGGATTACAATATACTCCTTGGGCGGAGTTACATGTACGCCATGTCTTCCATAGCATCCTTCGTTTTCCGCATCATGATGTTCCCCCACGAGGATCGAATCATTACAGTAGACCAGCTGACGCACACTGAAAAGCATCCTTTGACCAACACAGATATGGCTCTACCCTATGTAGACACAGCCACTAATGGTCTTGTACGGTATCAGGAATATGGCCCTGGCCAATTCAAACTGTCGTCCGTCCTAGGCTCATTCCTAGGAGATCCTCCTATTATCCCTGAGGTATCGCCCGATGCCACAGCGGCCCTGGTGTGCATGATGTCCACATCAAGCACCGAGGTTAGTCAGGACACGAACTCAAGCAGTAACGACACCGAGGCATCAGCTACTGCAGCCTCCATAGTCTATGCCGCCTCCCAAACTCCTTTCCTATACCCACCTCCTGGCTTCACCTCCCAGCAGGTCTTGGCAACACTGGTACTACCCAACATATCGTTGGCATTCCCAGTGTGGTATCTCATTCCCCCTCCAAGAACGCCAGCTACCAACGTTACTGCGTTTGGGTTACAACCCCCCGATCCCGAGGAGTCCCAACCTACCCAAGTAGCCGCCGAAACCACCCCCGCAAAGGAAATCCCCACTGCGAAACCGGCAACCACGACAAAGAAAATCGCCAAGAAAGGAAAGAAAGTGGTGACCCCCACCATGCAGAGGGAGTCATCAGCTTGTGCTATATGTGATGTCACAGGACACCCTACTCACATATGCCCGGAGTTGGACGAGTTACAACCACTCCTCAGCTGCGAGGCAGGCACCTCAAAACGGCATTCCCATAAAAAGGAACTTGCCACCAAAAATATAGGCAAACCGTTGTGTACCAATCACGCATCCACCCTCTGTGACACCTATGGGCATTATACCCATCACTGTCTAGAAATACCACGGTATAGGGACGCCTTACACGCGATCGAGCGATCCTATCAAGAGGATCCCTCCATCCAGTCTATTAATGACGAGCCGCGCACCATCTTGTACTTACAAGAGGAGCACCGATACGTAGAGCACCCCTAGTAATGCCCGTTATATGTTGCACGCTATGCGATGAACGTGGCCACTACGTCGAAGAGTGTGCCGCATTGGAACTCATTCACAAATGGTATCCAATCGAAAGGGTCTACTATGTGGGACTACGGGTAGCACATTTCACATGCCCGTTATACACCGACAATCACTTATTGGAGGATTGTCACTACATACCTCGCTTCTGACTAGCCCTTGCTAGTCTCTGCTCAGCCATAGTTCATCTCTCTCAAGAAGACGATATGGATGTCGAATCCATCGCCAGCTCCATGACCCAAGCAAAGGAGATGAGCGGGTCTATCATGTTCTTGACAGCAGAAGAACGACCTAGTGGGAAATCCATAGTTACCCCTGCAGGCACTTTACAAAACCCACCCGCATGCACGTTATGCAAGAAGACAGACCATATAATAGTCCACTGCCCTGACTTAGCAGCATACCGACGATGGTACCCCGCCTGGCCTCAGACCACGCACGATGGGAGACCCATATCGCGGACATTTTGCCTAATATGTCAAGGTAATCATTATGACTGACATTGTACTTATGTCTCACGGATCCGTCCCACTATCGACATGATTAATGCCGTAGAAAAGAGGACGAGCGACCTCCAAGAATGGCATAAAAGATGTCGCCAGCTCAACGTCCCCACCACCACGATGGTGTTACAAGCCGGATAAGACTGCACACCAACCACATAAACCCCAGGCCAAGCCTAGGATAACATGCAGCCTATGTGATCTAAACCATCAACTGATCAACCAATGCAGAGAACTCAAACCCCTTGCAAATAGTCTCTGCATAATCTCGTCTCTCGCCCAAAAGCCTCTCTCTAATCAAGAGAAGATCACACGCACTTACTTCCGGATTTTCTCACACTTTCATCATACATTTAAGTGCACGCATCTCCCCAAGCTGAGAGCATCTAGAGCAGCATTAAGTCAACCACCCACCAAAAAGGGAGGCAAGTTTCAACCCGCGACGCAAAAATGGAAACAGAAGACAACTTGGTCCGCAATAGACCCTTTCCAAGCATCCACATTTGGAACATTGAGTAGTGTAGATTCTCACACTATCTACTCTGTCAGCGCTGTGATACCCTGCACCATTTGCACCAATCATAATCACGCACCAGAGGGATGTCCGTTGCTACAGACGTTCAGACACCTCTGCGCTAAAATCAACTTCCATTTACCCGGAATTTCCTATCCTAGCGGGAAGGCCAACTATCGGCTCACTCAGGACTCCATTGCAGAGATCCTTCCCCCGCCGCATGCCAGCGACACAACTCATCACATACGACTTGTGTCATCGCACGCCCAAAACAGGATTTCAACAACCCCTCCGTCACAGGAATTCAGCTTTATTCCTGTCACAAAAAACCAAGGCACCTTACGCCCTTGCATCGGTTTACGCGAGATCCCAAACTTGCACACAGCCATCGAACTCGATGACACCCAGCCTCTAGAGCAACCCCTAGTACAACTAGAGCTAGTTGATGAAAACAGGCATCAATCGCTGCAACATAATGAGGCCCATAAGAAAAGGGTAAAAGTATCATTCGACCGCCACATCACCCCTCGCTCATTTACTGAAGGAGAGCTAGTCCTTCGCTATGATGTCGCAAAAGAAGCCTTAGGGCCATGAAAGTTCGAAACCCTGTGGAAAGGGCCCTATATCATCAAACATTGCCTCCGGCAGGGGGCATACATCTTGACGGAATCGAACAGGACCTACCTCACTAACCCCGTCAACGGCCTTTACCTCAAGAAATTCTAACCATAAGGGCCCCTGTAGCCCTTATCCCCTAGAGCTAGTGTACACAAAAACCCCAACACCGAAATATTTTTGACCCAAAAAACCTAAGCGCGCTCAAAATATCACCATGGCTCACCAACTTGAACCTTATTTCGGATTTGCTGATGGAGCATCGCGATGGTCTCAAAACTTAGCTGCAGCCGCCTGGGTCATCTACTACCCTGACCGATCACCACTATGTTCAAACGGTGTGTGCATCGGTTCAGCAACCAACAATCAGGCAGAATATGATGCAGTTATCGGACTTATGTGCGAGGCCCTCCACCAAGGCATCCGCCATATGCATGTCTACCTAGATTCCCAGTTAGTAGTCTCGCAGTTAAACCAAACATTTGAAACCAGGGATGCAAACCTATTTAGAAAATATTTGCGTGCCAAAAGATTAAGCAGACAATTTGATTATATTACATTCTCACATGTATCAAGGAATCAAAACCAAACAGCTGATCGCATAGCTAACAATATCCTAGATTGGAATGCATCGCGAGCAAACCACCATACATAAAAACCAAAAACATGTATACAGTTGATCGCATAGCTAACAATATCCTAGATTGGAATGCATCACGAGCAAACCACCGTACATAAAAACCAAAAACATGTATATCCATCAGCATAACACAAAATGCATAAACTGAAATAGACATCACACCATGTAGAGCCGCAAAAAAGATCTCTCATATATATATCAAAAAATATGTGTATCAGAGTACAAAAATAGTATCACTGGCCCATTGGCCAGCCCAAAAATACAGAGGTCGTCAAAAATAAGGGAAGCATCCTCATAATGGGTGCTTTCCCTGTGTACAAATCTACCCTAGGGGGGTGCCCCCTCAGGAGGAGCACCTGGGCCCACCACTACTCCTGGTGCCACCACCGGAGCTGTTGTCGCCACTGCGATAGCTACCCGTCGTAGAGTCGGCCAGTAGTCCCTCTCACGGGCCATCACTGTCTCTAGCCATATCTCCTCGAAGTCATCCATCAGACCTCGAGCAGGCATCCCGTGGGTCAAATGGTCCACTCGACCCCGGAAGTCCTCTAGAGCCTCTACCTGAGCTGTAAGTGCTGCGATGCGCGCCTCAGCTACATCTGCACGAGCTCTCTCTACCGCTACCTCAGCTGCACCCGTGCCGCTACCCTCACCAGAAGGACCAGCACCATCCCCACCAGGTCTATCGGCACCCTCGCCCGGTTCACCTACGGCACCACCTCCCTGACCACCAGGTGGTCGTTGTAAAGGATTGTGACCCACCAGTCGGGCCACTGGGCATCCCACCTCGCCAACATCTGCACGAGTAACCAAAAGAATGTCAGTGTCAATAAAAAACACTCAAGCACACAAAAAACTCGAGTAAATGCAGAAATATAACACATACCTGCGGGACCCCAAACATAACCAAAAGGGAGACCAATATCTGGATCAACCTGAAATTCCATCCCTGCGTAAGGGTATGGCAAGAACATTTGCAGATTGGCCTCGACCCAGGGCTCCATCGTGTCGTTCCAATAACGACCCACCACGCCACCACCGCCGCGTGGCATCACCGGAGCCCACCTCCTCATGCGTGGCTCCCTCGGCCCCCCAATAGGCACAGCCACCACGAGCCTCAGTAGCACAACCCTCTCGTACATAATGCTGCACAAAATGCTGGCATATGCAAATGATTTGGATCCACGCTGGACCCGGTTCAATTGCGACACCATACCATCAAAGCAAAAACGAGCAAAATCAAAGAAATGCCCGTTCCTCAAATGGCGTAAAACCGCCACCTGTGGGCCCGATGAGGTGCAAAGGTGCAAACGACCCTGCCAGTCGCACAATAATGGCCAGAGCACACCGCTCAGCCACATCTGTCACTAAGGCGATATTGATGCACCCCTCAATAAGAGGCACACCACCGCAATGCCTCCTCCTGAACCTGTCCATGTTCACCCATCCAGCAGGAAGTGGATACCTCAGCGCCTCGCCCTGAGGTAGTAATCCGGTCACAAAGTAAATATCCATCTCCAGACAGATAATCAAGTTCATCCCCCTCAGGACAAACATGTTGCGCCTCCTGCGCCAATGTTGTATGATATAACGTAACAAACGGTCCTGTGACCGAAGGAACTCGTTTTTGGCAAACTTCAAGAGGCCCCAGGCAGCCAACTGATGGCAAGCCCCAGCATCAGCAGCCAGAGCGGTCCGGATCTCGAGCAAATCTCGTTCTCTCCACACCAACCTGCCAAGAAACAGGCACCCATCAGTACAAAGGAGAAAAATCATAAGGGACAGCAAAAAACCCAAGTTTTTTCATTAATACTACCCTTGCACGCCTATCTCTCAGACATGCGCACCCTTGCACGCCTATTTCATTCACAGGCACGCCCTTGCGCGCAAAGAGGTAGGAACAGCGCGCCCTTGCGCGGCTGTACCTAAGAAATAAGCGCAAGGGGGGCGCCAATTTGCCTAGATCGCTCTCGCAATCTAGGGCAAAAAGCCCCTTTGAGGCCGTACAAACCTAATTTGTATGGCCCCCGGCGTCACCAAACTGGAAAAATTAAAATGCAGGACATCATAAGAGTTACCTCGGCATAGTATCGCTAATCCCCGATACACAGGCTGACCGCAACGGCAAGAAAGGCTTTGTTATCACCTCTGATCTCCCAAAACTCAGCAAGTACAAATGAATAGGATTAGGGCCATAATCCCTTATTTATCGCCCTTTTCCAGAAACTTCGGAGGTCCATAACAGGAGATCAAAAGATCCATTCTGCAAACCGTAAGTTGCACCATAATCAGTTTACCATGACGAACGAAAGCAATGCCCTACATTCGCTTTTTGAAGAAAGATTTTTTTCAAGCGCCGGCAGGTATGCACCCTCCCATCTTCCTTTCCAAGATTCATGTTTTTCAATAATATTGAATGAAAAGAAGATGCTTTCACTTGAGGTAGTTGTTTTTGCAGGAAGAACCCGCAAACCATTCACAACACCCACCACCGAAAGTTCCGGAGCAAGTATCATTCTACCCTCAGCATGATAGAGTCCCAGAAAACTTTGCATATCCTGACATCATTTCTCCATTAGAAATAAACCATAGGGTCCTCATACCCGACCACGTTTATCATCACCTCACCCTGCATATGATAAACGTCTGCGATGGTCAGTAGAGCCTCCCCTCCATGGCGATCATCATCCCAAGTAGACCATACATCACCCTACAAGTGACACCATGGCCATACCATTTTAGTCCAGGAAGCACCTCATGCCCATCCATATATCATGCATAAGGTCAAGTTCACCATCTAACTGAACCCCCTTCCCGGACAATCAAGTTGTATAAGCAGAATGAAAGCGCACCTCCGCGCACCGCATTTGGCCCACCATACCTCCATCAACATTAACCCATCTGCGACATCTTCCGCTTCATCAACCCCGCACATGAGACCAACCAATGGGACCCCTACCCCCAGCAAAACACCGTCCTCACACCATCAAGTGAGCAACCCTCTTTCATGTTTTGGGGTACCCGTCTCTGTGTTTTGTACAAACCAAACCCCATTATTTTATTCTTTTGGTAAGTGTACAAAGATCACAAACAACGCCCTTCGCCTCTTCGCCCTCATATTGCACTTTTCCTCCCATGGCAGTAGTCCCCCATCTCCCTTGGTCGAAGTATTTCATACCCCCCATGCACGCACCATTACAACACTCATAGGTGGTTCATACCCGCCTTGGAAGTCCTACCGACTCCAGGGACTTTTCCCTTCAGAAATACCTATGACTGCCGCCAAGCTGCTCAAATATACTTCGACCTCGAGCCACTGAATCCTTATCATCCGTTTTCAGCTACCGCTCACCAACATGCCTATGTTAAACCCATTATGGTTCGGTTAAGGCTTCCTTTTTGTCGACATCAACACCTCTTTTTCAAAAAGGAAGCGGTACCTTAGATGACCCCTCCCCATGTAAAGGGGTATCCTCGGGTGGCACTATGGGAGACATCATTGTCCATAGATGTCATCGATCCTCTTGACATTCGACTACAGCAAAAGCTTTCATGTCACGATGGTATCATACCTTACAACCATTGCACTTTGATCAAGATCCGTCGAAGACCCGTGCTTTTATAAGCGTCTTTGACAACAATGCTTACACGGGAAGGTCCCAGTCAGTACATATGCGTACATTGCACAGTGATATGCCATACCAAGATTACGCATATGGGTACCACATTCCACCTATCGTCAACAAAAAAACGCCCCTGAGGGCGTCAGCAGTCGTCGTCAGCAACCACCAAGATCACTACCACAGTAGCGACACAAACAGCACATGTATCTGTCAACTTTGTTTAACTAGCCATAGCATCACGAGCATGGGACATGCCCGCCTCGTTGAAATTTTGCAAATATTGTATATTTTGTCTGCTTGTAGGGGGTCCCTTAGGCCATGGTTATCTTGGAACCGGTGGAAGGTGTTGTCTCTTCTACACGCAGGCCTCGCTCTCTCTCTCTCTCTCTCTGCGTACGATACAGAAAAGAAACTATAATGTATTTCGACTATACAGTTCTTCCTAGACCTCACACATTAGGGGGCATCTGTTAACACTGGAAAATCGTACAGCAGAAAACGATATCAGTTAATGTCGAGCCTAAGGATTTACAGGACAGAGATACATTATGGAATCAAAATGTATCTAAAATCTTTAAGGTTTTGAGCAAATCAAATTTGAACTAGTCATAAATGCTCAAATGCGCGCTTTTTCCTTCAAAAAGAGTGCCTTCTGCACGCACTGGAGCCCAATAAGCACGCATTCCTGGAAGTAGCAAAAAGTCACTCCGGGACCACAAGCAAGCAAAGGACAGTTTCTCCTTATGTGAAAGCCGCCTAAGGACAGCACCAGCACCTCCTTAGGCCTTGTGTGAGCACACAAAAGCATATTTCAGCACACAATGGAATCATGCCCCTCCCTTGGGTCACCATCCACCATGTACCAAGGGAGGGAAGGAAGTTTGAAAGCTCACCTATATAAACCCACAAAGAGATGAACAATGTGTGATCACAAGGTTATGCTGGCCAAAGTTGCCCAAGCAAAACCAGTTGTTTGTGTGACCCAAGGAGCTGAAGAAGAGGACTCGATTGTTGGTCATCCAACAATCTTAGTTCATTGTAGCAGAGAGAGAGAGTTGAACTGCGTCAGAGAGCAAAACTTGAAGGACAAACATCCTTGCATCGGGTCCTAGAGCCACTGCATAGGCCCTTTGGCAAGTGGGTAAGATTTGTTTTCATTCCAAGCATTCAATAAGAAGAAGGCCATCGAGCCGTTGTTTACCTTGTTACTATTTGGAACTCTCTATGTAGCTTCTTTTGTGTTTTTAGTTTTAGTTTTTTAACAGAGCATACTTTAGTGTATTACTTCATTTAAGTTTTATGCTTTTGAGCTCCCCCCAGATACTGCCTGTTACCTATAGTTTAGAGGGTAGACCACACTCTCTAAAATTCGTGCGATTTCGTACACCCGTGTGTCAAATCCACCACAACACTCCTCATGACGTCTTCCCCAGAAGGGGAAATCCTCATACTTATCATAATGGGGGGAATTCATTGAATGCATTGGTTTATATGTGTGAGAAGTATTTTTAACACAATCCAATAGAATCACAGAGGCCCTCCTACCTTAGAAAATCACACCACTTTAGTTTGGAGGATGGGTACATGCATTTACCCTTGGAGGCATCTAGCTTAGGTTCTCCTAACTGGCTTGTTGTTCCCTCCGAGAGGCAAGAGATGTAAACAGAGAAGTTTTAGTTGGTTCATATTGAAGCACCCTCTAACTTCCGTACCTCCTATCCATCCTTCCTTTTAGCTATTGCTTCGACAGATGCATGCACTAAGTGTAGTCTGTCAGCTATGCAGATTATCCATGTGATTCTTGACTAAATATTCATGCACAATCTAGTAGTGAGACTCCTAAAAAATAGATGTTGGTAGAATCATACCAATTAGCGTATATATGGCCTAGTTCCTCTGGCTTCTGCAATTATCCCTCTTCCCCCCTGCCCTCCTATTCCCCTCCTCCCTTCTCTCTTTCTCCTCCCCTTTCCCTAATCCCCCCATCTCTATTTCTCTCTCCTTAATCGCCCCACTCACTCTATCGCCTTCTCTCTCCCTATCCCTTTCTCTTTCTCACTCTCACTCCCTCTTTCTCTCTCTCCCTCTCTCCCTCCCTTTCCTCATCTCTTTCTCCCTCTTCCCATATCTCTCTCCCTTTCATGAAACCCTTACTTTTTTTTATGCACAAAGGAACACACAAGCATTATTTTTTTAATAATGAATGCATGTCATTATTTAAATAACATGTGCACATTCCTAGGACATGTGAGAAGCTCGATGTGGAGGTTTGACAAACACCAAAGCTAGTAAAAAAGAAATGTGCTCACATTTATGAGAAAAAACATGCATTCTCGAAATTTGTATGCTTTGTACACTCTTGTGGCATAAAAATTGGCTAGCTTCTTCATGCAAGCACAAGACCTTTACAAAAATATATTGGATATGAGTTCATCATGTCATTTAATTAAAAAAACGCTACAAAATTAAATGAATAAAATATTTTGATTGTAAATTAAGTTATAGTTTTCTATGGCATGTGGTATTGATAAATCATCCTATTGGCTCATGATACTATAAAAATTCAAGCTACAGGTTAAGAATATTTATAGAATATGAATATTTAATAAAATAATTTAAAACATAAGTATAATTGATTTAGTTGATTGTTTATGATACTTTTAATTTTAGTAATGTAAAGTATATCACTAGATAAGCATTTTTATGTCTATCACAGATTGATTCTTATTGACACTTATCAACCATTTAAATTATATAAGTAGCATAATCTATAATGTGAGATCAAAATTAAAAATATTTAAAACCATTATTTTAATTATAATTTAATTCTAATTTTTATGAATAGTAATGAATAAATTGAACTAATTAGTATATTATTGTTTATATGACACTATTTTATTGAAAAAATATTTATTTAATAATATTAGAATGTATAAATATTTTTCTTATTATAAAAAAATACAAAGAATATATAAAAGTGACACTAGTTATATAAAATTTAGTTGAATGAGTAATAATTCAATATTTAAAATAGACCAATTAATAATAAAATAAAATTATCATGTTTTATTTTTCTCTTAATTAATATATTAACCATAAAAAATAATTCATTTTTATATTTTTGAAATAAAAAAATATACAAATTCATGATATATTTAATAAAAATATAAAGTGTTTATTTTTAAATATAATAAAAAGTCATTATAATTTTTTTAATAAATAAATATTATTTAAAAATAATTGTTTAAAATAATAAAATCTATATTACAATATTATAATATACACTTTATAAATATAATTCACTAATCTATTATGTTCATTTAATATAAAAAAAATTGAAAACAAAAAGAAGTAATATGAATAAGTTATATATATATATATATATATATATATATATATATATATATATATGAAATTCAATTAATCAATTGCACATAGTAAAAATGAGAATCTTAAATATGTTTTTATGGTGCTAATGGTCTTAAATTAAAACAAACAAACATAATCCATGGACGACTTTTTATTAACTTGAAACAAATACAATAATATAGTAATTCATGTATCTTCTTGGAGAACTTTTGTTTTTGCCAATACCAATGAGGAAATTTCTTCATTCAGTGAAGGAACTAGAGAAATATATTTTCCCTTTCGCATTCTATCGGGAGTCTCTGAAGGCCTTTGTTTTTTTTTCCTGCAATAATTGAAGACGATAATTTTGAACATTCTATTGTCAAAATCTGCATCGCCCAATTATTATTTAATATTAATTTCCCAACCTCATAGTGGTGGCTTGTGGGTTGGTTTCAGAACTATCAACTCATTTCAGCTGATACCTCTCGTCAACCACAAAGGCAGCTTCAGATCTTGCATGGTGATGCCATATTGTGCTTATTGTATCACGATAGAATCTTCTCAGTCTTCGGTTGTTCTCTGCTAACGAATTAGTTATGGCACACGTCTGGCTTACTAGGATATCTACACCATTATTTGACCGATTCAGTTCAAGTTTCACAATTTTAGTCATTTTTGTCCCAAAGGTTGTGGGAGGTTAGCACGTGGATTTGGTTCTCTTCTTTGCACCGTGATTCAAACTTTGATTGATTCTCTCCAGTTTAGTAACCTGTAATGACAATGGAAATATCGATGAAGGCCTCCACATTTTCAGTGGGAACTGCATACGTTGGGGTTCTGATGTTCGCTCTCTTTGGCATCGCAAACACTGTTGAAGCACCAACTCCAAGCCTCGTTGTCGGTGTGGGTTCCATGGACTTCGTTCCTTCTGTCGGTGAATCTCTTGTGACCTTCGTTCATTCATTTTTGGCCTACATGTTCTTATGAGAGAATTATTTTTGGTGGTGCTTGGGGATGCATTAACATTTACAAGTTTGATGGCTATGTTCATAAAATCAAACAAGACAATGTAATTAACAACCGAAAGAGAAAGCATAAAACTACAAATGTATACATAATTTGATAAAACCACAGAGGAAATAAAAAATATACTAACTAGCCATCTAGAGCAGAATCTACAGCTTTATCATTGAAATATCGTGCACCCGGTGGGATAAACTCATATTGCTGAACCAGATTTCATTTCAAAATTTTGGTGCCCAATTCTAACTCAAAATTTTGGGCACGATATATAATTTGAGAGGAGAAAAGGCATTCAAGTCGTACCATGGGGTTTGTCTTCTCCGCCAGTTGGGTTCTCCCTCGGGAGTTGAAGCTATTGGAAAATGGGGGAGGTGAGCCTTATGTAGTGTCCGAGGTCTGCACAATTTAATATTTGCAAGTGGGGACATGTATTTTGGATCCATGGTATGGCATGGGCATGGACATGGGATGGGCATGGGTGTGGGCATGGTCATTGGTACTCTTGGATCAATAGTCCAGGAAATATTAGTTTTCATATGTCTATGCTAATGTCCATCAAATACAATTAAAATTTTTGCAAAACTATCAAAATCCTTTGTTGAAATTGTGAACATAGATTAAGAAAATGTAAAAGGGTCAAATTTAAATTTTAAAAAATAGGTATATTTTGAAATTCCAATCCTAATTAGAATAGAAAGCATGTCAGGGTCAAATTCCGACGAATTGGCTTAAAAATACAAAAATTCGGTAATACAATTAGCTTGGCGAATTAATAAGAAGGTTTTAGTATGGTACAGAAAGGTTTGAAAAATAAATATTTTTGTTCACAAAAATTTATTTTTCCTTTACGCCAAACATTTTTTTCGACTTTTCAGGTGCCGGTCCACTCTAAAATCGTAATCTCCCTCGATTTTGATTAACGAATTTTTGTTCAGCAAACAGTGAGCATTGCTGCGAGCATTGGTGATAATTAGAGGAATTTATGTTTAATTCAGCATAACTAAAAATATTAATAGATTTATATCAGTGTTGCATAAAAGTATGTTATATAATTTAATAGTTTCTAAATTGCTAAATAGTTTTTAATATTAGTTAAGTTTATATGAATTTATTTAACGGTTGAGAAATGATTTTTTTTAGATATGTGAGATTTTTCATATATATTTCTTTAAGATTTTGTTATTAACCAATTTTATTTATATTATTTTCATTATGTAATATTATTAAATTTGATACTATTTTATTTTTCAAAATTGAAAATGTTTATACCTTTTAAACCATTAATGATTACTATTGGATAATTTATGAGTTTTCTTTTATATTTAGAAAAAATAATATTTTCAGTTTTTGTAATATGTATACTCCGATGTACCCGGGATGCGGGTGATGGAACTAGCACGAAGTACAATCATTTCTCACACACCCCGGAAGATGGAGATCTTCTGTGCAGAGCTTCACCTGTTGTGGATCTTCAAACTGTTAGTCATCCGCACGAGACAAACGAAATAAGGTATGATGATGAGATGTTGGGTATAGCTTCACCCTCTCCAGGGTACCCCCTTGCAAATATCACCATAAATGATTATCATGATTGATTTTTATATTAGCCATCACCCTTCCCCCAAGCCTGCTCAAGAAATTGGTGATGGCACGCAGCTACGTGTGAGACATACTCATTTCCATCCCCCTCGCATGTGTCCAAGATTCTTTAAAAGGACGAGCCCTTAGCCCCAAGTAACTCACAATAATTTCTCTCTACCTTTCCTTTTGACTCTTCTTTGGCACTTCCCCAATTCAAGACGGTTGTGCAGCCCTCTTCTCAGCGCTGCGCTGCAGAGTCCCCTCTGGGTTGTGAGTTCCCAGTCTGCACACCTCTTCCCTGGCCCTTCTGCTCCCCAGCCCTCGACACTATTTGTCCCCCTACTGTGTACCCTTCCCTCGAAGCCTCTCCCCTGCCACATTATGTAATGGCCCCCATATTACGCTAGAGAACAATCTGAGGTAGTCAGAAAGGTGATCTCCCTGGCCGTTATCACTATGGAGAGGAGAACTACTTAGAGCTAATGGAAGGCTGCTCCTTCGACTGTTTTGTGAGATAGAGCTCCGAGCCCGAGTAGGAGGAAGAAGCTCCAGTGCAAGCTGCGTAGAGAGGTAGGTGCGGCCCGCGAACGTCCACCATAGTGCACTAGGTGCACCCCCTGCCTCGCAAGACTAATCTGATGCCAGTTCAGGTGGAGGAAGACAATGAATTAGATGTCTAGGTGATGGATTCTGAAGGTAACTGGATGCGCGCCCCTGACACAAAGGATCCAGAGTCCCCCATCCTCTGATCACCTCTCCCCAAACCCAGGCTTTCAGTGGCAAACTCTGAGGAAGCGGTTGCGCAGGTGCCCACTTGCCTCATAAAGGAGGAGGTCCCCAACAGTGATGATGAAGATAAAGATTGAGGCCGACACAACTACATGGATCTTCCATGTTTTTTTTCAAACATGCCACCATTAGTGTTTTTTTGTTTCTGCATATTTTGTACTATCTAGATACATCAACGCTAATACACATATTGTAATTTTATGTCTCAATTTTTTTCCGGGCTGGTTTCCTCCTCTGAGGTAGACACAAAACCGAGCAACTAAGGCTGGGATTGGTTAAGCGCAACTTGCCAACCTGATATATAGCATATGTAATGTTTCTTTTATCAAATTAATAGAATATACTAACTTATCAAAAAAAATATATGTATACTCCAGAATTTTTTCCGTATTGGAGTTTAGAGAGTTGAATTTATTTCGTACCAAATTGAATTCGAATTCAAACTTGGTAACTATTCTTGGCACAATAGAATATTGAGAAGATAAATATGTTAGAGGTAAATGGAAAAAAATGGAGGATGGGATGAAGACAACCCGCAATTAGTGTTGGTGACTTCACCCACATGAATTCCACCCACAATGGATTATCATGGATATTATTTGTAGATTTGAGGGAAGATTGACAGTGGCATGAAGGGATATAGAGATTAAGGATTGGCAGAATGTATATTTCCTGCATCTAATGAAACTAATGAAGTAAAGTGTTTAGGTATGGAAAAATGGTTGAGTAGAAAAGGTCGTGAAGAAATAGAAAAAGAGGTGGACTCATGAGGAGGGAAGATATGAAATATATATCTAGAACTGCGAGGGGAGAAAAGTGCTTAACAAGAAGACAAGGGTTTTCAACAAGGGAGGGTTTGGGTACCTTGCTTGTGGTCAAGGTAGAGACAGTGAGGGTGAATGTTTTCTCTTTCATTTATAGGTTTTGGATGGATTGTATTTCATGTAGAGCTTCCAGATGGATTGTAATTCCCTTGGGCATCTACAATCCATTTTGGGGATATTATGTGTTTTTGGATATTATGGCACATATTCTATATGCATGAGTGGGAGGTAAGTTGAGCCAATAGACAATATGTCAAATAACCTACATTAGTTGAGCTTATAATGATTACAAATTTGGATATCCAATGGGCATGGAGTCATGCTCCATGCTTGCTTAAGGTTGGCTATTTGAAAAATTAATGGGTATAATTTATAAAATGAAAATAGTATAACATAATTTTTTAATAGATAATATTTTGTGCCTATATTTTTTAAATGTGTTTTTTTATGGACTATTAGATGGTGGCACGTTATATTTCAAATTTCATGAGGAGACATCTTGAGCCAGTTGTCATAAGGCTTAAGGAGTAGGCTCCCTAATCTTCATAGAGTGTCTGTATTTATGAAGTCACAAATTCCTAATAAGCTCTCAGTTAAATCTTAAGCCTTGCATAAATTACTTTAATTCCCACCATTATATATATATATATATATATATATATATATATATATATATATATATATATATATATATATATATAATCATTATTTTTACTTTATTTTTAACAAAATGAAAATAAACATCAACTTCTAAAGTCAATGTTTTAAAGATCATCGGCTATAAAGTTCATGTTTTTAAAAATAAAAGCAACAAAATTCAAGGCCTTGAAAATAATAACGGATAAGGAGTGTTTTTAAAATGTGAAAACAATGGCGAGTTTTTTATTTGTAGACATTTTAATATAATGTTTATTAAAAAAGATTATATATTTTTTAAATTTAAAATATTATCTTATACTCACTATCATGAAATTTGTATGTATTAAAATAAAATAAGCTTCAACTTCCAAAGTCGATGTTTCCAAAATCATGACATCTCATAAGTGTGGCTTGTTTACGTTAAGTGTTATATATATATATATATATATATATATATATATATATATATTTGAACTCTATAATGTACTAAAATAAAACATTTCAATGATTATCTATATAAGTTATGCATATTGTAACATACGCTTGTTATAGTGAAAGACATTTTCTCTATGGAGTTGGTTGGGAAAATATTGTTCATCCCAACCAATCTCCTCGTTTCATTCTCATCCTCCTCTATCGCATCAAAATTCAACATGTCGAAACCATTTTTTCCTTGTCGTCAGTCCCTTCGTCCGATATAGTGTTATTCATGCATTAAATAGTTTGACTTCGTGTCTCATTTACTCCACATGTAAAACTTCTTTGTGTAGTACAACGTTTGGCTTCGAGTCTTATTTAATCCACATGCAAAATCGTGGGCTCACAAGTTCTCATGGTATAAAGTCTAATAAAATTCTTCGAACACCTTTGCACCTTCTTGTTCCAACAAGTTCCAAAAATTCCATGAAGATTATTATGAAAGAAAGTTCCAACAATTTCAAGAATATTTTTGCGGAAGGGCTACAAAATGACATATGCTTCCCAACATTGGTTTGGAAAATGCATCCATTGATTTCATCATTGCTTTTTCCCTGATTTTGCACCAAAAATTACCACCACAATTCCATGAATATTGTTGCGGAAGGATGCATGCTTCTCAATGCCGATACAGACAATGCAGCAGCTGAATACATCATCTTTCTTCGTCTGTATGCACCAAAAATCATCACCTCTTCTTCTTTGTTGGATCCCTTGGGAGCCTTCGCCTTCTTAGTGGCCTTGGGATCCTTAACATTTTTTTCAGGATCTGTCGTAAAACCTTCCTTGTTGGCAATAACAACTCTTTCCTCAGGAGCATTCTCAGTAAGCGTGGAGGTCATGGTTGTGATTCACAGGATTCAATCATAAGAAAATCTCAGAGAACTCTAGTGGCCTGGCGACTTCAACACACAACAATGAAAAAATACCAAGATAATCGAAGAATCAACTTGTATAAATTCAAGAGACCAATGTTATAGGTAATTTTATCGCATAAGTTCAATAGGCCTACAAACCTGATCAATCAACATATGTGAACAGCTTGTCATCATCCCTACACAAAGCCCTAAGTATGACTTCAAAATCCCTGAGCTTCTAGGTCTGACTTCTTTAAATTAGTTCTTTTAGGGCCCACTGCACCCTGGGCATTTAGGGACCTGCATTGAACAGGAAGTTACTCCATTCTGCACCAGCGCTGATCAAAAACACGTTTTCCACTGTAGGGGGTACGTTGGTTCTAAATATTTGGGAAAAATAAAAATAATCCTACAGCTTCCTCTTCCAGAAGCTTCCAGGAATTGTTTTAACCATTTACCTTGGATAAGAACTTTGAATTCTATATGATCCTACCTTGGATATTTCACTTCTTGTCCCTTGAGCTCATCCTCCCATCAAGAGTGTACCTCAAGCCTAGATTGGTAAATGGACAAAAGTTCAAGCTTACCTCTCCTATAAATTTACATCCATCTGCAACATCAGGGTTGAATTTTGGAGATTGATCATACCCTAATGTTGTTTCCTTGCATCTAAGAGAGACATCATCTTCATGCATTAAGGTGACATTAAGTTTTTCTTTATGACAAGGAAGGACAAGTCAACTTGGGGAGATCTCTACAAGTTCATCTACTATTATTGGTTGTAAACTATCTCCTATTCATATTAATAGAAAGGGTATATTTTTTTCCTATATGTGTTATGTTACTTTTACATTCATATGTTTCAATGCTTTGTTGATCCATTGAATAGAGTAATTGGATAATGCTACATACATGTTGTATATTTTTGGCTTATTATGATTGTATGTGTAGGTTCTAATGATAGAAATCTAAGCTATGATCAAAGCTTACAAGTCGAGACAAGAGTAAATATTGCGATGGATTCCAAGTAATTTTCTTTCCATTCTTCAATTTCTCTAAGAGAAACCTTATATTATTTTCATTCTATTGTTCTAGACTAGTCTGCTAGGTCTAAGGAAGAAACTTCTTTCTGCACTTATAAATTTATAACTAGTGGTAAGTAAATTCAAGAAATCAGAACCAAGGAACTTATTAAGTGACTAATGTAGCATTGATGTCTTCCAGCATGTAATTTAATGGAATGAACTAGCTCAACAACCATTTCTAACAATGAGAATAATTTTTTAACTGCCACGTATGAACTGAAACATAGGAAAACCACCATAATTTTGACTGACAAACGATGCCACTGAGGTTCCTCTTCTTCACATCCATGAATAATATGAATTGAATCATTGAATTTATACTATAGAGACATGAGTATTATTCAATGAAGAGGAAGCCGCACTCTCAGAGTTGTCCTCTATATTCAATGCATAAGGGTTTGCACTATCATGAAATTTTGTATCATTTAGTGGAACTTGTGAAGCTTTCAACTGTTCTTTGAAATGTGAAATCATAAAATCAATTTCAACACATGGTCACTCATAGAGACCATAGCTTGATTTTAGGGTTTAATTTTGAGTCATGTTTCAAATATATAGAATCCTGGTGTAGATATCATGTTGATTGTTTGCCACATAGCACGATTTTTCTCTCACCAGAATCACGGATTAGACTACCAAAAATTTGAAACGAACTATTGATTTAGTGTACAAGAGGGTTTCCACCATTATCCGCTCACATCTCGGTTTGAATGGAAGAGTCACTCATGGTAGTAGAATTGACTCATCGTAGGGTGGTGATTGTATAAAAATAAAATATTTTCGAAGTCCCTTGGAGTATGTAAAAGTTATAGGTCATAGGTATTCTAACATTGTAAACAAAGGCTAAATATCTACTACACAGCAATGCTAGAAGTATGGGGAACGTCTCTCAAGTGCCTTGCGACAAACATTAAACAAGGAGTTGGATAAATTCAGTAAGCCTTATTGTTTGTTGACTAGGATTCAAGGAAGGAGAGCTCTCAATCACTATTTTGGTCCATATTGAACTCAAAGTATAGGGAAGGGAAGGCAATTTTACTATGTGGATAGATACATTGTAAAACACTTTAGACAAAGAGGGTCGCAACAATGGATTGAAAATCCATGAAAACTTTTGGTAATTGTAGTACTCCACTTAGCTATGGTTATTAATATTTATTTCTCAAACTTGGAAATCATTTGATATTATCATTGCAAATATTTCGTTTTGATATCCGATGAGATGGAAAACAATATCGACAAAAACCAATTTGATCAGGTGAGCCACTCTTCTCCTGATACCTTTGGTGCTCTGTTATGGTAAAATAGATGGTTGAAACTTGAAAGTATATACTTTTAGCTTATAATTCTCTCTCCTTTGTTTTCAGTTGGGTTTGAGGAATTTCTCCCACTGAAACTATGTTGGTCTTTTAATTGCCTCTTTACCAAACTCCTCTAGGGCTAATTTGAATCAAATTTGACTCCAATCTTTGGGGAAATAATCGAATCAGGCCCATTAAGAGATAACTTGGTCCAAAGCGTTGTCGCAATAGTCATATTGACTACCAAACTTTATTCTATCTTTAAAATGACAGAAAAAAAAGTCAGTATCCTTGTTTATTTATCTGATTTCATAACTTGGTCTCATAACTTACAGATGGAAGCCCACTTGTTGAGGTCAAAATCCATGGAATTTTGTTGGATGTGCTATCATCTATAGCATTTGTCAATGCTATAGAAAAGTAATACTTAAGTAGAGATTGTATCCATTGACACGACCCCCTTTGATTGCAAGGATGAGAGTGGTTCCTAAGGTATGGAGGTTAGAAAGTTTTTTCCCTTTAGTGTGGCATTGTTCACCCCATAAGGTGACATTGATGATGTAGCTTGACATGTCACACAAAGAGATAGTTTCTTTCCACATTCCTCCGCTCCTCCTTTCGACATTCCTTTTGACTTCCTGATGCAATTTCTAGTTTTATGTGCCCTTATAAACATGATGGGTTAAAATTGGGAAATGAAACTTCCAAAAATTAAAGCATAAACCTACTTATTAGTATGGCATTCAAATAAGGTGCGCATTTTTTAATTTTAGCATCAATTTAGCCTCATCCGAATAGGCTAGATTTAAATGGTAAGTGTCTTACACTATAATATATTAGATATTATTGCAATGTGATTTTAGGTATTATCATTCCAACCTATCACTACTCATCTTCAAAAATCATTTTGGAAGGATTTTACTACTCATATTCAAAATTCATGATGGAAGGAGGGTTCTATTAGTTTCTTTGGTTTTAGATGTCTCATTTAAAAAAAAATTTGATGTTAGGATTTTTTTTTTTAGTTTTAATTTTCTTGGTTTAAAAAAAGGAAAAAATCATTCCAACCCGTCACTATACACCTTGCAAACATATTCCTGAAGGACAAAATTATGAATTTAGTTTTCATGATGCTTCCTTGAAAAAATTGTTGATGTTAGGAGTTCCCTTTTATTTCTTATATTTCATCTTCTTAGTAGAATTCTTAATTTTTATTAAATTATGGTGTTATTTGACTTCCTTTTTTGAAGTGGATATTTCATTCCATTTTTTTAATATCTTGTATATGAGTATGTAGGCTAGGGGGAATTAAGTGCTCAAGCACCACAATTTCTCTGAATCAACTCTATTATGCCCACCATTTGTGCCACAAACTCTGTGCAGCTTCTCCACTTCGAATTTATGTGCATAATAAATTTTGTAACTTTAAGCTTTGAATTTATTAAATTTTGATGTTTACCTTCAGTTACATAATTAAGAATAAAACAACTATAATAGCTACAATTTTTCCACATGGCTTTCGAAATGTGACCTTCATTTTGAATTTGTTTTCATCCAAATGGAATTAAAACTCCATTTAAAAGAATTTGAACCCCTATCGATGATAAAATTAATAAATATATAAATGTATAAACCTAATTTCCTTAAGCATGGTCAAAATTTGTATTTTAAGAACCTTGTCAACAATTTTCTGTAAGGATCCTATCCTAACCTTTTTACTTGCTTTATGCACATATGAATCCTTTAGTAATTTTTTTTCTGGATTAATTTGGGATTAAATAATGTTAGATAATTACTTAATAAATACTCTGAAAGAACCCTCAAAGTATGATAACTTAAATCTTGAATTTACCTTGAATAACCACCTAATTCAGACTTCACGTAAAATAATAAGTTGGTGGTGATTTGAGTACCAACATAGGTGACCTTGGACTTGACTTATCTTCTCGTAGGAACCCTAGGTTCTACTAGGGAAGCCTCCCTTGTATTAGACTTTTTATTCACTAAACAAAGGGAAGTAATTGTCTCGATGAAAATAGAAACACTTTCGTGTTACACTCAACTTTGTACCTTGTGAGGACTTTGCACTTGAGTTCAAGATTGTGTGATAAGAGGGCTATATATATTTTCAAACTTGATAATGTTGATTGTTGATTACCATGGGATCATGTATTTTAATATCTCTTCCCCAAAATGTAAATACATAATAATATATTCTTATTCTTTCTTATTATCTTTAAAGTTGTAGGATATTACATAAAAAGGCGTTGGAGGCCATGGATATTTATGTTCTTTGGAAAGGGTTGCACCAACTCCATGAAAAAAAATATGATATTCCACTTCCTACACAGTCAAATTGTCTACTATGAACCTCAGGAACAAGTGTGGAGCATTAGTTGAAGCATAAATTCTAATGTATGTGCCCTTTCATAATACATACTAGTTTCCAACTTTACCAACTATTTCAATTTTTTTATCCATTATCCATAAAATTGTGTAATAAAAGAGTAATTATAATAAATGAGTAATGAATTTCCATTTCTCTTGAGATAGTGTGTGTGGTATTTTATCCATAGGTCCTGGAAAAATGCATGGATTAGAGGATCACTTGGTTTCCATTGTCATCCTATACCCAAGGAATGTACTAAAAAGATAACATCCAATAAGTAGCAGGGAATATAGAATGTTGGGTGTTTCCCTAACATTTTATGCCTGGCTTAGAATATTCCATCTTCTAAAGTCGAATAAAGGATGGTGGCTTAATTGAATATAATGTTGGTCTTAGCAATCATGGGTGTTAAAGACACCCATGACTATTTGAAATTTAAGGCATCTTCCTCTCCATATAATTGACAAAGGAGAGACACACAAAATTTGTAAAGACCTCTCAGCATCTTAGTGGGATAAAGCCCAATTTCCCTTACCTCCACACCCAGTTTTACTTACGTTGAACTTTGTCCTTAGAAGCCACTAGCTCTTCATTCCTTCTCTGTAGTAAAAAGGAAATTGTTGCATCCATTCCTTAATAAGTACAATTTCTTCTATGGGGAGCTTCTAGCACATGTGTATGGAATAAAGTTTGCATGAAAATATAGATTTTATCGGGGTTTTGATGTTTTAATAATTTGTTTTAAACTTCCATTTTCTTATATGAATGCATGTTATTAACATCATCGAATTGGACATAGAGACACTTTCCCATTTACCTTTAACTTACCTTGTTCTAAGTTGACCCCTTTGTTGTCCATATCATCAACTGCTTAATTATTATATAAATAACATGACACAATTTGATGGATTGGAATAGGTGTAATATAATTATTTTATCCTTTTCAGAATAATCCTCAACTTGCTATCATGAGGGAGGGAACTAGTAACCAAATGGTGTATGAGAAGCTTGAAGTATCGAATGATTATTAAAAAAAGATAATTTGTGGGAATTTTCTAGAGTAAAACCTTGAAACAACGCACAGGGTTCTACTTAATTATTGGAAACCAATCCCAGGTCCCATGAATATGAAATTTTTATGTTTACTCTAGTGAAAAAATATAACCACCCACCCCATAATTTCCACCCTTTTTAAAAATATATTAAACACAAATACGGAGGGGAAAATGGATATTAGACACCTTTCTCAATTCTAAGGTTTACCCTATCGCCCACCTTTGAACTTACCTACTAAAATAAACATGGTTGATGACTCAATGTGATTTTTTTGATATATAGCCACTGGTTTCTAGATTATTCCTTAAATGCCATCTTGTCAGAGTTGATCATTGACCTAGGTGGTGGTCATATTTTGGAACTAAAGGTCATTCGTGGAGATCATTCTAAGAAAATAACAATAATGATATTCTTTCATTTAAATTTTGTGTTTGAGACCTAGATCCCAAGTAGTTATTCTAATCCATCAGAAGCCCACTTTGTTAGGACGTTGGATGTACTTCCCATATGAAACAATTCTCCTTGGAGGCAAGAAGAAAATCACCTATTTTGTCTAACATGGCTCTAAGTGGAAATTTTACGTGGTTGTGGCCCAGTCCAAAATCTATGGACACATGAGTAGTATAAATTGGGCATCATAATTTAATAGCTAGGTATTTTCATTTTCCTCAATATGAGGGTTTTCATTTTTCTATTTTTGAGGAAGTACAAGATTGAATTTTCATATTCGGGCCTTACATCATGAGTTTTAGAGGGAGGACATGTATCCATGGACTCTATATTTAAATCCAAAATAGGAAATCACCTATAACCATATTTCAATTAATCTTCCCCATCTTGCATTGATCTTCTTAGATGATTGTTCATTAAGAGATATTAGTAATAAATTGGGTTGTTCTCTTAATAACACATAACTAAAAGGGAACTTTTAATCTTGCTTGAGAATATTTGTGGAGGTTGATTTGGATAAGGGTCTTCCTAAAGCCTTTCCAATCAATATTGATCAGAAATGTTATAAAAAAACATTATACTATGATAAAATTTCATTTAAATGCATATCCTACCATGCACATGGACATTTTGTCAGAAATTGTCCAAAAACTCAAGAAGAGCACCCCCCACCCTGCAATAGTGAAGCAATGATCCTAATTTCAATACAATTTCAAATATGAGAATGGATTTCTAGTGTAAAATTCCATATCATCCATAATCATCTTTGATATACTCAATCTCATCAAGAATAAAGAAATAAGAGGTTCTAGGAAAAATACAACATAAGGAAAATCTATAAAACATGGTGAGTACAAATAAAGAGGACCAATAGTGTATCTTGAAAGCCCAGAATGTTTTCTCCTATGGTGGATCATAGTCGCTCCCTAGGATCCAATGCCCAATGAAGAAATATAAACATGAGAATGAAGAACATAAACAAAGAAGTTAAAGGAGAAAATGGAGAAGCTAAGAATACGGCAGTGGTTATTGGATACCAACAACATGGAAGGGGGTCTCCACAATGTAAAGTCCCAATTAGACCCCATTCCTTTTGGAAAAGGATCGCCAACCAAAATATGGTCAGTTTCCAAGTTGGTTGTCTCAGAGATGTGCCTTGGATGTAATTGACACATAAGATGATGTACACATAGCTTTGGTGATAGAAACTGTGTGAACTTTTTGTGATATCCATTGCAATATATGAAAGGTTATTTTAAGCCAAAGGGAAAATGAGTGAGCCCCTTGAAAGAAAGTTATAGTGCTATCTAAAAAGAGACACAAGATAACATATAAAAGAATAATTAGCTAACTACAAAATATTTCACAAGATAACAACGATCATGATAGTGTGAAAAAAACACATTCAACAAGATACATACTAAATTAAATGAAATAGTTAAAATTTAACATTAGTGTAAATGAAATAACATACATCGCAAACATATAGAGAGCTGTCTTACAACATTCACAATATATGCATCAAAGTGTGTTGGCTTTCAGAGCTTTTTATCATTAAGTGAAAGTTTCAAGCATATAATTACATTGATATGATATTAGCCCCATTACTTTAACATGAAGACACCACTTGCTTCTCAAAAGAATGACACTCTTCCTATGTGAGACTAGAGAAGCCAAGGCTCCAAATCTTAGGTTCGAAGCCCCTTGTTTGAGTTATGAAGGTTTATTTATAACAAATTGGATGACTCTTCATCACCCTTTCTTACATTTGAGCTTACCTCATGACTCTTGGACTTCTTTTGTCTTTACTCTAACTAATGACTCCTCACATTCCACATTTAACTCTTAGACTTCCAATTACATTTACACTATTATTTTTCAAATACAATAAGAAAAAACTCGATAAAAGACAAAAATGGCTAGAGCCTAATACGAAAAAATTTGATACATTAATCTTGAGTTTGAGGAAAATCTAGCTCAAAAAATTCAACCTGTAATTCTATAGTAACATATTGATTCCAAGAATTATATTGTGTAACTATGTCCTCAACTTTGCAGGGAGATTTGGTGGATATCTAACTATGGCCTCCATGATAGCATCTTGATTAATGGTTTTGAAGAAATTATCTGCCTCATTATGTAAGAAGAACAATTTCATATTATCTTCAGTAGGTCCAACTATATACTTCTACATGTTCTGTCTATTGATCTCCAAGTCTTCTTTTGTAATGACCTAATTCAAATTGTCTAAGTATTCTTGGATTTCCTGCTTGATGATGTTTCTACCTTTGGTTTCTACAAATGGTTCAACCAAAGGTATCTTGTGTGTGATGACCAAGGAATCTAACCTATTTTGTAAATGTGTATAAGCAGCTATGATGTTGGCCACAAAGGTCCCGATTTTTTTTATTTCTTTGCACGAGCATTATGACCCCTACCTTCTCCAATTATGATTCTTGACTTCATTTCTTGTTCAACTATGTTGGTGCGTTCTTGTACTTGGTGCCCCATTCTTGGATTGTGTTAATGGTTGCATGATTTTTTTTTCATATATTTCACATTTTGTCGTGACCTCTCCTACATGTCATGAAAGGGAAATTCCACCTTATGGAAAGTGATCATTTCTTCATAAAGTTTCCTCATGGTGTCTGTCAATGCCCAAATTTCACCATATATCATTTCTCAAAGCTCTTTCAAGTCATAATTCATAGATTAAAATCATTGGAACTCAACTTGGAGCTCATCTATTTGTTGTCTCACAGCATCCAAATCATTTTCTATTTGTTGGTTTTCTTCCATCAATAAATCTATGTTTTCTTTTGAAACTTGTGGAAAGGCCAAGTTTGTTGCTCCAATTGTCTTTGGATTCATCCTAGTATCAATAAAAATAAGCTACTCTATGTGGATGAAATCAATATGAACCATGTCATTAGGGAAATATTTCATCCTTTCATATATTATGTTATTCTTGAGCTAATAAAAATTCAAGTTGGAAATATCCATGACCATATCATTTTCTAAAGGAGAGATTCCCATTTCATCACCTGGGATATTCCCACCTATGAGGGGAGCTGAAGGATGACTGCTGACATGTTCCTGCAATAGGCATGATGTCTACCTCTTGTTTTGTATCCACTTATTCAATATTCATGTCTTCGAAAAGTATTTTCTCCTTAATTTATTATATAAAATCTTGATCCTAATTTCACCTGTTTTCTTCCTCTTCTAGTTTTTTATTGTTCCTCCTCTAACTATTTTAGTCTTTCTTCTTCTTCTCCCTTGTTTCTTAGCTCCTCTTATGCCTACATTTCTTCCTTTCCTTTTCTTTCTTTCTCTTCCTTCTCCATCTTCTCTTCCTCCCGCTTTTGTTCCTCCAGCTTGGCATAAGTATCATATGGTCAAGAAAAGTGAAACTTGGCACAATGTCTCTTGAAAATTCCATGGGGATTATATATATGAATTTCCATTCTACCAAACTTGAGGATTTCAAGTTCTTTCACTTCAACTTTTGTGGCTTTCAAGATCTTGATTTCATAGGATCCCACCTGGAAAGGAAAGGAAGGACAAGGTTCCTTCTTCTTTCTCTGTAGCACTATAGATAGACCTATGACAAGATCATATGTGACTTCTTGCATGAACACTTTATCTGTGACAAGAGATGAGGCGGTTTCTGGCAGCAAAATCTCTGAGGTATGTATGATCTGGTGAGGCAAACCAATATTTCACTTTTGCCAATGACTTAATCTCCTCATGGGACATGCAAGGAGGTTCTTCTCCATAGATCATTTTATATAAGACCTTGAAGAAGTGCTCAAAAATTCGGTCATATACTCCTTGGTAGTTGCATTCTTCCAATCATTTGCAGTAGATGTGGATAGGGGGTTGTTTAGGTGTCCATTTCCATTCCAAACCATGGAATTGATTATGAGTACATATTCCATATAATAAGTAAGAATACATATAATTTTTTTGATTTTTTCCTTGCGGTGTACCTTTTTCCTTGTTCTAATTAATTTGTAGCTACTCAGACGTGACAATCAGATATAACATGTAGATCCATCCTTTTGGGAAGGATTCAATATTCATATTTCCACAAAACTTGGTAGCACATAACCATCAAGTATTTACATATCATTCTGAGTGACTTGGTTTTATAAGTATTATTAGGATTCTGGTGAAATTTTGTTTGCCCCTTCCACCATGACTTGACCACTTTCTTAGTGTTCATATAGCTTGAGGTTGCATATAATTATGAATCCAGGTGTTGCCTAGGCATGGGTAAACTGTATATTAAGTGGATTTCATGTGCTTGGTAGGAGCTAAGCTACTTTCCGCTAGCACAGTTCATTATCATTCTCTTGGTATTTAGACCTTGAGAAATCCATCTAATAACATCTACACATGGTAAAACTGAAAATATGTAGGAAAACGTATATAGTTATGATCATTGGATGTTGCTATAAATCCTCCTATCCTCTAGTTTTTCTTTGAACTCTGTTTTAATGAATGGATCCTTGATGGTATGCCAAGTGACAAAGAAATCCTTCTCAACATAGCATTATGTATCTCATAGGATAGGAATTGATATCGAGGGATTTTTAATAACCTCTTCGGTATTACTATCTTTGAACTAATTTGATGCATATTTCTTGGGAGGAATGGTGCTACCTAAGGATAAAAGGGTGATGTGTTTAGGAACCAAAGTACCTATTGCAAGATATGCACTCATGGCAATCAAAATTTAGTTCAAGAGATGCACTCGTCGTCAATTCCTTATCAAACATAAAAACAATATCAGTTATCTCTTGATGCCACCATGGAATGATAGCCATATGAACCTCCTTTGATGTGATCGATTGTAAAAATGTAGATAATTTAGATATGGCACGTTGTGGGTATTGGGGGAAGTTTTGGTTCACACACCCTCACACAAGAAAAGGATAATGACAATGCATAGTAAATAGAAAATTATAGAAAAATTAATTATAAAAAATACCATTACATAAAAATAAACAAAATAATAAAATCGTGTTTTTGACATACATACTCTTAGAAGGTTTAACTAGTTATGTGACTTCAACCTCGACAAATGGTCTTCCACGGTGAAGCATTTATGTAGTTGTTGAGCATTTATGTAGTTGTAATATTCCCAATTAGCAATAGCTAATTGGAATATTCAATTTTTGTCAATTTTGCCTTAAGTGGTTAGCTTAGGAATAAACGTAGTTAGCTTATGAATAAACGTGAGTAAAGGGACCACGAATCACTCTAAAAATAAGACGCACGTGGTAATTAAGGAGGGCCGAATTGAGCATGCAACAAGAGGGTATTACCATGGTATCATGGGTGGAGACGCACACAACAAAGGGATATTACCGTGGGTTGAGGCGGCCGTAGGATTCGAGAGCAGCCAACGCTATATAAGGAAGATAATTTCCTCATTCGACATCATGGATAATTTATGCATTTATAACCGGTCATTGTGAATTGGAGCACGCTGGCTATTTAGCTCGCCCATAGCCGTTAGCGCATCGACGTTCACAGATCTCGCCTCAACCGTGTGGACTTCGAAAATTCATTGGGTGAGGACTAGTCAGATCCACTAGACCAGCCACACTCCAGGATGCCATTGGCAGTACTAGGGATTTGCAGGATGCCTTACCCCGGACCAAGACATCTTACCCCCAGAAACCAGCTTTCCAGCCAAAGGGGAAGGATGTAAGGATTCCGCCCCCAAAATGGAATCAGGGGAGGGTACATCTCGATGATGATGCCCGAAGGGAATTGAATAAGAAGAGGTTTTGCTTTACCTATCAGGAACCATGGGCACCAGGACACAGATGTGCTGTTGGCAAGGCACATTTTATTGAGGTCTTCTCCGAGAGTAGCGGGGAAGAGGATGAGTATGAGGATGGGGAGGCAGGAGACAATCAGATGGAGTAAGATCATTCGACACCCCCACCTTCAGGGGCAGGAGGTACAGCCTTTGCACCCATAGGGGGGACCCTTGCAGCATTACGAGGAGTACCCAAATATATGACAATACGAATCCGAGGGACAATACGTGGGAAGCGAGTTTCAATCCTAGTAGACAGTGGGGCAACCCACAACTTCATCGATGCACAAATGGTTGAAAGGAGAGGCATACCGACAAAGAGCTTCGACGGATTTTCAGTATTGGTCCCAGGTGATCAGACGATGTAGTGTGCCAGGTATGTTCCAGAACTGGCTGTAACGATGGGAACCTACACAGTAACCGACCAATTTTTCATGGTTAACATACTAGACACCAATGTGGTATTGGGTGTATAGTGGCTGATTACTTTGGGAAAAGTCACCACAAATTGGGAGGCCTTAGAGATGGAATGGGATGACAAGAAGACCGGGAAGCATGAGAAGATACATGGAATGCACACTTACCCACCGCAGACTATTTCAGCTCACCGAATGGAGGCAGACTTCCGGAAGGGAGACATAGAGTAGGCAGTTGAGTTGCGGGCATCAATGGCAGGGGCTACTAGGCAAAAAGATAATCCAGATATACAGGCCATCCTCGACAAGTATGAGACGGTATTTGGAGAGATACCGCCGGGACAGCCACCAGATCGAGGGTTTGAGCACACTATTGAGTTAGAAAAGGGTGTCCAGACTGTTATTACCACACCCTATAGGCACCCCAAGGCTTATCGAGATGAGATTGAGCGGGCCATCCAGGAGTTGCTGGCTCTTGGACATATTCGGCCTAGCACCAGTCCTTTTGCTTCTTCGGTGGTGTTGGTGAAGAAAAAGAACGGCACATTGAGAATGTGCATTGATTATAGGGCCCTAAATAAGAAGACCTTGAAGAACAGGTACCCCATACCATGGGTTGACGAGCTGATGGATGAGTTAAGAGGAACTCAGTTCTTCTCAAAAATCGATTTGAGATCTGGGTACCACCAGATCCCCGTGAGGGAACAAGACATCCCCAAGACTGCTTTCAGGTGCCATTACGACCACTTTGAATTTTTGGTCATGCCTTTCGGGCTAACTAACGCCCCAGCTACTTTCCAGTCATGCATGAACCATATCTTCCGTGGTCATCTGAGGAAGTTTGTGTTGGTCTTTTTCGACCATATATTGATATATATAGCAGGACTTGGGAGGAGCATCTCCAGAATATAGAGGCAGTATTGCATATCTTGGAGGAGCAACAGTTCTATGCTAAGCTCTCCAAGTGTGAGTTTGGGATGACGGAGATGTTTTATTTGGGACACATCATAGGAGTGGACGGAGTGAGGGTCCACGAGGAGAAGATCAGGGCCATTAGAGACTAGCCAGAGCCAAGAAATGTGACGGAGCTTCGAGGATTTATTGGCATCTGCACCTATTATAGGAAGTTCATCAAGAATTTCTCTCAGCTTGCGGTACCCCTTATAGATTTGACAAATAAGGGGGCATTTAGTTGGTTGGATACAGCACATCGGGCTTTTGACAGGCTCAAGGAGGTTATGAGCAGTTGTCCAGTGCATTGCCATATTTTACACAGCCTTTTGTTTTGGAGTGTGATGCGTCAGGAGAAGGGATCATTGCAGTCTTGATGCAGGGAGGCCACCCTATAGCCTTCGAGAGCAAAAATCTCCTTCCTCATGAGCGATTGTATCCTATATGCGACATGGAGATGTTGGCCATTATGCATGCATTGGCCAAATTCCAGCAGTATTTAGTGGGCAATAGGTTCCGAGTAAGGACTAATCACAACAGCTTCAGTTTCTTTTTGGAGCAAAAACAGCTACAGGAAAGGCAGCATAAGTGGATCAGCAAGATCCAAGCCTATGACTTTGACATTGAATATCTCAAAGAGAAGAATAATCTGGTAGCCGATGCACTTTCGCGTAGACCAGCTACATTGTCTCTGATGAGCCTGGATACAGATTGGAGGGCTCGACTCTTGGTGGAGTACTCCAAGGATAGATTTTCATGTTAGGTTCTGGATGGTCAGGTGACCGACAACAGATATAGGGTGATAGATGAAATCATCTACTATAGAAATAGGATTTTCTTAATGGAGGGCTCCCAACTCAAGGAGAAGATACTTCAGGCATCTCATGACTCACCATTATCCAGACATCAGGGGTTTAACAAAACCTACCGGGCCATCCGGGAGAGGTTCTCATGGAAAGGCCTCAAGGAGGACGTGCTCCAGCATATCAGGGAGTGCGAATTTTTCCAGAGAAACAAGGGGGAGATGAACCATCCCGTAGGCTTGTTGCAGCCTCTTCCCATTCTAGAGGGAAAATGGGAGAGTATTTCGATGGATTTCATCACAGGGTTGCCCACGGTGCAGGGCAAGGACTGCATATGCGTCGTCATTCATCGGCTGACAAAGCACGCGCACTTTTTCACCATATCCGCACACTACACAGCAGCACAGGTGGCGGAGCTATTCTTTAAAGAGATTTTTAGGTTGCATGGTCTTCCCAAGACCATCATCAGTGACAAGGACAGTCGCTTTATGGGCGGATTCTAGCAGGAGCTCTTTCGGCTGGTAGGGATGGAGCTGACACCAGGCACCAGCTATCACCCACAGACAGATGGGAAAACTGAAATAGTTAACAAGTGGCTAGAGGGCTACTTGCGTAACTATGTTAGTGGGCAGTAGAAAGCATGGCTGAAGTGGCTGCATCTGGGGGAGTATTGTTACAATAACACATATCATATGTCCATCGGTATGACACCATTATATGCTTTGTATGGGTACCATTTTTTATCTTTTGTTGATATGATGTTGGGTGCTAGCAAGGCTCTGAGAGCCAAAGATTAGATCCAGGAGAGTCAAGACATTCTCCGCACTCTCAAGGATAACATGGCTACAGCGCAGAACCAGCAGAAGCGGTATGCCGATAAGGGACGGATTGTAAGACAATTTGAGGTAGGAGACTTGGTCTACCTACGTTTACAGCCATACCGATAGTCATCACTGAAACAGAAGGGAGCTGAGAAGCTCAAGCCTTGTTTTTATGGGCCATACAGGGTGATACGCAGAGTTGGATAGGTTGCGTATGAGTTGGAGCTGCCCCAAGGCAGCAAGATTCATAATATTTTTCATGTATCATGTCTGAAGAAAGCATTGGGGCAGCAGGTGACCGTAACAAAGGAGCTGCCACCTATAGATGATGAAGGGCATTTGGTATTGTAGCCCGAGGCGATTATTGATGCCATGGAAAGGCAACTACTAAACAGGAACCATCTGGGAGTTCTTGGTGAGGTGGAAGAATTTTCCAGATGAGGATGCGACTTGGGAGAATGAGAAAATCTTGCAGCATCCATCACTACAGTTGCTTGGGGACAAGCAACACTCTGCGGGGGGAGACTGTAATATTCCCAATTAGTAGTAGCTAATTGGAATATTCATTTTTTGTCAATTTTGCCTTAAGTGGTTAGCTTAGGAATAAACGTAGTTAGATTATGAATAAAACGTGAGTAAAAGGGGCCACGACTCACCCTAAAATAAGACGCACGTGGTAATTAAGGAGGGCCGAATTGGGCACGCAGCAAGAGGGTATTACCATGGTATCATGGGTGGAAACGCAAGCCGCAAAGGGATATTACCGTGGTAACGTGGGTTGAAGCGGTCGTAGGATTCGAGAGCGGCCAACTCTATATAAAGAAGATAATTTCCTCATTCAGACATCATGGAGAATTTATGCATTTGAATCTGGTCATTGAGAATTGGAGCACGCTGGCTATTTAGCCCGACTGTAGCGTTGTTTAGCGCATTGAGTGTCTCCATTCGGAGATCTCGCCCTTAGCCCCAGGGGACTTCGAGTGCCTGCTCGAGTGAGGTAGTTCCGTCAGTATCTTTATAGGAAGATCGATCCGTTGTATTGGTAGAGAAGCAGCGCGTCTATTAATTGCAGGAACATCGCGTTATTTGACTGCGCAGTCCCAGGTGGAGGATGCACTCCATATTGGGGAAATCTCCAGTGGGTATTTGTGGAGGATCTTTGTCTATTAAGGATTTCTGAATAAGCGGAGAGCATAAATCACAGATAGAGGCGGCTGGATCATTGGGAGGAGAACATAGATCCGCAAGAAGGTATTGCTGGGCAGCGGCACAACTGTCTTCAATAGCTAGATGCATATCTAAAACACAGTCATTCCATGAGAATAGATCTTGAATTGCCTTGTACAATATTTAGATGCTATCGCTTGATCGCCTATTTTACTCCTCTGTATTTATCATATTAATAAAATGGCTCAGTGTTCTCGTATCTCTTGAGTGTCTGTGCATGATTTATATATACGCTATTGTATGTCTGCAATCCGTTATTTCTTCCCTTTTGTATTTAGATTCCCATACCACTTGTTGTGTCTTTTCCACACTCTTAGACAGAGTCTAGAAAGGGCCAGATAGCCTCCAGATCTCATCCTCTTTTAGAGGTGAAATATCTGGTAAATTCCCTCCCAGTCCATCTCTGGTTAGAGCTTGCTGTGTTTTACTAATATTCTCGAGAGGGAATATTACAGAGGAAGCCCCATATAAAGAAGTCACCCTCACACTCATTACAACATCCTTTGCCAAAGAAAGTTCATATTTATTTAAAATCCATGAGACATCACCTTCTTTCAAAGAACAAGAGGGACAAGCCTCTCCTCTAGTTTCTTGTCTTGGCGAATGTTTCTTTTTAGTTTTTGAAGAGATAATATCTCTTCTAACAATCAATGTGTCACTTTCTTTCAATGATATGTGCCTCCATAAAGAAGATGAAACATTTTTAATTATATGCATGTGATATAGTAAGTGGGAAACATTAATTAGTTTCTACGAACATGAGAGCTCATAAAATATAGTTTTCCTTTTCATCCCAACAGGAAATTTCTCAACATAGGTGTCGAAGAATTCTGGATCATCGAACACAGGCTCCCCATTTGAATCAAACATTTTTTTCAAACTCCTTCTCCTTCTCTCTCTCATATGCTCTACGACACTTAGCTGGTTTCATTATTACGATCCTTTGGGTTCTCTCTGGCTTACCATTGAAAGCGGATGTTGCTCTTTTGTAAGGGTGTTCTTCTGGGATGAAAACCCTAGAGAAATCATATGCTATATTTTTTAGGTTCTCATACCACCTAGCCTTTAGAGAAGGTTCACAACATTTAAAACCATGATATTCTTTTGTTAGAAGACCTGCTAAATTATTGTATACATACCAACATGTTAGCAACCATGAAGATATGAACAATTTTAGCAAACTAAATTAATATGCGAAACAATATTGTTACTAAATAAATCCATAAGAATGTAATTTACAAGAGAAAACTTGTAAGACTAGATAATCATGTATGGTTTCATTCTTCGAACACGAGAGCTCATAAAAGACAATTTTCCTTTTCATCCCAATAGGAAATTTCTCAACATAGGTGTTAAATAATTTTGGATCATCGAACATAGGCTCCCCATTTGAATCAAACATTTCTGAAAACTCCTTCTCCTTCTCTCTCTCATATGCTCTAAGCCATTCAGCTGGTGTCATTATTGCAGGCCTTTGGTTTCTCTTTGGTTGACCATTGAAAGAGGATGCTGCTCTTTTGTAAGGGTGTTCTTCTGGGAGGAATACCTTGGAGTAGTCATACACTGGCTTTCATAGGTCATTGGACCATCTAGATTTTAGAGAAGGTTCACAACATTTACATCCATAATACCCTTTTGTTACAAGACTTGTGAAATTATTGTATACATATCAACATGTTATCAACCATGAAGATATGAACAATTGTAGTGAATTGAATTAATATGCTAAACAATATCGTTACTAAATAAATCCATAAGAATGTAATTTACTGTGAGAAAGGTCGTGTTTGTGATAATCATGTATGGTTTCATTATTACGATCCTTTGGGTTCTCTCTGGCTTACCATTGAAAGCGGATGTTGCTCTTTTGTAAGGGTGTTCTTCTGGGATGAAAACCCTAGAGAAATCATATGCTATATTTTTTAGGTTCTCATACCACCTAGCCTTTAGAGAAGGTTCACAACATTTAAAACCATGATATTCTTTTGTTAGAAGACCTGCTAAATTATTGTATACATACCAACATGTTAGCAACCATGAAGATATGAACAATTTTAGCAAACTAAATTAATATGCGAAACAATATTGTTACTAAATAAATCCATAAGAATGTAATTTACAAGAGAAAACTTGTAAGACTAGATAATCATGTATGGTGTAAGCACATATGTCATACAACTTAAAACTCCTCTATGTTGTGATGGGTTTTGATACATCATACACATGTATCCCTTCCCATAATTCCTTCAATTCATATACCAATGGTTGTAAGTAGACATCCATATTCTTCATGTGTCTTCTATCAGGGACTATGAGAGCCAACATAAGATGTTCTTCATGGAAAACCATGGGGGGATATTGTTACTGATCACTAGTATAGGCCAAACATAATAGTTGGTTTTTTTGAGGGAATATGGGTTGGAGATATCCATGGCTATGATGAGTCGTAGACTTCGCAATTCATCCTTGATTTTTTCAAGCCATGTATCCTTTATATGCTTCATGGCTATTGAATATGTTGGGATTCACCTAACTCCTAAGTCACTTCTATGTGAGGCATGCCATCCCTGCAACATAGCTAATTCTTTGCAATGAAAGAGTCTTTGAATAACTGGGATTATAGGCATGTGCATCAATATATTATGAGGAGGACCATGTGATTTACCTTATTTTTTCTAACTACCATACTTGTCATGCCCACATTTCAAACATTTATCATTTTCTACGTATTCTCCTATATATAGAATACAATCATTCAGACATGCATGATATGACATGTACTCAACACTAAAAATTTTCAACAACTGCCTTACCTCTTTGCAACTGCCGTGTAAGAAGCTATCACTAGGAAGAACCTTGTCTTTGAATATCCTACAGTTGGTGGGGAATATAATTATACAATGTCAATATTTAACATTCATAAAATAGACCACTTTTAATTTTGATTGTGTGACCAAATATAAGGAAATTGATTGATCATGCATGTCAATTACCTCAATATTACCGAGAAACATGCATTCAATGCCAAAAATTTCTTTCACATTGTAAGAAACACTATTGTCCCAACTAAGTAGACTTTCACTTGCCGCCAGGTCTAAAGAGAGCGGTGGTGGAAGAAAATTTCAATCTTTCGAATAAGGTATAAGTGATATGAGAATCACCCCCTATCTCATTCTTCTAGAATGAATCTAACAAAATTTCCTCCAAAGTAGTCATATCTCGTAAGTAATCATCCATACCAACCACTATTTGGTTACCTCGATTGCCAACTTGTGAGGAAGAACTACTATTGTTGTAGTTATTCTTAATTGGTGAATCTAGACATAGTGGGAATTGAATAGGTGGTTGATTCAACCATTATTTGTACGCTTCCTCTTCAAGTATTTCTCTTAATGCATCCTTATCTTGCGCTGACATTGTAGTGGGGTGCACTAGAAGATGGTAGGTGGGTCACTCATCATCAATAGAATCCTTATATTTTCCAAAAATATTGAACGTTATTAGTACAATATCAATGATATTAATAAGCACGTCAATGCAATTGGTTTATTGAAACTACATTATACCGAACAATTATTACCATCGTTAATCCAAGATTGTGGTTAGAAGATGCAATGTTCCAATTGGCAAAGTGAAGAGGCTAACCATTTTCATCTACCAACTACTTGAAATGGAGGAATATTTTTTGCATCTAAACTTGATTCTAAATCAGGATCCTCCAAATTTGGAGACATTTTTATTCAAATTAACATGGATTAAAAAAATTAAAATCAATGAGGTAATCGAAATATAAATAAAATCTGAACTTACTAGAGATGGAAAGCAAGAACTTTGTGAAGGAATTTGATTAACAATATGGAACGAGTTGGAATTTCAAGAATTGGTCATTTGATATTATTGATATTTTGCCCCTAGATTTGAGAAAAAACAAAAATAAAAATGTGTGTGTATATCTCAAATTAATCTCAAGAACCATACAACCACAATGTCAATTTCAATATAGTTTTCAAACCATTTTTCAAAAATAAGGTGACTTTAAGCAAAAAATGTATACTATGAACTACTACAATTCATGTGGATGCATCATAATGGATTAATTTAGATTAATATGTCATTTCATATGAAATTAAAATTTCCGATAGCTTTGAAATGCAAGTGGTACGCTTATCAAAACACATCACACCAATGCATTAAAAAAAAATAACAACACCAAGGCATTTAAATAATACTCGCACTGGTTTTTGGCATTCTGAATATGTTATCATATCGGTGTTGTTCTACAAAACACATTGATGCCTCGAAGAAAAAAGGCTGGATCACTTTTCCTAGATTAAAAATAAAAATGAATTCAACCAACTCGATTCTCTTATAAAAATAGGAGACCTGTTTTTAAACAAAAATCACACCATTACATTATAAAATTAAAAACCGATGTTTTTAAAAAAATCACCCCATTACGTTAAAAAATTAACGACATTTGAAAGAAAAATCAAATTGTTGCATTTAATACACCAACATCCTAGTTTTGTCACCGTGCTTGTTTTATTTACCCGTCGATCTACTTGATTATATAACGCACCCATGTGCTAAGAAATTTTAAAATAAAATGATTTTTTTTTTTTTAATTAAAAAACGAGGGTCAATTGACCACCATTTTATTATTTTATCAAAAATTTCAAGAGATTTATTTGTAAGAGATATGAAGCACTCGAGAATTGTAGCAAGGATAATTCTTTGAAGTAACAAAATTAGTCGAAAGATGAGAAGCTAAAAGAAGATTCATCTAAAAATCGTATGGGAAAATTTTAAATTTTATCACATGCATTTTACTAATAAATAATTTTACAATTTATGTTAGGGTTTAATTAAAAGAGAGATCATTTGAAAGAGATACATATTGGGAGCACTATGGAGCAACAAAATATTTTGAAACCACAGAAAGATCATAATTTGAAAGGTATGGTGATTCACTCAAAACCTTGCATAACAAAAAATTTAAATTTTACTATTAAATTTTTTCACAATTTCTATTAGACTTATTCAAAATTCAGGAAAAAAATTAAAAATCGTGTATAATAAAAAGATTACTATAGATTTTACTAGTAAAATTTTTACAATCTCTGTTCCTATTTAAATTTAATTAAAATTCATTAAAAAAAAACAAAAAAATTCAATACTTACCTTAAACCCTTGCTTCTTCCTGCAAAATTTCACATTAAGGTTTAAATTTCTCTACCACTTCACAATTAGGGTTTTTCAATTTAGGAATTTTAGATTTAATGAGTTTGTGTAGTTACTATATATATTTGGCATATAAAGTAGGGAAATCACTTTTTGAATTAGACTCAAACCTTCTTGACCTTCTTCCGACCTATGTAAATAACACACCAATGCTCGTTGTGGGTTGTAGTATATTATAATACTTATAATTATCTATAGTCTATTCATCGTTGTTCACATAGTAATATAACACATTGACATGTTTGTTCCAAATAGCACCGTTAAATTATTTCTTCCAAATTCACACCGTTAAATCATTTGAGTCTATTTACCCTTACAAATATCACCATCATAATTTACAATTAGTTTAAAAAGTAATTTTTTCTCACACATATCAATTAGAACGAAAATTACTACAATGAATAACTAATAATAAAAAAAAATTATTTAACTGACAACCTCGGAATTTGTTACAAAGCGGTCCTTGGCAATCATGAACAGCTTGACATTTACAATGTGTGTTACAATGTATTGTGATTACTTTCGTGATTACAAGTTTATTTGATTTGCGTTGCTGTACATTTATTTGCCACGTATTTATGACATGGCATGGCATTTGAGTTTCATATGATAGGTCTGGAGGCTTCGGTCAAAATGCAACTTTAATATCTGTGTTATGTATTTATATCATTGCTTATCGGAATTGGGATCCGGTACTGTTTTATTGCCTCGAGATTACCCTTTGTACTGTCGATCCGGCCCTGGCGAGTATCTAGCCGTCGATGGCGATCTGGAACCGACGGTGCAGATTTGTTAGGGTTGGGTAATGCCTACCCCGCCCGTAACTGACTTCTCAGTCATTGCCGCGCCTCGCCGGAGCATTGGGAGGCAGGGTCTGCGGTCCTAGGGTTCCTGTTCCGTTTCTCAGTCGGTCGACGGGGTTTCTTGCACCAGAGCAGACGGCTTTTACCCACAGGTAACCTTGGCAGCTTCGATAACTTGTTCTTGGTTTCCAGCTTGTGCCATACGCGCCTATTGACTGTGGTTGTATGATAAGGTTCCTCCGTCTCGATTGACCGCTTACCCAGCTGTCCATTCTTCGTTCCAGACTCTCTCCGTCTGCGTTTGCACAGGTAAGGTTTTGTTTTCTTTTGTTCTTTAGAACTATTGGTTTCGAAGTTAACTTTCATCGTTTCCACCTTAGCCTCCGTTCACTGATGTTTTGTGGGTTTGTTAACAGGTGCAGAGTTGGTTATTTTCCAAGTACTTCCTCCATCCGTTCGGCTGCTCCCTAGATTGCTAAGCTTCGGCTTCAACCGGCTAATTTCTTCGTTCTGTGCACAGGTATTTAAACCCTTGCTATGGAATTAGGTAGCCGTACCCGTTTCCAGTGTTCATGGCCGAAGGTGTTGAGATTTTGGCAAGCGCCTATGCGGCCTTGCCTTTGTTAAGTTCAGACGTTTTATGACTATGAATGTATATAAATTTTGTGTTACCCTACCAGGGTTTCCGCGGCTCTTTGTTATCTAGAGTTTTACGCTATTTTAAACTTCTTATGCTCCCTGCCGGTGGCGGTTTATGAACCCTGACAGTCTCATTTAGGCGTGACTCTGTTATGTAATCTCTGTCATAGCTTAACAGAATTCTTTTGGCGGTGTGCTGTTCATTATGGATTTTTCAATGGATAACAGGAAATTATATTTACTGAATAGTTAATTTTCTTGATTCTGTGCATAACCTCAGTTTTCCAATCTATATCTTCCGATGAATTTCGTGAGGCATTTACAGGTGTTTATTGGTGTATTCAGGCATTCATACATGTTGTATTTATGGTTACTTGTGTTCCGCCCCATGCCGGTTCCTGTTATTCGTGTTGGGATTCTGCACTTGGTCACACTATGCAATGCTCTAATTTATTAATTATGAGAATGCAATGTTAACTAAGGCGTACCTCTTTATACTGTTCTTTTCTTGATTAACTTAAACTGTATAGTAGTGTCCGGACCACTTATAGTCCGAGTGCTCCTAAGGAGGAAGACGACCAACCCAGAGGCCCGTTTTACAGGCGTTATGGGTTAACGGTCTCCCTCGCCCATGAAGGTTAGGTAGGGTAATCTCCTTTCTTTAGGAAGGGTGAAAGAAATTTGCCTCTTCGTGTCGTTATTCCCGGTTCTAGATCGCACAGTTTTATTGTTTATATCTCTGCTGCTTCATTCATATATCAAGAACTCTGCTCATTTGAACTCACAATCCCGAACTATATGTTGTTACTGGGGTTACCGAAATAAAGAACAAATTACTAAACACTTCTATGGTTGTCTCCCCGCTTCTAATTTATATATCGCTTCCCGAAATAAAAGAATGTACTGTCGCACTCACGCTTTTTTCTCATGTATATATATAGATGAAGTATAAACTAGGACTGCTTTGTCAATATTTATGTTTCATCTTCTCGTCTCTAACTACATAAACATATACTAAGTACTGGTATAAAAGAAACAGTTCTGTCAATATTCAACAGTTTATCTTCTGTTCTAAATATATATATATACAGTCACTGGAATAAAAGAAGCAGTTCTGTCAATGTTCTACAGTTTGTCTCCTGTTCAGCACAGGACAAATTTATAACCCTCGAGTAGGTCTTAATAACAAGAAAAACCACTAATTAACCTTACGTTAATACAACTACTAAAACAAAATCTACTCATCTGTCACGAGATTCGAGTGAAGTAGTGTATGCCTTCCTTCCACGAGCTGGGCGATCACGTCCTGCAGCTCTCCCCCGAGCTCAAGTCTGAGTCGTCGTTAGTTCAGAAATTCTGGAGGAGGTTCTCAGGACAATCCGGTCCAATACTCTCCGACTCCAGTGAAAACAGCAGTACTGGGGAGCTCACGGGACAATCCAGTCCAGAACTCCAACCCAGGGTATTATCTGTTCTGGAAAAGAAAAACAGTCCTTGCTTCCAGTCCACAGAGTGTCTTTTGTGCACAGATCCAACCCAAAACACCCCTTGGAATGTTTTATTTATTCCAGAGTTTTTGGATAGCTGTGAAACTATTTTCTAACTAACATCAGATCTTGATTTTACTTTTTACCAATCATTTACTTATGAAACCACTTCCACAGTAAATCTTTATTAAAATAAACATTTCATTTTTGTTCACATATTCTTATTTAAATGAAAAATAACACAACAATACAAACTAATCCTTAGTTAATAATAATAGCATCCAACCATTTGTTTCCACTTAATATGGTGGTTACAGTTGCCCCCCCCTAAGGAGAACACCGTCCTCGGTGTTTCTATTCTCTTGCAGAAAAAAGCTTTGGATAAGCTTCACGGACGAAACTCTCGTCTTCCCAAGTGGCCTCCTCAGGTCCAAAGTGCTTCCACTGCACCTTAACCTGGGCGATGGCTCGTCTCCGGAGCATGATTTCCCTCCGGTCTATTATACTGTGAGGCTCAACCAGAAACTCTCCGTCCGGTTCTACCTGAATGTTTTGCCAATGGATTATGCGTCTAGGATCATGAACGTATCGTTTCAATAACGATACATGAAAGACATTATGCACCCGGATGTGGCTAGGAAGCGCTAAGAGATACGCCACTGGTCCCACTCTTTCCAATATTTGGAAAGGACCACAGAATCGAGGTGCTAGCTTTGCACAAGATGCCCATCTTAATGTGCTTTTCTTCGGTTTAATCCGGACATATACGTGATCTCCAACTTCATACTCACGGTATGATCTCTTCCTGTCCGCATACACCTTCTGCCTGTCTTGCGCTGCCTTCAGATTCTGTCGGATCTTCTTTACCTCCGCTTCCATTTCGGCTAGCATATCTGGTCCCAACATAAGTTTAGTGTCTGGGCTGCTCCAATTAATGGGGGTTCTACACTGTCGTCCGTATAACGCCTCAAACGAACTCATCCTTAAGGATTCTTGATAACCATTGTTGTACGCAAATTCTATCAAGTGTAAATACTCTTCCCATTTAACGGGTTGTTGCATAACGTACATCCTTAACATGTCTTCCAGTATCTGGTTCACTCGCTCGGTTTGACCATCTGTTTGTGGATGGTATGCAGTACTAAAATGTACTTGCGTCCCTAAACCTGTAAACAGGGCCTTCCAAAAAGCGGATGTGAACTTCACATCTCTGTCCGAGATAACGGTCTTAGGAATGCCATGCAGCCGAAAGATTTCACGCATAAATAAGTCCGCTATCTGTACTGTCTTATAAGTGGATTGGACAGGTATAAAATGTGCTGATTTACTTAGCCGGTCCACTACTACCATTATAGAGTCATTTCCTCATTTTTTTTTCGGTAGTCCAGTAATGAAATCTAATGAGATTACCTCCCATTTCCATTCAGGGATAGGTATGGGCTGCATTAATCCAGCAGGATGCCTATGCTCCACCTTCACTTTCTAGCACTCTAAACACTTATTCAGATAATTCGCTATATCCTTTCTCATACCGGACCAACAGTAATCCTTTCGAATAGCAGTCAGCATCTTTTGATATCCTGGGTGTCCAGCATAATTTCTCTTATGATATTCATCTAGTATTATGGTTTTTAGTTCCATACGGTTTGGAATAACTATCCTTTTCTTGAAAACCAACATTCCCTCTTGGTTAATCTCATAACCTTCCTGTCTACCTTGACCTTCTGGTGCTTGTGTTTGCTGCCATAAATATTTATATTCAGGGTCCTTGTCTGCTTCCCTTCTGATTTGATCCAGAAATCTGGTCTCCACTCGGTTAACATATAACTCATAAATGCCGTGCAGTTTTCTGCTCAAAGCATCTGCTACCTTGTTCTCTTTACCTTTCACATGCTGTAAATCTATATCAAACTCGCTCAGGAAAGCATTCCATCTTTCTTGTCGGGAGTTTAAATCAGCCTGTTTAAAGTAGTTGGTTAAACTACTATGATCAGTTTTTAATACAAACCTTTTTCCGAGTAGATAATGTCTCCATACTCGGAGAGCGTGCACGACTGCGGTCAGCTCCAAATCGTAAGTTGAATATCGCTGCTCATGATATTTTAGCTTGCGAGATTCATAAGCTATCACTTTTCCCTCTTGTGATAATACAGCTCCCACACCCTCCTTGCAGGCATCTGTACAAACTTCAAATTCTTTATCCGGGTCTGCCACACTTAATACAGGTGTTGTTGTCAGTAACTGCTTCAATTTCTCAAAACTATCCTGACATTCCTTGGTCCATCTAAAAATATTTCCCTTCCTTTGTAGGGAAGTAATGGGAAAGGCTATTTTTGAAAAACCTTTTATAAATCGCCGATAGTAACCGGCCAGACCCATAAAAGATCTTATATCCGCCACATTCTGTGGCACCTTCCACTCCATGATAGTTTTAATTTTCTCCGGGTCCACTGCTATACCCTCTTTAGATATTACATGTCCCAGGTACTGTATCTCTTCCTTGAAGAAATCACATTTACTAAACTTTGCATACAGTCGATGTTTCCTTAATATCTCCAGCACCATCCGCAGGTGTTTTTCATGTTCATCAGCACTTTTGGAATAAATCAGGATGTCATCAATGAAGATTAACACGAAATTGTCCAAGTAGGGGTGGAAAATACTATGCATCAGTCTCATAAAAGTGGTTGGTGCATTAGTTAACCCAAAAGGTAATACCACGAATTCGTAGTGGCCGTACCTGGTGCGAAAAGCAGTTTTGTGTATATCTTCATCCTTTATTCGGATTTGGTGGTAACCGGACCGCAAATCAATTTTTGAAAACATAGTAGCTCCCCTTACCTGGTCAAACATATCGTCAATACGAGGTAGGGGGTATCTGTTCTTAACAGTCAGCTTGTTTAACTGTCGGTAATCCATGCACATGCGCATGGTTCCATCCTTTTTCCTGACAAAAAACACAGGTGCTCCCCAAGGTGACACGCTGGGTCTAATGTACCCTTTATCCAGAAATTCCTGAAGCTGCATTTTCAGCTCAGTCAATTCTGGCACACTCATACGGTAGGGAGTTCGCGAAATTGGTGAAGCTCCCGGCAGCAGTTCTATTGTAAAATCAACCTCTCTTTTAGGTGGCAATCCCGGTATTTCTTCAGGAAATACATCTTTAAATTCCTGTATCACAGGTATATTTTCTAACATAACAGCCTTGTTCTTGGGTTCGGACAGCCCAACCTGTATGGCGTACATTTGGCATCCCTTCCTCATACATCTTTCCAACTGAGAAGCGGTAACTGGTCGCAGATGTACAGGCTTCTTTAAGCCCTGAATCTCTTGGCGATTACCATTCTGATCTCTGTAGTAAACTATCTTTTCTTTGCAATCTATAAGAGTCCAATGTTTCTCCAGCCAATCCATACCCAACAAGACATCATAAGAGCCCAAGGGCAGAATATTTAAATCCACTGTTAACTGCTGTCCGCCGACTTGCAGAGCACAATCTGTTATTTTGGCACTAACTCTTCTTTTAGCTCCTGTAGCTAATTGGACCAACCAGCTTTTCTTAAACTTTTGACTTGGCAGTTTACAGATTTCTACAAGTTTAGGACTTATATAACTCAAACTTGCGCCTGGATCTACCAAAATAGAAATAGTTTGAGAGAACAATTTACCTTCCAGTTCTATCATGGTGGGTTGGAAATCAGCCTGCCGATCCTCCAATGCAGCGTGAATCCTAGGTATGCTTCTGGCAACGTCCCCCACCGTAGAGGCTTCCTGCAAATTATTCACTGTTTCAGTTTTTCCCCGTTGTGTGCAATCTCAATAGTAGTGTGCTGCCCCACAGCCCCAACATTGCAGAGGTGGCCTCTAGTTTGGAGTTTTCTCAGGTCTATTTGAAGCTTCCACAGTTTTATCTTCACCTGGCCATCTAATCCTTTGATGGTTTCTGCCGAATTGCTTATTAATTGAATTCTTGGCTGAATTTCTGAAGTTACTGGTTTTGCCCTTTTTGAAACCAACACTGTTCCTATTTTCCTTCTTTGTTGGCCATCCTTTTCCTTGATCTACCTTATTTTTTGCTTGCTGGTAGCACAGCCTTGCCTTTCTGATAGCTTCATCCATCGTTCTAGGATTAACAAATTCAATACGCTCCTTCATATGGGTGGGTAAACTACTCAGAAATATCTTAACCTTGGCCTTTTCATCTCTTAGATACGGTACATAACGCAGTAACGATGTAAACTTGGTGATGAACTCGTCTATAGTCAACTGGCCTAGCCTTAAGTCATGAAATTCCCGAGCTTTTTCATCGTAGAAACGCTCCGTCAAGTACTTGTCCTTAAAATACTGTTGGAACTTATCCCATGTTACGTCTTGATCTTCTATTCCCTTCACGTTCTTCACTTCTTCCCACCATAGGGTGGCTTTGTCTTTTAGCTGATAAATTGCCAATCGTGCCTTGAGACCACTGTCATAATCATACACTTGGAAGTACTTGTTCATATTAATCAACCAGGCCTCAGCTACCTCTTCTTTTTCTCCATCGAAGGTGGGTGGTTTAATCTTTCTAAATTCTCCATGTAATTCCACCTTCTGTCTTTTTCCTGCCTTCCGTTCTGTTCCATTTTCGGATTCTACTTCATTAAGGTTTCTGTTCGAAATATTGCGCTGGGACGGACTTTTTCCTTTTTGACTCACATCTTGCTCTTCAGTTTGCTGTTCATTCCCCTCTTGGTGTTCTCTGTCAGCACTGGGATTTTCATTCCTGTGATTGTGTTTATCAGACAGGCTTTTAAAGATTCTTTCCTACTCCTGCATCATTCTGGCGTTTTCCTGTCGTACCCTCTCCATTTCCTCCTGCAACTGTTGTACTGTATGCAATAAGATGCGGGTCTGCTGTTGCTGCTCCTCCATCAGCCGATTTGACCACTGGTGCTGTTCAATCCCCAACTGAACCCACATCTCAGGGTTGCCCCCTGGCGGAGGCTGCATGTCTCCAGCGTTTCGCTGTGACTGTTGCGAAGGGGTCCGTCTCACTTGTCTTTCCATTTACTTGTTGGACTGTGCATAAATAACACACAGTTTGAACGTTAGTTGGCCCAATAGGGTCCCAGCCTTGCAACAGGCTCTGATACCACTTGTCACACATATCAATTAAAACGAATATTACTACAGTAATAACTACTAAATAAAAAAAATTATTCAACGGATAACCTCGGGAATTTTATTATAAAAGCGGTCCTTAGAAATCATGAACAGTTGACATTACAAAGCGTATGTTACAATGTTTTGTGATCACGATGATTACAAGTTTATTTGATTTGCGTTGCTTTACCTATATTTTCCACGTATCCGTGACATGGCATGGCATTTGAGTTTCATGTGATAAGTCTGGAGGTTTCGGTCATAATGCAACTTTAATTTCTGTAATATGTATTTATATCATTGCTTATCGGACTTGGGATCCAGTACTATTTTATTGCCTTGGGATTATCCTTTGTACTGTCGATCCGGCCCTGGCAAGCATCTAGCCGTCGTTGGTGATCTGGAATAGACGGTGCAGATTTGTTAGGGCTGGGTAATGACTACCCCGCCCGTAACTGACTTCTCAGTCATTGCCGCGCCTCGTCGGAGCATTGGGGGGCAGGGACTGCGGCCCTAGGGTTCTTGCTCCGGTTCTTAGTCGGTCTACGGGGTTTCTTGCACCAGATATGTCGACTTTTACCCACAAGTAACCTTGGCAGCTTCGTTAGCTTGTTCTTGGTTTCCAGATGGTGCCATATGCGCCCTTTGACTGTTTATGTATGATACAGGTTCCTCCGTCTCGACTGACCTCTTACCCAGCTGTCCATTCTTCGTTCCAGACTCTCTCCGTCTGCGTTTTGCATTGGTAAGGTTTTGTTTCTTTTGTTCTTTAGAACTATTGGTTTCGAAATTAACCTTCATCGTTTCCACCTTAGCCTCCGTTCACTGACGTTTTGTGGGTTTGTTACAGGTGCAGGGTTGGTTAATTTTCCAGGTACTTCTTCCATCCGTTTCGGCTGCTCCCTAGACTGCAAGCATCGGTTCCAACCAGCTAATTTCTTTTCTTCGTCCTGCGCACAGGTATTTAAACCCTTGCTATGGAACTAGGTAGCCGTACCCCTTTCCAGTGTTCACGGCCGAAGGTGTTGAGGTTTTCGCAAGCGCCTATGCGGCCTTGCTGGTTAAGTCCAGACGTTTTATGACTATGAACGTATATAATTTTTTGTGATACCCTACCAGGGTTTCCGTGGCTCTTTGTTATCTAGAGTTGTTACGCTACTTTAAGCTTCTTATGCTCTCTGCCGGTGGCGGTTTATGAGCCCTAACAGTCTCATTTAGGCGTGACTCTGTTATGTAATCTCTGTCATAGCTTAACAAAATTCTTTTGGCGATTTGTTGTACATTATGGATTTTCAATGGATAACAGGAAATTATATTTATTGAATAGTTAAGTTTTCTTGGTTCTGTGCATATCCTCAGTTTTCCAATCTATATCTTTCGTTGGATTTCGTGAGGCATTTACAGGTGTTTATTAGTGTCTTCAGGCATTCATACTTGTTGTATTTATGGTTACTTGTGTTCCGCCCCATACCGGTTTCTGTTATTCGTGTTGGAAATTCTGCACTCAGTCACACTGTGCAATGCTCTGACTATTATTTATGAGAATGCAATATTAACTAAGGCGTAACTCTTTTTACTGTTCCTTTCTTGATTTAAATTAAACTGTATAGAAGTGTCCGGACCACTTATAGTCCGAGTGCTCCTAAGGAGGAAGACGACCAACCCAGAGGCCCGTTTTGCAGGCGTTAAGGGTTAACGGTCTTCCTTGCCCATGATGGTTAGGTAGAGTGTTTTCTTTTCTCTAGGAAGGATGAAAGAAAATTGCCTCTTTGTGCTGCTTTATTCCTGGCTCTAGACTGCAGAGGTTTTATAGTGTACACTGGTTGCTTTGTTCGTATGCAATAAGAACTCGTTCATTTGAGCTCCCAATACTGAACTATCTGTTGCTACTGAAATAAGAAAAGTTTTACGAAACACTTCTATGGTTGTCTTCTGCTCTAATTTATATACTGCTTCTGAAATAAAAGAACTGTTCTGTCGCAGTTTTTCCTTCTATGTATATATATATTATCACAGGTATAATAACAGGACCGTTTTTGTCAATATTCAGCAGTCTATCTTCTTGTTCTAACTACAAACTCCTACGGGTACTGGAAATGAATAAATAGTTCTGTCATTATTCAATAGTCTATCTGTTGTTCTAAATATAAATATTCATTCAATTGGAATAAAAGAAACATTCCTGTCATTATTCTACAGTTGGTCTCCTGTTCAGCACAGGACAAATTTATAACCCTCTAGTAGGTTTAATAACCAGAAATCCAATAATTATCTTTCCGATTTTTACAACTACTAAAACAAATTCTACTCATCTGTCCCGAGATTTGAGTGAAGTAGTGTATGTGCCTCCCTTCCATGAGCTGGGCGTTCACGTCCTACAGCTCTCCCCCGAGCTCAAGTCTGAGTAGTTGTTAGTTCAGCAAACTCTGGAGGAGGTTCTCAGGACATTCCGGTCCAATACCCTCCGACTCCAGTGAAAACAGTAGTACTGGGGAGTTCACGGAACAATCCGGTCCAGAACTCCGACCCAGGGTATTATCTGTCTGGAGAAGAAACAGTTCTTGCTTCCAGTTCCCAGAGTGTCCATTGTGCACAGATCCAACCCAAAACTCCCCTTGGAATGCTTTATTTATTCCAGAGTTCTTGGATAACTGTGAAACTGTTTTCTAACTAACATCAGATCTTGATTTTACTTTTTACCAATCACTTACTTATGAAACTACTTCCACAGTAAATCTTTATTAAAATAAACATTTCATTTTGTTTCACAGTATTCATTTAGAAGAAAATAACACCACAATACAATTAATTTCAATTATCTCGTTTTCCACTTTAAAATGGTGGTTAAAAATAAAACTTTTTTGGTGGTATTATGATGATGATGTATAATTTTTATTTATTTAGTTTACATTAATTTTTTTATAATATTTAAAAAATTATCAAATAATAATAACAAAAATACATTCCAAAAAATATTTACAATTGTATTTCATTTAAATATTATTTATATAATAAATAGTTTGAAATTATTTAGTTTTAAATATATTTATTTTAATTTTTTATAATGTGTTTTTGTTAAACAACAAAAACAAAAAAAAATTCAAAAATGGTTGCTTTCATTTGTAAATTTGCATTAACTTATTTTTCAAAAATAAACTTGTTAATTAATGTTTTTTATTTATTTTTACTAATAAAAAAATCATTTACATGTATTTTTATTGTTTTGTTTTGAAATCGGGTTTCTGGGATTTTGGAAATAGAAAATTAATTTTGCAATGCAAGTGTTTTCATTGAAATTTGGTATTTTTTAATAAAATTTAGAAATTACAGAAATCCAAATTTAAAAAACAGAGATTAAAAAATTTATATTTTTAATAAAAAATCAAAAAATCCAAATTTTGTAATACTATGGTTAATGAAATTTTGATTTTTTAAATTCAAATTTATTTATATTATTTAATTAGTACAATCACAATATTGTCGAGCTTCCGTCACAGGTCAGGAAACCTTTCGCCTCTGGCCAGGCATTCCTCCAACTCTGCAACCCGGTCACACCGGATCTTCATTCTGATAAATTGCAGGAGATGAAACTGTCAACCTGCTCTCACATCTACAGAATTGCGAGATGAATTTACCAACCCGCTGTCCGCACATCTTCTGAGACTAATTCGAATTCGCAAGCCATTTTTCCCTCCGCGCCCACCTGCTCCTGCCCTTCTCTCCTCACCAGCGGCCCTGTTCCCTTGCAAGCTGGTCTTGGCGTTGCAAAATTCCGTGATCTGGTGTTCAACCATTCGAAGGTAACCTCAGATCTAAAACACACCTTCCGTGCAATAACGCCAATGTTTCTGGAACTTCACAAAAAAGTGTAACTCAGTGGTACCAACAAGCTCACAAGCTGCAGCTTGTTCAAAAACAGAGTAACCTTATTACTCAGGTTGAGTCTGCTGCCACAGCATTAACTAGCATGAGTTGAACCCATTAACAAACAGAGGATACCGTTGACAGAAAAATGGGTGCCTGATGTCTTCACACAAACTCACTTTCTCGCCGTAGCTGGCTGAAGAAAAAGAAGAAAGAACAGAAAGGAAAAAGCTCAAAAACACATATGCCTACCACCACTCATTTTGATAAAACTAACTCCACTGACAGATTCCTAAATTCTACAAGCTAACTCATCCTTGAGGAGACTTTCCACTGTAGGTCTTCTGAACACTGAAAAGCTATGGCAGTCAATGAGGAACAGAGAGCTATATATAGAAGTTAAAGATTCGAGAAATCAGTGGTACACTGGCATGTGAAGTTGATAATGGTGCAGAGATGGGGATTGTGAGCTGTCTCAGATTATGTGGCTCAAGATAAAAGTTTTGAAAGTCTCTATCAGGACTTGTTGGCAGCTCCTGACCAGGGTGACGTTCTCCGTCTTTTGGAAGGAAACAAAGGGTGGAAGAAGAAAATATCGCAGAAGAGCAGTCCTGCTCTTCCTCAAAGTGTTTGTTCAAGAGGAGAATTGTGCGGCTATTAGGGATGAGCATGTAGGACAAAACCATGGAACTGTTACCATGAGAAGGGATTCGTTGGTGCAAATAAAGGACAGAATCTACAAAGAAGGGTTAACTGTTCCAGAAATTGAAATAGACAGTTTTGCTGACCCCACAGATGTGAGTTTATCAGGAAAATGGAAGGAGGTTAATATAGCAGTATTGGAGAGTTCCTTGACACAGGAATTGTGCTCAAACAAAAAACAGAGACATTCCCTTGATTTTTTGGTTGATATCGAGGATGGTCATGATGGTGAAAATGGCACCAGATGGTGGCATTTGAAGAATTTTCAATTCTTCATGACCGTAATCATGGAAATTTCAAATAATGAAGATATAGTCTCATGTGTAAGGATAAGTTAGCAATTTTGATGCTATTAAAAAGGCCACTGCAGTATAACAACAACCACCTTTGCTTGGAACAAAACAGGGGTAGATCGTATGATTTGTACTTTGATGGACCACCAGAGTTTGATAATGATCCTCATGAATGTGAAGGGGATTGTCAATAATTGGTGCACTGTGATTTTGCAGATTTTAGAAAACCATAACCTCTTTTCTCAGATTGAATCTTTCAATCAAGTCAGAAATGATGCAGAGATGAACTGCTTGGAGGATATTGATTTTCTTGGAGGAGATCATGGGACTGCTCTTCCTGCGGTATTTTAATGTGATGAGATGGAACAGGAGAATGAACAGTATTCCATCAATGTTATCAGTACCCATACAGAGATTCCAATCCAGAGAATAAGCAATGGGATGAAAACCATGATGAATAAGAGAGATTCAAGTAGCGAAAAGCAATGGAGTGAATGGGGATCTTACACCTAATTACCCCATCAATGTTATCAGTACCCATACAGAGATTCCAATCCAGAGAATAAGCAATGGGATGAAAACCATGATGAATAAGAGAGATTCAAGTAGCGAAAAGCAATGGAGTGAATGGGGATCTTACACCTAATTACCTCCCTGTCCTTTCTCATGGAATTATGGCAGCCCAAGTGATCATAAGTATGTGGAAGCTAAGTTGAAAGGGTGCCTTGGAATTCGAAGACATCCTAAAGGACGCATTCTTTCAGCTTCACAATAGTCCAATTTTGAATATGATTTCCCTACTATGGCAACACACATTGTTTCGGATTCCATGAAAGTCACCCTTTGTATTTATGTTGATCTGGTAACTGGCAATTTGTGGGTCGATGAGGATTAATTTCAACTTCAATAGCTGAGAGATTTTGTGAGTGATGATCCCTGATTTCATATTAGTGAATTGGCAAAAGGGAATCCAAAAGGACTTCACAACTTCAAGAAATAGTTGAGTTGAATGGCATATCTTGAAAAGCAAACCAATATTTCTGGTGGCATGTGATTAACGCAAACTTTCTTTTTTTCTTTATAGTTGTTGCTTCATTTCGTGCGGACAAGAAAGAACCTTAGGATACAAACAACAATTCTAGCATGAGATCAATGGAGCCTGTGACATTGACAATGGCCTCAACTCTTTAGTGTCATGAAGAATAAACTGAAAGAGTCGAAATATTTCTCTGACATTTAAAGTAGAAATGGACCAAAACATGTTTTACTTTTTCAAATAATGAATAATAGGGTCCACGTTAATGTTACAAGATAAGATAACATCAAGATTCCTGCGCCTGCTTCTTCCCCGTAGCAAGCGCTCGGCTCCGACATCCCTTCCCCCTTTCTCGGATACGCACTCAAAGTTGTCTTTGGCGGAACCATGTATTACAGATGTGCGTTTCTAGATTTAGGGTCATCTTCAGATAAATTTGAGCGCCGTATCTGAGGAATTTTGCGCTGCCAAGACCAGCGTTGCAAGGGAACAGATCCGCTGGTGTGGAGAAGCGGAGCAGGAGCGGGAGGGAAAAATGGTTAATTCGAAGATCTGCGAATTTGAATTGGAGTTGTCTTTAGTGCTACTATTTGGGAGTTTTAAGTGCTGGAGTTAGTGAAAAAATTTAAGGTAAAATCTTGATTTCTGTTCTTTAAATTGGTTTGGTTTTTTTACTATATATGGCTTCAGCACTCTAAAAATTTCTAGGGTGCTTTGATTGTGCAAAATTATCTATCGAACTTCTGTTTTCAATGAATTTTTGGGATATTTTAGAGAAATTAGACCAGAAAAATCACAAAAAAACCACCATAAAAACCTTCAAAAAAGTTACACTAAAACTACTAGATTTGAAAATGTGCCGTATATTCATGTCAGAAATTCTGTCAGAGAGTTGGTATATTCATGTTAGAAATTCTGTCAGAAAAGATTCGATTGTGATCGCGTCTGAGGTTGGAGGAAGGTCTTGCCCGAGTCTGAAGGCTTACGGACTGGTGAGGTCTATTTCTCCACTTAGTTAGACTACTCTTATTTATAGTAACCAAAAAATATGGTATGGATGATTCCGAAAATCTTCAGAAAAATTTCTGCATATTTCAGTAATTATTTATGAAAGCATGGAAATTGTTAAGACTGACTAAAATTGACCTAAACTCAAGTAAAAAATATTAAAAAAACTTGCAATAACAGTGTTATATTAAAAAATCTTGCAATAACAGTGTTTGTGCTTGAATCATTAGAAAACTCTTTAAAGAAACGGCCGCGGCATGTTCATCATTTGCGGCAAAGAAACGTGGTAGGGCCCGCGTCCTGGTAACGGGCGGCTTATGCAAGTGGGCACCGTTATCCAAGCGTTAAGGAAATTAGGAAGCAATCAGATTGGCACGGAACTTCTCCTACCCAGCCACGGTTTCGAATTTGATTTCTCTTTATTTTTTAAGTCTTTATATTTAGAAACAAATAAATATATATATATATATATATATATATATATATATATATTAAAAATATAGTTTTGTAACTTATTATGCATTATCGTGGTGATGCATAATTATTTATTTATTTGTTTACATTGGTTTATATAAATATTTAAAAATTTATCAAATAATAATAATAAAAATATATCTCAAAAAACTATTTACCATTATATTTCATTTAAATATTATTTATATAATAAACATTTTGAAATTTTTCTATATGCTAAATGATAAAATTTTTTTTTTTTCAAAAACTGTTATTTGCTCGTAAATTTACATTAAATTAGTTTTCAAAATCAAACTGGTTAATTAACAAGTTTTTTAATTTATTTTTATTTTTTTAATAAAAAAATTATTTTCATTTGTATTTTTTCTTTTTTTATCATATTAATTCAAGAGATAAGTTAATTTTGCAACTAACATTTTTTTTAAATTGTAAAATGGTATTTTAAATTTTCTTGATAACAAAATAGAAAGTTAATTTTGTAACGGAAATGTTTTCGTTAAAATTTTGATATTTATTTTAAATGATTTAGAAATTACATATAATTAGAAATCCAGGTTTTAAATTAAAGATTAAAGAAATTATATATTTAATAAAAATCGTAAAAATCCAAATTCTTTGGAATGATAATTAATGAAATTTAGATTTTTTTAGCTTTATAATTTAAAATAATTTTTAATACATAAAAGAATTTAAAAACTTGAAAAAATCCTCCGGTAAATCAAATTATTTTTGAAAAATTCCGGTTGGGAAAGTGAAAGATTATTTTTGAAAAATACCCGGGTAAAAGTGAAAGATCCTTCGTATTGTCATAAGATTTGAAACTCGTACCGTCGTATTATTTTATTCAAATTCGTTTATAATTTCATAAAGTGAAAGATTATTTTTGAAAAATATCCCGCGTAAAATTGAAAAATCCCTCGTATTTTCATAAGATTTGAAACTCGTGTAGTCATGTTATTTTATTCAAATTCGTTTGTAATTTCAAAAAATCGCGTATCATTTCATTCAAATTCATTTAAGACATATTTTTCAAAATCATGTATTATTTCATTCAAATTCGCTTGAAATATATTTTTCAAAAATTTGAACAGTTATAGATAGGAAAAATGAAATTAGCAATTAAAAGAAAAATCCTAGTCGAATTCAAAGAAAATTTTATTTATAAAATAAATATGAATAATGAAATTTGTAATTAAAAAAACTTGTGTTTAAATTAAGGTAAATTTCACTTACATACTTACATATATATTAGAAAAATCAAATTTATATATATTATTTAATTAGCACAATCGTATTAGTAAATGAGTTGATATTACTAAATAAGTTAATTTACACCAAAAAAATATATTAATCACATTATATTTAGATAAATGTCTTTCAGATTAATCATATTATTAGGATTTGGTTGGCTTTATCAATCACATATTTAGATAAATGTCTTTCAGATTAATTATATAATTAGGATTTGGTTGGTTTTATCAATCACAATATATTTAGATAAATGTCTTTAGGATTAATCATATCATTAGAATTTGGGTGGCTTTATCAATCACATTATATTTAGATAAATGTCTTTCAGATTAATCATATCATTAAGATTTCGTCCACTTTTCTAATCATCTAATGTGATTCATCCTAATGATGTGATTAAGATGTGATTAATCTGAAAGACAATTAAGATAAATTATGGATCACAAGAGTCTTAAATCTATACCATCTGATACAAACAAACTCTAATATTCTGGGACAATTATGATCAACCCTCTCTTGGCCAAGTTATATGGTAATATTTTGGAAAAGAAGTTGAGCATTTGGCTTAAAAGTGAAGGCAAGCGGGCTAAAGGCCAAGTGGGTTTTAGAAGGCAACACTCAACAAAGTACCACCTCGTTACGCTTAGGATCATTGTGGAGGAATGCCACAATGATAAATCCAATCTCTTCTGTTGCTTTGTGGACTTTAGAAAGGCTTTCGATACGGTTCCTAGAAACAACCTATGGAATAGATTAGAAGAGCTAAATGTTCCTTTCGAGCTAAGAGCGGCCGCTATAAGGTTATATGAGAATGTAATTGCCAAGTTAAAGAGCAATGAGGGGTGGTCGAAAGATATTAAGTGTAATATCGGAGTTAAACAAGGTTTCCCCCTCTCCCCTACCCTATTTGGAATTTACATCGACAAGCTAGAAGGTTTTTTAGAGGAAGCAGGATGTGCTGGCACGATCTTAGCTAGGATAGTCATCATCCTTATTCTCTATGCTGACGATATTGTTCTTCTCGCAAGGTGCCCATCATATCTTGATAAGCAACTTAGACTTCTTAAGGATTTCTTCTCTACCATGGGTATGTCTATTAACAATGACAAAACAAAAGTTATGATTATCAAATCCAAGAAGGACACTTACGCTAATTTTATGTATGACAATAGTAACTTGGAGGAAGTGTCTTCTTACAAGTACCTAGGAATTGATATTCATCACAAGCTCAACTGGAACTATAGCATTGAGAAAATGATTAATGGGGGGTGGAAAGCTTATTTTGGTCTTGAAAATAATTGTAAAATGGCAAACCTTGTAATGTGGGATAGAAAGAAGTTCCTCTTTGAAACTTTAGTCACTCCTGTTATCTTATATGGATGTGAGGTTTGGGGTTGCAACATCTCTAGAGAATCCTAGAGAAAGATTGAGCAAATCCAGAAGCGTTTTATAACGTATAACCTTAAAATTAAAAGCAATACACCCTATCCTATTCTCCTTATAGAAGTGGGTCTTTCCCCTATCAAGAGCCTAGCTATGACTAGGCTTTTGTTGTACAAGCACAAGCTCAATAGCATAGGAGACCATAGACTTCCTAAGCTAGCTTTAAATTCCAGCCAAAACCACCTAAGGCTTAAACGAGGTTGGTATAAAGACACCAAGGCTCAGTTAAACCATTGGGAGATCGACGAGAATGTTGCATTGCAAAACATTAATAACATTAAAAAAATTGTTACTTCTAAGTTCAAAGAAAAAATGTGGTGTGAGAAAGATCTAGCGGCTAAAAGAAAATTAAGATATTATAAGGAGGTCATCAACCCCACCCTAGAAGATCAAAAGTATCTCTATATTTTAACTAGCTCAAAGAAGAAAATTAATATAGCCAAGATTAGAACGAACTCTGATGAGCTCCATAGTGAAACAAGTCGTTGGAGAGTTCCTAAAACACCATGGATGAAAATCACTTCCTCTTAGAGTGCCTCGCGTACAACCACATTGGATCTCAATTTCATAATCTTTGTTGCAATACTGACCTTCCTAGCCTTTTAAGATGTCAAAATTATAGTGAGCTCAGGAGGCTTCTCTCCAATATTTTTTAGCATAGGAATAAAATCTTCAATCAAACTAAATAATTCATTTCTTTAGGTCCGATAGACCAAAGATTGGTCTCATAACCACCACCACCACCACCATCATCATCAATAAATGAGTTGATATTAGTAAATATATTAATTTAAGAAAAAATAATATATCAATCACATTTTATTATTATTAACATAAATATTATAATATTACTACTATTATTAATATTAATATTTATTAATATATTGATAAATTTAATTTAATAACATTATTAATTTAAAAATATTTATAATAATTAATTTATTCATTTTTTATTTCATTCATTATTAATTAAATCATTTTTATTTAATAAATAAAAATATATTTTTTTTCAATTTTTATTTATTAAATACAAAATTATACAAGAAATCCAAGGATTAATAATATTATACTCTACTAATATGAATCTTTAGATGGATAAACCCAAGAAATTGATATTATAAACTTAGGTGATCAATTCTAAAATTCCAAGGTATTATAATCCCAAGGAAATAAAATTAAAAGCAAATGATTAATATTATAAGTCCAAGCTATATAAACTCTAAGATAAATATTATAAACCCAAAATATTAATACTAAACCCTATATGGACTAATAATATTACACCCTATTAATATGAACTTTTAGATTGATAAACTAAAGACATTGATATTATAAACCTAGGGGATCAATTCTAAAATCCCAATGTATTATAAACCCAATGGAATAATATTAACTTGGTTTGCAAGGTTCATTGGTATTGTTATAATGATTAGAAGATCTTCTTCTTTTTGAATTTGGTTTCTACCTTTTCTACTTCAAAATATAAAACAAATTTTAAAAATATTTAAACAAATAAAATTGTTAAATCTTTTAAGTAGGGAGATCGTTATAGTTTTTTTCCCAAGGAAAAATCGTAATTTTATTCATTAAACCAAAATTACATGTTGTAGATGCTTGCAAGCATTCAATCAGCCAAGTCCAAGACTAGTGATTACAAATCCATACAAATTAAAAACTAAATGATACAGAGAAGAGGTTAAAATTTTCTCCATTTATTCTTCTCTACTTTCCGCCATTCTCCTTGTGATGGCGTAGATGATACAATAACACACTGTTTTTCTTCTTCCATTCTTGGGTTTTCCTTGTTTGAGTCCGAAATTTTTGAAATATGGTGGTGTTTGAAACATCCTGAATCTTTTTCTTTAGGAATCCTCGCCAGCCAAGTTGCGGGCAATGGAATTTCTGACACTTCACGAGATGCTTCCCCCTTTTCTACAAATTATTGTGTATTTTGATTTCCTTTATTGGAATGGGGATCCTTTTATTCTTCATCCTCTTTGTCTTCTAGAAAATGTGAGGGAAATTTCCATCCTTTGGGTTGCTTTCCTGTCTTCTTCTTCCTTCGCGACTCTTTCTTGGCTTCAGGGCACGTATTTTGCAAATGTCCTATCTCTCGGAAAATTCGGCATCTGAAGGTCGTGTTCTCAAAATACAAGTATCGTGTCCAAATTTGCTTGTTGTGTGGTAGGTGGATGCAATTCGACACGCCTTTGCTGAGATCAACCTCCACACAGATTCTGGAAAAAGTGTATATTCGTTCTTCCATTCTTTGAGTGTCTGTCTTATTGAATCGCCCTAAGAGGTTGTTAATGCCTTCTAGAATTTTTTTATGCCAAAAATCAAGGGGAAGGTTGTATACCCTAACCCATACTGACAATGTTGATATAATCATTGTGTTTGCATCAAATTATGGGAACCATGGTGATCCAGGTGGCTCCAGAGACACACAGGACAGAGGGCCTAGGGAAGCTCAAAAATCAAAGTGTTTGGATCGCTCTCGTATCAGCTTCAGGTTGAATATCTCATCGTCCTGATCACCACAGTGTGAACGGTTCATTAAATCGAGCTTGTATGCGAAAGTTAGAGGCAATCAAAGTTTAAGGTTGACTTGGTGACTGGGTAGCCTTAAGGAAGGCGCAAATTCGAATTTTCCCGACCACCGAATTCCGACAAGCTCAGGCCAAATTCCAGGTGAAATTTTGGTCTCTTTGCAATGAATCCTACGGTCAAAATCGGCATTTAAAAAAAACACAGTTTGGTTAAAAGAAACAAAAATAATATAAAAGAAGGGTGGCAGGCCACCACCCATGCCACCCCACCGCATGATTTCCGCATATATTAACCATATATTAAAACTGGGCTAGCATGCCATATTACTTGCCGAACCCCACGCAAAAACCATGTATTAAGTGGTGGGGTGGTCAGCGGTCAACCCCGCCACCCCAACCATACAAACATTGTATGGTCTAAATTTAAAACATAACCCTTACACTGTAATGATTTCGGCAGAAGTGGGTGGGGCGGGCCCCCAAGGCGGGTCCGGGCCCCCCTAAACTTAAATAATTTTGGTTTAAACAAAAATTATGTGCCTCTATTTTTGGAGGAGGCGGGGTTTGAATGCCCATCCTCCTCCCTTTCATTATGGATCTAAACCAACATGCTAACAGTGGGACTTGGTTAAGTCTTTCCTCAGTTTACTATTTAAACTCGGCTTTTCATAAGTGCGCTAAGGCTAGAACGGAGCAAGAGCACGCACGTGGATCGAGGAAATTTGCAGGTGGAACAATGAACGTGGAGCAGTAATTATCCAGGCAGAACCATGAGCCTTGAAATTTTCCCGATGAGGTAATTTTTGTCCATATCAGAATATAGTCAAGTTTACAGTCATTTTTCACGGTTTTTCGCAGGGAGTGCAATGGAGAGGTCAGATTCACCTTTTGAGTTGCAGATTTCCATTCCACCCATGGAGCAACTATGTGGAGGAATCTAGGAGGATCCTTAAATATTCCTTTTTGCCCCAAATTTTCATTTCATCATAATTCATAAAATGGATAGACGATTTTCCATTATTCGACGCCCCAAATCTGATGGTGTATTCAGATTTTTCATCTGAGATTTATATTTTCGGTCACTTTTTGAAGTGAAGTTGCAGGTGTCAACTTTCAACGAGTGAGAAGTCGATTTCACACCTTTCGATGCCACGATTGTGATGGTGATTTCAAGATCCAGTAGCAGCAACAACCATTCTTCGGCCATATTCAACATGAGGTATATGATGAGTTGATTTCATGTACTTCTTTGTTCCTGAGATGCGTAGTGTTGTATAGATCCCTGTTGATGTATGAGTCGTGGGATCTTGTCATGTTTTGTTATTGTTTTACTTTCTGTCATGGACTTGTATTATGTTTGAGATCCCTTGATGCAATATTGGCGGGATACTCATGTATGTTGTTGAGGTCCCTTTTATGCCATGTTGGTAGGATACTCCGTGTCACACATATGTCATTGAGATCCCTTGTTTTCCATGTCGGAGGGATACTCACAGTCTTTATGTGTGAGCTATTGTCATACTGATAGGGGTCCTTTTTATGCATGAGAGTCCCATAGTGGAACATCTCGTAGAGAGGTATAGCCACTCCTACGTGATGACATTTTCCTTGTATTTTAGAGAAAACACATCCATGTACATCTTCACTCTTGACACCGAGGCCCAGATATGTAGTTCCTCCTGGACGAACTCCATTATCGAACGACGTGTTCTTATGATTGCTGATATTGACATGTTATGTTCCTCTTCTTTACATCATATAGTTGTTCATTTATGTTCATTAAATATTTAATTAGTGCAATTCTAACAATCAACCAAAGTTAAAGGTCTTGGTTAAGGGTAAGCGGAATTTACCCTGGATCAAGTGGTATCAGAGCAGGTCTTCTTGCTGATTGGATTGTAGGCGTGAAAATTGAACGTTCGCTGAGTTGAGCCATGGAGAATGTTAAGGACATGTACAAGACCATGCTTAGGGTTTTCTAGAAAGTGAACATGTTGTACGAGGCATATGAAAAACAAGCAGCAGAGAACGATGAATTGAAGACACTCCTACAAGAATAAAAGGAGGAAAAACATCAGTTGCAGCTTCAGTTGCAAGCCACGACAGAGGCGTGGGATGAATTGAAGCGCAACAACGAAATTGTTCAAGAAGATTATGATGCATTGTAGGAATTCCTCCAAGAAGGGAAGGAGGAGAAGCAGCAGTTGCAGCTTCAGCTACAAGCCGCGACAAAAGCCTTGGAAGAAGTGAATTGCAACAAAGGCTTACAGAAGCCTTCTTCACCTGTTTCGCAATCGACAACTAAGGCAAACAATGTTGATTTCTCTCTAGTTGCTTCACAAGATATCATTTCGGTTAGAAGTGTGGAGATACCCATTTTAGGAACCGGCATGAGACTCCTCACCATGATGGGGTACAAAGGAGGAGGACTTGGCGTTCGAGGCCAAGGCATAAAACAACAATTGGAGGTTGTGCATAGACCACACTATGCAGGTTTGGGGTACACTGAATAAGGATGTTCGAAGGACATCAACGGAAAACAGATATTGATGAACTCTCCAAGGAAGAGGAATGATGGGGACACTTCTCCATCATCCCATGGCAGCGCATATTGCATTGAAAGAGCTGAGGCGAGCTCCCATCACCATGATCGCACCAGAGACCACCAGAGAAGGTATAATAAGTCTCATTATTCCAGAGTGCATTTTGATTATAATACTGTTGATAACTATGGTCCTAAATCAATGCATCTAAAAACATGTCATTTTTGTGGTTTGTGTAACCATGTGTTTTCTAAGTGTTCGAAAAGGATTGCGGCACAAAGGAGGATGAGGCATGGAAATCCTTCTCCCTAGAAGGAAAAGAAATCGGTTAAGCAGGTTTGGAGGAGAAGGACCTTTTGCACTCATTACGACTGAAGTGGCCACCAAAGAGCCACATGTTACAGACTCCATCCAGAGCAACGCCTTAAAGACAAAGCGCCTGTGCATACACCAGTCGAAAGAGTTGATCAACAAGCAAACCTGCCACAGGGAGATGATCCATTCGCTTTGATAAGCACGAAATGGTTTTTCTAGATATGTTAGCTTGTCATGGCCTTATTTTTGTAAATCATTTGCTGCATGTTACAATGTGAAAATGATGATGTGTTTTCCATCACTTGTTTAAGAGAAAATGATAATTTTTGGCCTTGTTTTATAAGTCGTGTGTTGCATTTATTGCATGTAAAAGTGATGATGTGTTTGCCCTCACTTTGAAATGCGATGATGATGTTGTTGGCCTTGTTTTATGAGTCGTATGATGCATTTATTTCATGTAAAAGTAATGAGGCATTTACCATCACTTCAAAATGCGACAATGATGTCTTATCTTATAATGATAGCTGGGGGTGATTCCCATCTCGATGTAAGCTTAACCACCGAGTACATGTTATAAGCTCGTGGCAAGTATGGGAGATATTTTGGGTCATAGATTGGTCAATTTAAGCATGTATTTTCATGGGATTGTACAACAGGTTTGCAGGGGATGCATGCATCAGTTCATTTCTCAAGGCTCCGAAGGACAAAGGTGAAGGATAAGGAAGGGTGACTTTTTCAGGAAACTTGTGGTGCAGACATAGTACACAATAGTGCAGATTTTTTTGATGCTTTTGGAGGACTAAAAGCTCCTCAGTGGGGAGGATTGATCCAGGTGGCTGCATAGACACACATAAGACAAAGAGGGTTGAGGGAAGCTCAAAAATCAAAGTGTTTGGATTGCTTTCTAATTAGCTTCAGGTTGAAGATCTCGTCGTCTTGATCGCAACGGTGTAAACGGTTCATCAAACTGAGCTTGTATGTGAAAGTTAGAGGCAGTCAAATTTTTGGGTTGACTTGGTAACTGGGTAGCCTTAAGGAAGGCGCAAATTCGACTTTTCCTGACCATTGAATTCCGAAAAGGTCGCCAAATTCCAAGCGAAATTGTGGCCTCTTTAAAATGACTCCTACAGTGAAAATCGACATTTTAGAAAAAAACACAGTTTGGTTAAAAGAAACAAAAATAATATAAAAAAAGGGTGATGGGCCACCACCCCCGCCACCCCACCGCATGATTGCCGCATATATTAACCATATATTAAAACTGGGCCGGCAGGCCATAACCACCACTGGAGCCCACGCAAAAACCACGTATTAAGTGGTGGGGTGGTCGGTGGTCAACCCTGCCACCCCAACCAAACAAACATTGTATGGTTTAAATTTAAAACATAACCCTTACACTATAATGATTTCGGCGGAGGTGGGTGGGGTGGGCCACCCAAGGCGGGTCTGCCCCCCCTAAAATTAAATACTTTTGGTTTAAAAAAAACTACGGGCATCTATTTTTGGAGGAGGCGGGGTTTGACCACCCGACCTCCTCCCTTCCATTATGGATCTAAACCAACACGCCAACGGTGGGACTTGGTTAAGTCCACCCTTAGTTTAATATTTAAACTCGATTTTTCATAAGTGCACCAAGGCAAAACCAGAGCAAGAGCATGCACATGGAACAATGAGCATGGAGCACTAATTATGTAGGTGGAACCATGAGCCTTGAAATTTTCCCGGGGAGGTAATTTTTCTCCATGTCTGAATATAGTCAAGTTTATAGTCATTTTTCACGGTTTTTCACAGGGAACGCAATGGCAAGGTCAGATTCGACTTTTGAGTTGCAAATTTCCAGTCCAACCATGGAGTAGCTATGTGGAGGAATCTAGGGGGAATCTAAAAGATTCATTTTTGCCCCAGATTTTCATTTCATCATAATTTAGAAAATGGACAGTCAATTTTGGATTATTCGATGCCCCGAATATGATGGTGTATTTAGATTTTTCATCTGAGATTTATATTTTTCGATCACTTTTTGAAGTGAAGTTGCAGGTATCAACTTTCAGCAAGTGAGCAGACGATTTCACACCATTCGACGCCACAATTGTGATGGTGATTTCAGATCCAGCAACAGTAGCATCCATTCTTCAGTCATCTTTAGCATGAGGTATATGATGATTTGATTTCATGTACTTCTTTGTTCCTGAGATGCATAGTTTTGTACAAATCCCTGTTGATGTATGAGTCGTGGGATCTTGTCGTGTTTTGTTATTGATGTAATTTCTATCATGGACTTGTATTATGTTTGAGATCCCTTGATGCCATATTGGTGGGATACTCATGTATGTTGTTGAGGTACCTTTTATGCCATGTTGACGGGATACTCCGTGTCACACGTATGTCATTGAGATCCATTGATTTCCATGTCAACGGGATACTCACAGTATTTATGTGTGAGCTATTGTCATACAGATAGGAGTCCCTTTTATTCATGAGAGTCCCACAATGGAACATCTCATAGAGAGGTCTAGCCACTCCTGCGTGAGGGAATTTTCCTTGTATGTCAGAGAAAAGACATCCATGTACATCTTCAGTCCTTACAACACTTAACGCAGCGACATATACCATATTGACACTGAGGCTTGGAGATGTAGTCTCTCCTGGATGAACTCCGTTATCAAATGACGTGTTCTTATGATTACTGATCTTGATATTTTATGCTCCTCTTCTTTACAACATACAATTGTTCAATTATGTTCATTAATGCTCTAATTAGTACAATTCTAACAATCAACTGAAGTTAAAGGTCTTGGTTGAGGGTAACCAGAATTTACCCTGGATCACATGGGGTAATGAAAAGACCCATCGATCCCCAAAACCATGGACCTTCTTATAGAATATAATCTCAATCCTCCAAGGATGAAAATTTTACTATGAAGAAACCTTCAGAGCAGAGGTGAATCTCGTAGTTTGTTGTCCATTTTGTGAAGATACAATGGAAGAGATCCATTGGTTTTGGCCAAAAACTGTTGAATCTGCATATAATGGCTTGTGCCTCATATGTTGTGCTGAGATTATTTGCTTATGGAACGCCTATAATCAATTCTGGAACATTATTTTGTTGCTCCATAATATAAGGGTTGGGTATATTGTGTGGGTGTTCTGGATTTGTTGATGCGATAGATTTACCTTGTAGAATACCTTTGAAGGATAGTCCTCCATTGATATGTTCTTGGTTTGGTTTTGTTCCTTTGGGAAAACTAGATCCAACGACACCCCCTACTCCCTTGGATTTTCTTGATACAACGGCTCTACCTTTCAGCCTCAATTTGAGGATGATGGTGGATGAAGGAAGCACATTGTATTCTTGTAGTCTTTGATCATATTTCATTGATTTTTCGCTGCAAATTAGACTTTGCAGGTGCACTGGAATGCCCAATTTATACAAGATATGTTGCTTCAATTGAGAAACCCTTTGGGATGCATGTACCCAAATTAGTGTAGATTTTCCACCTAGAATCTTTATAAAAAATTGGAATAAATTATATGCTTCCAATTTTGGAGAGTCGCGAGATGCATGAACCAGAGCTCTGTCATATGCCAGTTCTGATAATTGTAGCGGTGATTGCAACGAGAGCAAGTGGTTCGAGCGAGGGAGCCTTAATTATGGTATTGAGTGTACTATTATGTGGGAGTAAAATTCTGTAGAAAAGGGCGTCAAATGTAAAATTATAGATTATATAGACATTAAATGTAAAATTTAGTCTATAATATCAATTGCAATTAGAAATAAATTTATGAAGGTAAAAAATAATTTTGATGATTCTATAATTTAACTCAAATATTGATCATTTATCTAAATAAGTTGTATTAACGTATGAAGGAACTCAAATGCAACAAGAATTTACATGAAGAACTTAGATTACATTTAAAAAAATATCTATATATAGATATAATAAGTGATAGAATATCACAAATGTGTTTGTTGGATTTTTTTTTGTAGTTGTTACAATAGTATTGGAGTTTTAATAGCAAGGCTTAAAAGAGATTTTGTTAAAAAAATCTTATTATAACTTAGGAATATTTTATGTAAGTAGTGACATAATAATTTTAGATGTTTTTTATATTACGAAGATTATATATGTTAATATTATATATAAAAATGAATTTATATATAAAATAATTTCACATTTAAAATATCAAAAGTATATATATATATATATAACAAGAAAAAATATCTTTTTTTTTTGTAAACTTAGTAGGTCCTTGCTATTTTATACTTATAATCAAAAGTGGGTCAGAAAATACATCTTTAGGCCTCAACCTACCCGTAGGAAAATAGGTCTATTGGGCGTCTTATCGAATTATAAGCCATCCAAAACATATACATCTTAAGTCTAAAACTTGATGTCTTCAAATAGCTAATATCAGTATCAGTATTTGCAAGCATACACATATTATAAAAATAAAATCTATCTGCTATCATTAACAAAAAGTAAACTTAGGTTGATCATTTCTTAATCATCATCTAACTCGATAGGAGCCGAGTCCTTGACACTGGAGCCAGGCATATCAACCTGGTGCATGGATTGTAATTCCTTCTTGATTCTGTGGAGGAAAACATATTGATGGTGTTGTCGAAGGTTCATTTCCTGAATGGATCTTTTGATTTTAACGAAAGTTGTTGCAACTTTGGGATCACCCCCAATCTCTTCTACTGACATTATTGCCTTGACTAGAAGGCATTTCATTAACCAATATGTTCGGATTGAATGATGGAACAACGAAATTATGCCTCGAGTGTGACCCTGGTCAGAGATGATTTGGGTGAGTTCATCCTCAGCAATGTCTTCTTCTTCGTGTTGGCATTTCTCTCCCATCCATGAATTATGGGTTTAACAAAGCAAGGTGTCTCCTAAGAATAAGCTTGAAACAAATTTTCTATAACTTCCCTGCTCGACTTCCTGCCACACTTGGTTGGAGGGTTTGAGACTTTGGCCTTGCCTTTTTCCTTGGTATCCTTCTTCCTCCTATTCCCTTGGGCCATAGGTTTTATAGAGTAGCCTTCCAGCAATATTAGCGACTAGTAGGGTTTTCCTGGAAGAACTGTTGCAGAAACAATTTTAAAATATCCCAATTGATTAAAAAACCCTCATTTAGACAAGGGCAGATTGCTACTAGCAACAGTAGGATAATGTTGCTTTACGAGGCTCTGAGAAATAAGAGTGAACACATAATGCCTTTCAAAATCCAGAGTATACCCAAACATGTAAGACTTGATAAAACGAAAAGGCCGAAACAAAACCATAGACAGAATCTAGATACCCATTTTACTTCTGACTCAGTCACCCTTCTAAAAAATTGACAAAAGGAGACATAACAAAATAAGTTAAATAACTAACCGGGTGACAACACAACCTCACATACCCACCCCCACCATCGTTGACATCATTATGAGCCATATAGGTGATTTCCTATTTCTGACTATACAAATTTGAGGGATGCACATAATGACCAGCATACAAATTAGAACATGGTTCATTCGCAGTGAAAGAAAAAACTGGTGTGACTTCACCTCTCCCTGTCCTAAACAAATTGAGCATGTAGAACATGAAAAACAGAATATCCGTAGACAAAGACCTATAGAAACTTATCGGAACTTCTACCAGGCCTTGTCGACTCATACAACCATCACAATCTTTTTTAAACAGACTATTTTGAACCATGTCTATGCAAAAAATAACACTATTGCGAACCATATCCACACAACAAATTACAGAATTGAAAACCAATTATATAAAATCCAAAAGAATAAAAAATTTCCTTCGCATGCACCAGTATGTAGAAAATCATTTCATCGTTATGGCATATGGAGAATTGGTTACATACCAATTCACAACTGCAGGTCGCAAATTCCTCTGACGTCGTTTGTGCAGTGTACAGGGATGCTCGCGATAGAAACCGCAGAACCTAACCATGCACTAAACAAAAATTTTACAGAGAATAACCCAAAATGAGTAAAAACCCTGCAGTCATCGAGCCCAGCGGCACACCTTCCAACTCCGCCTTGACAACCAACCTGACTCGTCGTGTTGTTCTCCATTCCACTTTAATGCAGTCATGATGATCCATTGGGGGAGCTGTCCACACTTCGTCGTCTTTGGTACGACTGTCCCCGCATGCGCTCGCCACGTACCCACCTTCCTTCCCTACAATGTGGTTGTGACCCTGCCAGTTGGCACCTCGATCGGGGGAAAAAAAAAAAAGAATATCATAAAATACAAATGTGACTGTAAAATTTTTCAAAAACTTTGTAAATTACTTTCAAAATTTACATATTAATTAAAATTCAAACATGATTTTGACATACTTAGAAACGAAATTTCCATAAATATTCAGATTTGATGTGTACTAATATGACACTTCCGCAATTTTTTTTTTTTTTTTAATAATGAAATTTTCTTAGATATTGAAATTTGATTTATGTACTCTTTTTCATAAATATTGAGATTTGATGTGTGTACTATTATGACACTAGGGCATATAGATTTTTATTTTATTTTTAATTCTTAAATAATTTTTATTTCTGACCAATTCTATTTATAACCCCATAAAATTAACCATTTCATCTATATGAGTCAATAATAAAATATAAATTCAAATTTCAAAAAATATTTTTAATTTTCAAAATATTCAGTTTAATAGTTATTTTTTTTTTCAAAACTTTGGTAAAATTTATAAAATCTTTTTGAAATTTTTAAAACTAATTGAAGGTAAAATCATTTTGACTATAAATAATTACAGTATAGCGTGCTTATCCGCAGGTATAAAAATACTAATACAAACCTTCACATTACATAATCTATTACAAATATATTTTTTATTTCAAAAAGTTTTAAAATTATATGTATTACAATAAAATTGTTACTCTCTTAAATATCATTTTTTGATGTTTAACTTTTTTTTCAAAATTTTAAACATCTAATTAATTGATTGGTTGTAATTATGTCTCGGAAGACTTAACAACCTAAGAGACTAAGAGAATAACAAATGTAGTTCATCTTTATACTCTTTTCAATGTCTAATTTTCTATTATGAATCCTTACTAGAAGTTTAGTAATATACTTGATCTATCTAAGAGACTAATAGAATAACAATCTTAGCTCATCTTTATACTCTTTTTAATGTCTAATATTATATTATGGATCTTGACTAGAAGGTTAGTAATATACTCAATCTTATCCTTGTCAAATATATGGTGCATGTTGTCTATGATGGATTCAATAGAAACATGCCATTTCGTCTCCACCACACCTTTATTGCAAAATATGCAAATTTTCTCTTCCCAAACTTCCTTGGGTACCCTCCACCTACAGTCTCACATATAAGGTGAGGTGATCACCTGTGCAACTAACAACCTTACTTTTCCATTAATAACTGCCCCTAAATATGTTTTCTAGCCATGGTCTGAAAGTTGGGTTAAAAGCTTTGATGTAATAATTTATTATGTTCACTATGATTGGTCCACATGGTGGTTTTAAATTTTTTAACATTAATTTCTTATTTATTTCTCAGCATCAATACATTCATGTAATTTGATACTCCACTTACTCAACCACTTTTTGTTTTGCTTCACCCATGTTTTCTTCATATGTTGTAACTCATCCTCCATGGCAATCTTGGACTAACATTGGTTATCCATGTTTTTTTTGTAAATTTCGTCCAGATATCTATTGTTATACAAAATTATCACATAAGATATTACATTATGATCCATTCCTTTCATCATCTCACCTAGAGAATCATGATATTCCTCTAATATTTCCATACATATCAAAAAATACCATTAGCAACTTAACAATAAACTACCTTACTAGATATACAGAAGACTATCAACTATAGACATGCAAAAAGCCATAGTAGAAGAAGAAAGGAACCAACTCGTAACCTCTAGAAAAAATGACAAAATAAATTAAGATCAGTAGAAAAATTTGTCCTTCAAACATCAAAGACTAAAATCGGTTGCTCGAAGGAAATATTACTACAAAATGAACAACGTCGATTGAGAAGAGTTTGCATGGATGGTGTTCAAATATCGGGCTAAGTTTGCAACGATGTTGTTCAGAGGTTGAATGTCAATAACTATTGCTTCCTCCTGATGCTCATTTGAATATGTGTTTAAATGTGAAACTAGAAAAAATTCCACACGACTCAATATTACCAATATATCATCTAGATTATACTTAATGTCCCTTAAGATTCTATTAACCTCCTCCTGGCCTGCAAAGTGTTTGTAATTTTCCACATGTTTGTCTCAAATTACCATCTTGAGCAGTGTTTCCATTTGACTGTGTAGGGTGATATAGTGAAGGAAAGAAAGTCTTCTTCTCCAGAATTTTCTTGGATTAGGAACTCATTTGAGCTATTACCACCAATATTTGAATCAGAGAAATATTTGTGATCTACGAACTCCATGGTTTCAAGGTGTAAATTTCTTTCCAAGCATAAAGAGGTGCCGAATCGAAATAATTCTCTATTGATTCGCACCCAAAAAGACACTTGGGTCTTGAGGAGGATGCCCCAGGATCACCACCCCCACAACTAGGTAATTGTTGGCATGGAGCCATATAGTACCTGCGAGAAAAAAAACACAATGATAATCGTAGAAAATTGAACAACTATTGGATGACTACCAACACAAAAGTGCAGTCCCACAATATAATAACTGAAAAATTGATTGTAATAACAAAGAGACATCCGCGTGAAACCGTAATAAATGACACATGTAACATAGATGAAAGAAAATTGAAAGTATCTTTTAGTGTCCTACAGTTTTCTGAAAATGCTCAAATACCTGTGAAAACTACCTGGCTTTGACCTCCAAGACAAATTATACAAATTTCTCCTTCTGCCAGTATGGTGGCTTCGAATGATTTAAAGGACCATTTCCTTGTAACCAAATGACTGGATTGGATGGGTGGAAATGGGACTAAAATAACTGAAATAAAACTATCTAATTTAAGCTAAATGCTGATAAAGAAATTCTAACATTAACCCGGGTAGCTATATATGAATACAACTTAAGATTGTTCCAATTCAATAATAACCATGAAAATGTATTATTAATTAAATTGAAATGTGCAGAAACAAATAAAGATAACTCTGTTTAAGAAATTAAACAGAGTTGTATTAACATATTGCATTCATCATTGTATACCATCTACATGTAATTATGAAAAATAATGTTTCAATTATACTCAGAAATGATATATAAAAGGAAGCGTTGTGAAAAAAAATATACATATAAATGATAGCAATTTTAAAACGAATATCATAAGACAAAAGAGATCAACAGTGAACAGATAGAAATACCTTGTTCATCTTGAAGACTTTCAGATGCAATCTGATACTCTATCCAGTAACTATGATGCAAAATCAAATTCCAAGGTACAGAAATGCAACACTTCAAAGATAATTTCGCATGAAAATCACCAGATGTGATCCTTTTTAAAAATATATAAGACAATGGAGTACAGAAATTCAATCTCCAAGTCCAAAAATATTAAGATCCAGGACCCCTCTCTAAATGCATGAGAGGGGTTTAAATATTACTTAGCTAAATCTAAAAATAGTTTATTACAAAAATTAAGGATTCGGTTCAATGACCGTCCTTTTCCTAGGCTAAAATACAGTAAAATTAAAAATAAATCTAACTATCTATGAACTTGATCTTTAAACTTGCAGGCATCTAGCATATTTTTGAGAAGATGTGGTTGACCGACTTCAGAATTCAACTGTCCTGAAAAGACAGAGTCGGCAAGTGTAGGCGCAATCTTCTCTTTAGCATTGATGATACAATTAAGCGCACTGTGCTGACTGTGTGGCTTCACCAAGTACGTCCAGTATGAGTCCCAATTTAATCTTGTCAGCCCTTGGATAGATTTTGCTCTTTCTTCTGCCTTTTGCCTCCATTCTGTTTGCAGTTGATGTGCCTGTGGGAGATATCCTGGAACAGTTTCTGAAATCAAATTAGCTTTGTGTAAATTATCATTTACACAATCAGTAAGAGTGTTTGCCGCTGTATCCGCCTCCTCTGCTGCCTTTTCTACCCTTCTGATTTGTGCATCCCAGTTATTGTACAGTATTTCTTTATGGTTTTTATTAACAATGGGTGCAACAGCTTTTCTGCCTTCTTCTATCTTTTTCCATGCCAGATAATCATTGATCTTTTCATTAATCAAATCATAATCATTTCGTAAATCTACGACATGATTTGTGATTTTATCGCTCTCTTAGCAAAAAGAATTCCATTGCAAGATTTTTTGGCAGAAAACTTCCTCTTGTTGCAGTAGTTGATTGTTTGAAGAGATAGTTTCTGAAATAAATTCTGGAAGCTTAGGATCATCTTTGTGCTGGTCTTGGATAATTTTTATTTGCTTTTCTTTATCAGCCAAGCCTCTTTGATGTCCTATTTGCATTTCTTGAAGTTGTTGTTGTATCTCTTCAAGTTTCAACTGTGCTTCATTATTGGCCTATACCTGTTGCAATTGTTGTTGTAGAACTTTTATCTGTTCTTCTTTTTCATTCAACAAAAGTTGTATCTCAAATGCTTTTTCAATTTTTGCAGAAGCATAAGCCCCTGTCATTTGAGATAACTTAGTAAGATTCTCAGAAAGCTCTATGGAAGGATCCTTCCACAATACATCTAGTTGTTCTTCTTCAGTAGCAATTGAACTTTCTAACTTTCTCTTTTTCCTCTGTTTCTTCACTACTGCTTTGTATTTTGGGCTGTAGAATGCATCTAGAGGAGGAATGTCCTCCACATTAAGTACAATTTCAGAGGAGGGTGTGATTGGTATGTGCTCTGTCACTGTGACTGTGCTACTTGTTCCTGTGTTCAAAAATTTGGTTGTCTGGGCAGGGGTCTGTACATTCTGTCCTTCTACATTAATCAATTGGTTAAAGGTTTCCCATTCTTTGTCTAATTCAATGATGACTGGTTTTTGTTGTACATTGGTTGGAGGAGGATTTGTCTGTTGAGAAGTCAAAATTTGTTGTTGAGTAAGTTCTTTTGATTGCGCGGAATCTTTCATGGATTCTTCCATTTTATCTTCCTTTTCATTAGACTTATTGGAATGTTCAGAAGTCTCTCTGTCAGATTTTGATTTAGATTTATCTGTACTCGAACTGCCGTTAAGACTAACACTAGGAGTTTGCTTCCTTGCGGGCTCTAAGCGTAGATTTTCCAAAGGAATAGGAGTTAGTCTTCTTTCTCTGTAAAGTTTGAATTCTTGGAATTCCTCTGGAGATAACTGCATTTGAGCTGAATTCAAAACTTCTTTAAATGAATTTCTTGCTTGGAACATATCATCAAAAAGATCCTGTTCCCCGGAAAATTCCCTTACTCTGATTTCATTGGTAAAATTCTTAACAATATCATTTGGGTCGAATAACCTTCTCGAAAATTTGAACAGCTGTAGGCATGTAATGTTTCCTATCTCTTGGAATGCATGACCAATATCGAACAGTGAAGATGTTCCACATTTTACGGGAAATTGTGGCCAAATGCCCTTTTTCTTCTCTTTTAAATCCTTTGTTATACCTCCTTGGCCACAGGTCTGATAAGCAATTTCCCGAGCTACAAGTCTATCTGGAACATATAGTGGTAAAACATGGGGGAAAGCAGAACTTCCAAAAACTCTAATATAAGTGAACAATTCTTCTCCAAACCATCTCGCGACGGGGATAATGTCAACCTCTGTTTCTGGGGATAACCTTGGGGCATCCTTATTATGCAATGTTCTGTACAATGGCAGCGTTACACCATGGCAAATTTGATAAAAATGGGGGACAAAATTAGACTCCCATAGTTCCTTATGATACACATGAATAGGCAAAGGATCATGGATAGTCCATTGCCAACCCATCACAGGGAATTTAGAGACATAACAGATAGCGTCCATGACATAAGCAGATAAATAAAAAGGCGGATAAACCCGCTGAGAAACATTTCGTTTGGACCAGTAGTGAAAAATAGCAGTGGTCAAATTATCAGATAGGATTTTGGCCCAGTCTACAATTGTAGAATTAACGGCCGCATTCAACAAAGGGAGCCATTCAGGTAAGATCATATTTATGTCAGGCTTTCCAAAAAGCCTGCATAACATGGCAGCAGTGAAACAATAAGGAGAGGTAAGTGAACCTGTGTTGTACATACCTTGTTTTTTTTCCTTCAATGGTTCACTTCTTTTTGTCCACTCCTTTGTGCATTCTGCCAAATTTGCATGCTCTCTGGCAAAATCTTCCATGAATTGTTTATTGTAAGTCGCCTGAGGTTCCGGCAACTTATACATTAGTCTCAAATCTTCCGTGGTGAATGACCCGATTAGCTCTTGAGATGGAGTTCTAAATTGCCTGTCTGAAATATCGGTGTTGTCCAGCACCCATTTCACCATGTCCGTATACGGGAGAATCCTCGGCCTTGCCGCTATCCTATGCAGAAATGAACAAGCCAGTTCTTTGAGGGCTGCTTCAGACGTATTACTAGAACTTGATGTAGCTGTAACTTTTAATACCACAGGGTTTTCTTCCTCCAGCAAATTGTACATTCCTTCCCAAGTGGATATACCGGCATCCTTATTGCAAGCGGTGTCTATATATAGTGAAGCCATTTCTCTGTTTTCAGAATTCGAGCTCTTCTCCTTCTTACCCATAATGTTCTGTGAAAGCTTTGTATAGACGTTTGCTCCTTCGTGCCTGCGTTTTACGAGTTAAATGAGAGTAATGGCATGAGAAAGGTGATGAGACTGTTTTAAATGCAAAGGCGGATGAAATATTGTTATAGCATCATTTCTCACCTTCATATGATTCATGATTGATTATATGGCTTTGGGCACCCATTCCTACAGACTTGGACAAATTCACTTAAAAACAGTGTAAAAATCCCCATACGCGACTATGCCCGTACTTTTCCGCGTATATACGCGAGTCCAGCTGCACTTTTCCGCGTATGCCATTAAAAATGATTAAAAATATATATAATTATTCCCTATTTTTGGGCTGGGTTGATGGTTACTCAGGTAGTTCAACCACCCCAGCACGTGGCCAATTGTTTCCAACTGTTGAAACTACTTGGAGGGAGTATAAAAACCCCTCATGTGTATGGCCTAAGGGAGAGAGAGAATTTATTGATATTATACTCTGTTGGTATTCCCTATCCAAGTCTGATTCCCCGTGCCTCCTGCACTTTCCCAGTTCATTATAGGAAACCCTTGTTTCCTTGAGATGCTCATATTCCTATATGTCATCTCGTATGCACCAGTTTGGAAGGAGTTTTAGCGAGGCAAGGGCTGGATGGATCCGGACGACGGTCTGCTCGAAGGCCGTGGGAGGATTCAGGTGATCTCTCCACTTGTTACTTTTGTACATGCTATTTATAATACAGAAGTACCATGCTGTTCCCGAAATATACGTGTTAGTGTATGCTTATATGTATGAGAATATTGTTATTTAAGCATTCATTATGATTTATTTAATGTTTCATGTGGATTTCACTAACATTTAGAGTAGATATATGCTGTACAACCAGTTCTTCGTGCTTGTTTCTTCTTGTCTTTCAGGTTAAGAAGGAAGGATGGTTGCTGGGGGTTTGGACCCCGCGGGATCTGCTTCAACCGTAGGACCTACGGGTAACTTTCTCATTCTACTCTATTTATTTTTTCTGAACGTGCATGGTTGTGTGAGTCCTTCTTAAGTAGCATGCCCCTGCTCTGTGGAGGTTGTAACCCAACGAACCTCTAGGGTGATATTCCCCAAAACAGAACTGGCGACTCCGCTGGGGATCACATTCTTGTGATTCTTCTGTTGGGTGGTTTCAGCTATTTGATAGTTTGCCGACAGTTTTAACTTTCATTTGCAGTCCAATTTATTATTTCTCAGACAGTCTGAAGTCCTTGTTTCTTATCCAGGCTTGTCCTTTTTGTTTTTTTTATTATTTACCTTTGTATACGCGCTTTTTTCTGCACATAGTCGCGTATACACACAATTTTGTCTAAAGGTACCCGCGTATACCCGAGTTTCCTTTAGAACAGTCGCGTATGCACGCTTGTTGCTAAACTGTGAAGTAGCGTATACCTAGGCAGATTTTGAATTTTTGGGTTTCTTGACTTTTTGGTCCTTTCTGGATGTGGAGACCTGTTCCTATAGTGTCTCTGTACTCTCTGGATTGTGAAGGAAGTGGTTTCTTGTCTTTTCTCTCTTTCGTTTGATTGAAAACTAGTCTTTTTGGCAAAGTGTTGTTTCTGGTGCTGGCACTTCTGGATTGAGTTCCAAGATCACTTTCTGAGCATTCTTGGTTGTTCTGCTTTATCAGAACAGAGAGCTTCTGCTCACTTACTCGCTCCTATCTTTGTGTTGTGCTTCGCATTGCGATTTTTGCTTCGTTTTTTATTGGTTTTCTTGAGTTCCATAGGCTAGGTTTTGTTGCAACTTTTGAAGAGCTTTTCTAGCTTCTTTGGAGTTTTTGTTTGCGACAAGTTTGCACTATTTGTCTAGGCTGAGTGGCTGAGTTTTCTGGTCTTCTTTTGCTCTTATTGATCTTGCTACGAGTTAGCCTTATAAGGTTTGGGAGCATTGTTGAAGTTTGTGCTTGGAATTCGGTCTTGTTTGGTTTGGATTTTGATAGTTGTGCTTGGTCTTTTCGAGCTCTTTCTTTATAAAACAAAAAAGCTCAAAAAACATTTGCTTTGCTTTTTGTTTTTGCATTTCAAAGGCTTAAAAACATTTTCACTTGTTATTTGCTTTTGTTGTTGCATTTTCATTTTCGTTTGCTATAACTTTTGAAGCTTGTGAGGTTTCTTGCTTTTAGTTTTGGCTTGATTTTGAGGAGGAGTTGTCATTTGATTTCTTCTTCTTGTTTTTAAGTGTTCTTAGTGTCCTCATTTTAAGAGTTCTTGATTTCAAGAGCTATCTTTTTGGGCAACCAAAGAAGAGTTAAAACTGAAGGACTTTTTGGGAAATTTCACTCTGCTTTAGAGATTTGCATCTTAGGATTTGCATGCTTGTAGTGACTTGCATTAGGTGTATTTAATCATTTAGTTAATTTCATAGTTTTTGTGAGTGTGAGTTTGTTATTTGAAAAGAAAAAAAAATACAATTTTTAGTCTCGTAGAACCTGTATAGAGATTGCTTTTCATCGAAAGACAATAACTGCATTTGCATGTAGTTAGGTTTTTATTAATTTCTTTTGCGTCAAAACACCATACGTTTCATCTCCATATCCTTGTGACTTAACATAACAGCCCATTAAAATAAGCGATTTAATCTAAAATCAACTAGCAAGTTTACTAAGTGTCAATCACCAACTAGCTAGGTTGTAGGGCCTTGGAATAGGTGAGTGGAGAGTTAACTCTCCAAGGCCGCTCAAACAAACATAGAAGTTGATTAGTTGAGCGAAATCCAACTCCGTGAAGTGGACTGGGAAAGCTCTCATCCGAGAGTCAAGCACGAGGGGAAGTGAAGGTTGAGAAGAGGGATACCCCCCCTCCGATTAGCTGAATCTGACCTCAAGACCGTTCCGCCCAGCTTCTGATACGGATTGGTGTCCATAGTTGCCACTCCTAGGTTCCACACAGGTGACTGCGGGGGGAATACCCGTGGTACCTGAGGCAGACGTCGCATCACTTTCAGCAGTACTTCTGGGGGGTGCCCTTGCGAAGCTTGGGTGCTTGAGCCGGCAAAGGCTGTCGTTAGGAGGTCGGCGTAACTGTTTCTGATACCTTCGCTAGTTGTTTTGGGCCCTAATCATCCCAGACTGCTTTCGGGAGGTCCTATATTTCACTTTCCTGTATTTTGGTGTCCGGTCCTCATCACCCGGAGCGGAAATACTTGGAGGCTGTTTGCTTGACTGTATCTCAGGGATTTTTATTTTAGTGAGTGCTCTTTGCTCCTAGCTTGCCTATCTTTTCACTTTTTTGAGTCTAATTTAAAATCTATAAAAGTGGCTGATCAAGCGCCTCGTCGATCGAGGAGAATCCGGGGGTTATCTCCCGAGAGTCCAGAGCCTTCTTCGAGAAGGCGTAGGAGTGATTTAGTAGGTGGTTACCACCCTGTGGCATCTGACGCAGTGGAGAGAGATCCTCCACAAAGGTCTGAAGGTTTCATAGCTGATTCTGGTGTCAGTCCCGAGAGGAGCGTTCCGCTCACCTTGCGAGTTTTGTTTCCTAAGGAAGAATATTTTCAAATCGAAGACGTACCTGAGCCTCCTGCTACAGGTCCATCTCCTCTTCCTCCTGATTATCCGTTCATTGTTCAATACATCAGACCTGAGTTAGAGAGACTGGGAGATCTTCCGTATCATTCTTATCTTTCGATGGCCACGACTGGGAACGCGGCTTCTACCGTGAGTGCTGCAGACATTCAGACTCCTGCTTCTGTTGAAGCAAAGGGCACTATTGCTTCATCTTCGATTGCATCTAGTGCTGCTGTGTTTGGCTCTGGTTTCACCCAGGCACATGCTTCTCATTCTGGTCCCTTTTGTTCAGGGATGCCCTTTAGTGGGAATTCCTCTTTTTCCTTTTCCGCTGCTTCAGCTAGATCTATGCCCATGTCTAACATGGCTAGTGGATCAGCTTCGTTTCAGGGTTTCCCCTTTGGGACTGGACACATTCCTAGTTCCAATCCTTCTTTAGGGTTGTTTCCGTTTACATCCTAGACCCAGAGTTTCAACCCTTGGTCTGGGGGGCAAAGTTCGACTACTTTTACAGGATGGAACCCTGTATTCACTACAGCGGGGGCAGGGAATCAGTTTTACGCAGGTCATCAAGGGAATGCTTCTTTCCCTTCATCGAGTGCTTATCAGTCCTTTTCTCCTCTGTCTAATGCTTGGAACCCCTATCAGGGGCTTTCCTCTTCAATCAATACTTCAGCGGGGGGAACTGGTCTGGGCTTTGGTAACTCGGCGTGGGGAGGAGGTTCTTCTCCGTTTTCTACGAGTCCTTTCTGGCAGCCTGGTGCCTCATCAAATCCAGGCTATTCTTTTTAGAATGTTGGGAATCCATCCCATCAAGGATGGAATCCTCAGGCTCCGCCTCGCTTACCTTTTCTGGCAACGTTAAACTTGCCAGATTTGTCGAAGTTGACCAATGACCCGATTCGTTAGAGTCCGGGGTGGCCTCCGGTCCCAACCAAACTTCCTTAAGACATTCCAAAGTTTGAAGGTAAGAATGGAGAGGATCCGGTGGACCACATCACCACTTTCCACTTATGGTGTTCTTCGAACTCCCTGATCGATGATTCGATTAGGTTGAGATTATTTCAACGCACCCTAACTGGAAATGCTGCCAAATGGTATATCAAGCTCACTGGGGGCAGTTTTGCCACATTTGGAGAACTGGCTATCACATTTCTAAACCATTTTCAGTTGCCTGTCAGATATGAGGCTGGGACGAAACTCCTGGCTAATTTTAAGCAGGACGAGGCAACTCACATTTCTGATCACATTCAGGAATGGAGGAGAAGGAAGAGGCTTATCAAAGCTCATATTCCAGGAGAATTCCTTCTCGAATGGTTTCTCAAATCCCTGCAGTCAGATATTTCAAAGGATGTATCCCTATCTGGGGTATTTTCTGAGGAGCAGGCCATTTTTAGGGCCCAGCAGCTAGAACTGATCTATTCTCAGTCTGGGGTACTTTATAAGTATTTTCCCAATGCTCCTCGCTCCAAATTAGATTTGTCGAAAACTAAACCTGGTCCGCATGGTGATGGGCTTGTCGGATCGGTCAATAGTGGTGCAGCCAGCCTGCTTTCTCAACTGCAGCAGTTGTCTTTACAATCTGCTCCTTCTGGTCAGGTTGTGCCTGCTGATTCATCACCTTCCCAGTCTTTGTCCATAAATGATGTCCAAGCTTCTGATCCCAAAGGAAGTCAACAATCCGATGGGAAGAAGAAGGGATGAAATAACAAGAAGAAGGGCAAGAATGGGAAGGGCAATGCAAATAAAACCAACGAGCGTGTTGGTGAGGGTCAAAAGGAGAAAAAGAAAGTGAAGTTTCCATGCAAGCTCTGTGCTGGAGACCATCTCACACACCTTTGCCCTAAAATTCAGGATGCTCAGCGCTTGTTAGCCTAGCAGGGTTCTTCTAGTTCCCAGGCTGTGTTAACAAACCCTTTTCCCCAAGGGCAGCAATTAGTTGTTGGTGCGAACCAAAATCCTGGGGCTTCCTCTGGGGGCACCCAGGAAGGGGAAATTCCATCGAACATTTTTATGATGAGTGCTCACGCGGATATCGCTACGAGATCCCGTGATTATGGCGGAGAGGAATCTTCAAAAGCTAAGGAAGTTCCTGATGCTACTGAGCCGCTTCACATTACGAAGCCAACTGTTGAGTCTATGCCTCGGATGCCCAAAGCATCTTCTAAGCGGTCAACGATTAATCCAAACGCGAGGGCTGCCCAGAACTACTCGATTGTAGAAGATCTGGCGCAAAGTCCTTGTGCTATGTCAGCTTTAGAGGTACTCCAGTCTTGTCCGGCTCAGCGCAGTGCTTTGCTCACTTCCATTGGGGCTATTGATCTGAAAAATTCTCTTCTGATTACTTTTGATATGACTAATTTTAAGAAGAGACTTCCTCATCACATGGCTTTTCATATTAAATCGTCGTATCGGAAGTGCAATATCTTTCGAACGGTTGTTGATGAGGGTGCTTCTACATGCGTGATGTCTCTCGCATGCTGGAAGACGTTTGGATCTCCGAAAGTTGTTCCATCTAGCATTGTTCTTACTTTGTTCGATGGTCATTCTCATAGACCCCATGGTATTGTCCCAGCTTTGCCCATCTGTGTTGGGGGAAAAACTGTCAACATAGAGGTTGAGGTAGTGGATGCAGCCTTGGACTACAAACTTCTGTTGGGGAGGAATTGGATTTATGAGATGGATGCCATTGCATCCTCATTATTTCGAATTGTATGTTTCCCCCACGAAGGGAGGATTGTCACAGTGGATCAACTGGACTGTCCTCAGATAGACCCGAATGCATCGTCTGACTCATCTATTCCTAAGTTGGATAATACTAAGGCGCCTGTTGAGAATCTAGGAGTTGGAATGTATTCTTCCTTGATGGGTACTTTTGATCTTCCTCCTCCTACGGTGCATATTAATGCTATTTCATCCTCCATGGCTCCCCTTCGAAGAGAGTTCTTTCGAACTCATTATTTTTCGGACCCTTGGACCTTACCTTCCCCTACTGCCACATTAGCGGAAGGTCAAGTAGGTGGAATGGCATTTCCTATTTCTGCAGCTGAGATTGCATATCAGTCTATTGATGACACTGCAGAATCCATCCCAGCTCCTCTTTCACCGGAAGAGTTGGATGGTGATGTGGCTCTGGCTTGGACGCTTAGTTCTTCTTCGGCCCAGGATTGCCTCGATACCACTCTTACATCTGAAGAGACAATCCTGGAAGCCATGTCTGGTATAGATAGACCGTGGGATGATTTTCATCATCGGTCTTACTTCCTACCTGACTTGAGCGAAGTTGAAACTAGTTTTCCAAGTCCTCAGTCTCCTGGTCCTGTTCACCCAGTCCTGAACCCTTTGGCACCAACACAGGTTTATGCTGAAGGGAACATGGCTGTGATCTCTCCTACTATCCCGGTGAACATTTCCAGGGATCCCAATATTATCGAGAATGTTTTCATTGGAGCTGAATGTTCCCGTGAAGAGGTTCAAATTTACACCGAGCTCTTCAAAGAGTATAGGGATGTATTTGCTTGGTCTTATGAGGAAATGCCTGGCATAGATCCATCTATCGTCCAGCATGAGATCAAGACATATGAAAACGCTAAGCCGGTCAGGAAAAAACTTCGTCCGGTCAATCCTAGGAAGGCAGCAGCTATCAAAGCTGAAGTTGAAAAGCTGCTTAAGGCGGGATTCATTTTCCCAGTTCCTCTGACTGAATGGGTTTCAAACCCCGTTCCGGTAGATAAAAAACAAGGAACGATTCGAGTGTGCATCGATTTCAGAGACCTAAATAAGGCATGTCCTAAAGACAATTACCCCACACCATTCATCGATCAGATCATTGACGAGTGTGCCGGTAACGAGATTTTCTCCTTCATGGACGGTTTCTCCGGATATAATCAAATTACTATCCGTCCCGAAGATCAACATAAGACTGCATTTATTTGTCCCTGGGGTACATTTGCATACAAGAAGATGCCTTTTGGTCTTAAAAATGCTGGGGCTACCTTTCAGCGGGCCATGTCTTACGCCTTCCATGACATCAAAAAGATTATCGAGGCATACTTAGATGATCTAGCTGCTCATTCTCGAAAGAGGATGGATCATCCTGGTCACCTCCGGCAAATATTTGAAAGATGTCATTTTTATAAAATTCGATTGAATCCGAACAAGTGCATTTTCGCGGTTACATCTGGTCAGCTATTGGGATTCATTGTGTCTAGGGAAGGGATAAGGGTAGATCCCTTCAAGGTTGAGGCAATACTTTGGTTGCCTCCCCCGTATTCCATCCGTCAGCTTCAAAGTCTCCAAGGAAAGTCTAATTTTCTTCGGAGGTTTATCGTCAATTATGCTGAGATTACAAAGGGATATATGAGACTATTGAAGAAAGGAGTTCCTTTTCTTTGGGACGACTACGCTCAATGCTCGTTCGATGCTTTGAAAAAGGCATTGACCTCTGCTCCTTTACTGAGTCCACCTAATTATAGCAGAGATTTTCTTTTGTATCTGGCAGCAACAGAATCTACCATCGGTATGGTTCTGGTTCAGGAAGATGATACTCTTGAAGAGCATGTTATTTACTACCTTAGTCGAGGACTGGTAGGACCTAAACTTCGATACACTCCGATAGAAAAGTTAGCCTTAGCAGCAGTTCATGCTGTGCAGCGACTCCAGCATTACATTATTCTTTGCAAAACTTATGTTTTGGCAGCTGCCAATCCATTTCAGTTTGTCCTCAGCAGGCGAGTGATTGGGGGCAAATATAATAGATGGATTGTGATTCTACAGGAATTTGATCTTGATTTCATGTCTGCCAAATCCAAGAAATCATTAGTTTTTGCGGAATTGATCTCCGAGTTGCCCTGTGGAGAAGACATGATCTATGATGAGTCCTTTCCAGACGAACACTTATTTCTTATCTCTCCATAGGATCCTTGGTATGGGGATATCATTGTGTATCTCCAAACTGCGAAGTTTCCCTCTACTTTTTCGAAAGATGAGCGTCGTAAGCTGCGTCACTTGGCCAAGAATTATTTTATTATTAGTGATGCTTTATACCATCGAGGGGTTGATTCAATCCTAAGACGCTGCTTAACTCTCGAAGAAGCTGAGGTTGTGCTCAATGATTCTCACGGTGGAGCTTGTGGGGATCATTTATCTGGGCTTGCTACAGCCCAAAAGATTTTGCGTGCTGGATACTTTTGGCCCTCGATTTTCAAATATTGTATTGAATCGATCAAAAAGTGTCATCCGTGTCAGGTTTATACTCGAAAAATGCGCGCTCATCCAGCTCCGCTTTTTCCAATCGTTACTGTCGGTTCCTTTATAAAGTGGGGTATTGATTATACTACTTGTAACCCACCTTCGGCAAAAGGTCACAAGTACATTATTGTAGCAGTAGACTACTTTACGAAGTGGGTCGAGGCTATGCCTACTTTTGGGAACGATGGTGAGACTGCAGCTTTGTTCCTTTTCAACCAAGTTATCGCTCGTTTTGGTATACCTAGAGAGATTGTCACTGACCATGGTAGTCATTTTCAGAATAGTATGATGGCTGAGTTGGCTCTCAAATTGGGTTTCCGGCACGAGCATTCATCTCCATATTATCCTCAGGCCAATGGGCAAGTGGAAGCCGTGAATAAATCCTTGAAGACAATTCTTCAAAGGACAATTGATAAACATAGATCCAACTGGCATATTATGCTATATCCTGCACTTTGGGCATACAGGACGTCAGTGAAAACTGCAACTGGCTTTACTCCGTTTCAATTAGTCCACGGGGTGGAATCCATATTTCCTATTGAATGCGAGATTCCTTCTCTTAAATTAGTTGTTGAACTTCTTCCTGACACTTCTAGTCTGGCAGAATGGCTTCTTCATCTGGAACATCTCGATGAGCAGCGTCGAGATGCCGCCATGATGAATGAAGCGCATAAAAACCGAGTAAAAGTTCAGTATGATAAGGCGGTCAAGCCTAGGGTCTTTTCGGAATGTTGGCGAGAAGTTAGGTCTCGCGGACAAGACCCAGGTTCAAGAGTTGTGGCCAACAAAGGGGTCTGGTGTAGTCTAGGAACATGTCGGCATTTTCACCCTGCTCTGGGGAGCAGTGCGTCTCACCCAAGGCGTGCCGCAACCACATGCAGAAGGGGATGAGATCAATGGCAAGGAGCAAACCCGCAACTAATGAAGAATAGCGCATCCATTGCACATACAGACTTATATATACGCAAGATCATTTAATAAGCATTCATACATTCGCAAATAAAATTTTAAACCAGCATAAGCACATTACAATCACATAGACATCTTATTGAGACAGCAAACTTCCATTATATTAATCTCTTGGCAGAACACAGGATTACATGGAATTCTCGTTGATAGCTTACAAATCTGATACAGACGGATTTTAGAACAGAAAGTTAGAATAGAGAAGATAGAGAGCCATAGGGAGGACATGCATGGTTCCTCTGCAGCTGCTCTGTGCGTCTTTCCCTGTCTCGAGCCTTCGCAACCTCTTTGGCATCCTCCTTGTTTCAGCTGGGTGACTGTTATTTATTCACCCGCTCGTGCGACTATTAGTTCCTCTGTAGCTCTACTTCGGCTTCTCCCAGCTTCTCTCATGTTATCTACGTGTTCTACCTTTTGTCTTATGCTATGTGTTTCCCTCATTTGCACTTGTCCCTGTTCTATCTCCAGCTATCGCATGCTTCTGCGCCACCTTGGTAGCTCTGCGACTCCTGGTAGTTGCGGCGAGGTCGCGGTTGCCATGTGTCTTCATTCCGCAACTCAAAAAGGGTCAAAAATTCAAAATGTCTTAGCCAAGATTTCAAAACTAAACAAAAATAAGGGCCCCAACAGGCCCTGACCACAATTCTTTGACTCATCCCCGAGTCAATCACAAATAACAGTCTCCACTTCCATTGCCCCGCTGGCACCCGTGCTCTGTTCTGTTGTGCCTTCACCCTGCGCCCTTTCCTGCTGTGCTCCACCATCTGGTTGTTCAAACAAGGGCCCCAACTCTGGGACCCGGCGGAGCGCTGTATCTCTAAGCTCATTGAAGTCTGCCACCGCTTGCTGCCATTCCTGCACAAGCAAGTCGGCTTCTTGAGAGATCCGGGTGGCGGCAGCCTCGTCTATAGTCGTCGGGGCAGCCCTGAACAGCGTGGCAAGCTGGGCTTCAGCCTTGGCATCCAGCTGTTGTATGGAGTCGGCACAGGCTCGGATGGGCGGACGAATTTCCCGGATGACGTGTTTGGCCGCTGCCAAGTCGGCCTCAGTCTGTTGCAATTGAAGTTCGAGCTCGTCCGCCTAGGCATAGAGCTGATCTAACCGTGTTGGGTCCGCGGTCGCCTGAATATCACAGGAAATTTGTTGTTGCTGGGTAGCGATAGGCTGCGTCTTGACAGTTAGCACGAGTGAGCACTCCTGCAGACTTCACAGAAGGGCGGAACCTGCGGCCGCAGTGGAATGGAGAGTTGCCTGCATACTAACCGCCTGAGTCTGCTTGGCAGTCACCTGTTCTGAATGGACACTCGGTGGATTTGGAAGGGTAGGCCGTGCGGCTAACGCCGCTTGGAGTTCCTGGTTCTCCCTGCAAACCTCAGTGAAAACAGTCCTAATGTGGTGAGCCTGGATTGCTATACTGTCCTCCGCTATAGTGACAGGAAGTGGGACAGAATGAGCCCTTGCAGCGGGCCATACGTTGGAGAATGCCTGAGCAGCAATGTTGACCTGCTCCTGTAGGTAGGTCTTCTCCCTAGTCAGCTGATTGCATTCTTCAGTAAGCGCCGTGATCTGATTAAGCTGCTCGGTACACCGCTGCTCCAGCTCTGCATGAATATGTTCGGCCTTGAGGGCCGCCCACTGAATGAGTAGGTATAGTTGTGCTGTACTCCATGGTTCTGCATTGGTCGTGCTGGGTGTGCCCTGCTCCAGCACCTGCTCCTGAAAAGGTTGGCCACTGGCCACTGATCTGTTTGAGGTCTCTGGAGGATGGACCGGCGGCTGCTGCTGCATCGAGGTGGCCATATCAGATTCCGGTCGGTCCTGCTGCGTGGTCTGGTCTGGGGGAGGGTCAGCCGAATCAGCCCCACCATTCGTTAACCTGGTAGATATAGTAGGGGGGGATCCTGGGGAGTGGCCACAGGGTCAACTGGCTGTACCACGGCGGCAGTACTGGAGGTGACTTCCACTCCGTGGTCACCTCCGAAAAGTTCTCGAATGATAGGATCTGAGACAGTGGCCGATGAGTTGGAGGGATTGGAGGGCGTGGCAGGTGGATGGCTGGTGGAAGGGGCAGTGGATGGGGTGAAAGGGGTATGAGGGAAGCGAATGTTGAGGAAATCTGACGGATCGATCAGAGGTTCCTCCGGAATCAATGCTCCTGGGAGTGAAGTGGCTGGTGGATCGTCATCGGTAAGATCCACCACAAGATCGGTGACAGTAATGCGGGCCCTCTTGGATGGAGGGGGATCTGATGAATCTGGTTCTGGGCCCGTTTCGCCCATCGGTGTGATGATAGGGGTGGCAGAGGTGAACATGTTGGTGGGAATGGGAGAAATGAGGGGGGTGGTATTGGAGGGAGCACGAGACCGACTGATCTGAAATTCATCAAAAGAGGGAAATAAAGGAGCACCACTTGAAGCAACTTGGGTTGCCACGTTAAGTCGTCGTACCTGGGCATTAAGGTGCTGTACGATGGGGACCAGCGCTTCAGACAGGTCTGGTGCGGTCTCAGCTGCATCCTGTGGAGGTTCCGTCGCAACCTGTGATGACCCTGCTGCGTCGGTCGCGGCAGGCCGCTGTGCCGGCAGCATCCGCTCAAAGTTATATCGGGTGATCCCGTCGCGGACGTGCTTGCCGACTCCCGGCCACGCAGAGACCTCCCGGTGAAAGGTGTCATCATTCAACTGGAATATGAGGGGTGCCATGTGGAAGGTGGTGTCTGACAGGCAAGTTGGCCGGAGGAAGGTGTGCCTGTGGCTGACCCCAAACCACACCTGCTCACTGTACTCATCCAACAGGTGCCGGGGCACCCGTTGCTAGTTGGTCACCACATCAGTCATCATCCCGTACCACGCCCGAAACGCCTCTGCGTTCACTTGCTTGGTGCTGGGGTCCGAAGACACCTGCCAGGGGGTGTATTTCATTGCGAACGACTGGCTCGCGGTAGTCTCTGCTGGCGTCCGGACGGGAGGAAGGTGCCATTTCCACATGGCGAAAGCTAAGATCAAATAACCGTAACTAAAGCTGGTGGTTCGCTTGTAGTTCTCTTCGCAGGCTGCGAAGAGTTCTTTCAGCACAAACGAACACCAATTCAACCTGACGCCCTAGATGCAGTGCTCCGTAATGGAGATTGTGTCCAGAGTGCACTCTCCCTTCGTGTAGTGCCGCATCGTCTTGCTAGCAATTAGGTAGCAAGCGAACCGAATTTCTGGCTTATTGATTAAATCAATTTTTGTACCTTTGCCAACCCGGCGAGTGCCATACTTGGTGTACAGGTCCGAGTCACCCGACTTCCGGGCGCGCTTGGAGGATGTCTGGCCAGCGGCGGAGACATCTACACCATTTTGAGACCGCCCGGTAAGCCGATGAATGTCTTCTGCATGAATTGGAATTTCCTCATTGAGCCACAGGGACCCGTTCTGTATCCGACTAAGAAGGAATCGGGTGCATTGCAGAGCCGATCCCGTAGTTCCGAAAACTGGAAGAGTCTTCAAATGCATCAAGGACGACTGTTGTATGCCCCTAAATTCTGATCGCATCCGACTGTTGGAGCTGCTGCCTGGCGTATAATGATGCTCCATGTAGGTCTGCCAATGGAGGTGAGGGAATTCAGCTGGGTCGGACAGGTTGGCGTCCATACATGCTGCGTTGTCATACTTGCCCACTAGCGACTCTACGCGGTGAATTCGGCTGTCCAACACTGGTTCGGGGACGGAGAGGAGAGCCCTCGGCATCTTGGTGCGGCGCTGGTAGACTTGGATGATCCTTCTGGAGTTTCCTTCTGAATGCGGTGCGCTTGGAGGCTGAAATTGCTCTAGAGTCGCTGCAACTTCCAAATTGAACTGGTCCGTCATTCTCGTGCTGAGAGCTTTCATGCAAGTTATTTCATCCACTGGCACCCGCGGAGTTGATGAGACTCCATAACGACAAATAATTCTGGCTATCTTTCTTGCCTGCAATAATCGTGCGATCAATCGCATGCATGTGTGTAGCCTGAAATTTGCTGACGGCGTCATGGGGAGATGGGCGGGTGCGACGGCTGAGGGAACTGTGGGTGATGGAAAATTATTACGGTACGATTACTGTCTACTAATGGTAATTTATGACACAGATCTGAGCGATCCTACGGACTGACAGAAGGACTGACAGAAATGACCTGGACTGACACTGGCACGGGGATGGATCCTACGCGAACGACACACTGGATTGACGCTATGACATGCTGGACTGGTCCGGCGACACGCTGGACTGGTCCGCCCCAACCACAGTCAGTTGCGGAGAGGTACCTGCAACTGACCAGTTATTTGACAGACTGCCTATGAACGGAAAAGACTCCCTATGCTCATCCCGGTTGCGGGAGAGTTATTCGACTAAGCTACTCTACGGGTTCTCTCGGTTGCGAGAGTTATTGATGAAAAGTGAAAAGTACCTACTCCTGGTAGGGTTTCAAGCGTGCGTCATTCACCCACCCAGGAAGAACTGTACCGTCCAGCTGTGCCAACCGAACGGCTTTTGAGTCGCGAATCTCGATGACAAAGTAGGGTCCCAACCAGTGCATTTGGAGCTTGCCTGGAAACTTCTGGAACCGACTTTCATATAAGAGAACTTTGCCGCCAACTTGGAAGGCTTTGGTTTTGATGTGGCGGTCGTGCCACGCTTTCTGTCTGGCCTTCTGAACCTTCTGGTGGAATTCCGCCAGGAATCGAGCCTCATCCAGCTCCTGTAGTTCCTGGAGGCATTCCCGAAGTGACTCCTCGTCCGAGAATTTAAGGGACGTTGCGATAAAAAGACTGGGTACAGTGAACTCGGCGGGAATCACAGCTTCCCGGCCATACACCAACTGGAATGGCGTTTGTTTGGTCAAACGTTTCACTGTGGTCCGGTAAGCCCATAGTGCCGCTGGGAGGCACTCGTCCCAATCGTCGCGCTGAGCATTGCAAATTTTAGTCAAGCCCTTTTCGAGAATCTTGTCGAATGCTTCCACAGTACCATTGGCCTGCAGGTGGTATGGGCTGCTTTTATGATGCTGAATCATAAATGTGTCCAGTAGTGACTTGACCGTGGCATTAATGAAATGCGTACCCTGATAGTTGGTCAAGCTCCGTGGGCAGCCAAAACGGCTGATGATGTGTTCAAAGATGAACCGGGCGGCGGTCTCTGCCGAGCAGTCATGTACCGCTGCCGCCTCAGCCCACCGGGTGAGGTAATCTGTGGCGGTAATGATGTACCGGGCCTTGGAGTGTCTAGCGACCAGGGCGATGGGACCTACGAAATCAACAGCCCACTTTTCAAATGGCCGCAACACATGCACTAGGTGTAGCGGAAGCTCGTCCCGGTGCGAAGGCCTTCCCATCCGCTGGCAAACATCGCAATGCTTCACATAGGCCTTACATTCAGTATGTACCGTCGGCCACCACAGGCCAGCTTCAAGCACCTTCCTTGCGGTGGGTTTTGCACCCACATGCCCTCCCGCAACACCACTGTGACATTCCCACATCACTGCTTCCCGTTCATGGTCGAGAAAACACCTCCGCAACACCTCATCGAGGCCCAGTTTGTACAGCTGCCCCGCGATAAATTGGTAGTCGGCCGCCCGGACAACCAGGTGGCGTTTCTGAAGCGAGGTGTAATCCGGAGGGCACTATCCCGTGGTCAGGTAAGTGGCAATGTCAGCCAGGTAATCTGGTACTGCTTCAACTCGGAAGAGGTCAGCATCCGGTAGCTGATCGTCCAACGAGCCTTCATTCTCTCCCGTCTCCAACCTGGATAAATGATCGGGACCAACATTCAACCTGCCAGGCTTCACAATCACTTCAAACGTGAATTCTTGGAAATGTAATAGCCAACGATAGATTCTTCCTTCCAACACAGGCTTATTCACCAGATACTTCAATGCAGAATGGTCTGTGAAGAATGTGAATTTGCCTCCCAGAAGATAGTGGCGGAACTTCTGGAGGGAGTACACCATCGCCAACGCCTCCCGCTCGGTCGTGGTGTAGTTCTTCTCTGCATTTGATAACCGCCGGCTGGCGAAGTACACCGGGTGGTCAACTGTCGTCTCCCCGGGTTGCACCAATACAGCTCCAAGCGCAATACCGGACGCATCGATATGCACATGGAACTGCTTATCCCAGTCGGGGTGAACAAGTATGGGCATCGTTGCCAACTTCTCCTTCAAAGTGTCAAGTGCCTTTCTGCACTCCGCCGTCCACTGAAACACCTCTGACTTCTGCAACAGTTTCTCCAGCGGGGCCGTAATCTTTGCGTAGTTGCGAATAAACTGCCTGTAATACCCTGTGTGCCCAAGCAGTGCTCGCAGCTGCTTCACAGTTTCGGGGGCCTCCATATGAACGATGACCGCGACCTTGGCGGGATCAACGCAGACCCCTTGCTTGCACACCACGTGGCCCAAGAGTGTGCCGAATGGAACTGCAAAAATACATTTCTTCAAGTTCAAGGAAATCTGCAGCTGACGACACCGGTCAAACATAACACGCAACAGGGAGGCGTGATTCTTCAACAGGCTGTAGACGGTCCAGTCATCCATGTAGACCTCCAAGAACTTGTGAATGTACTCCCGGAAAGCAGCAATGACAATCCGGGAAAACACAGCCGGTGCGTTCTTCAGACCAAACGGCATAACGTGGTATGCGAATGATCCCCACTCAGTGGTGAATGTCGTCTTTGCTTTGTCTTCCTCGGCAATGCGCACCTGATGGTAACCCGAAAACCCATCAGTGAATGAATAAGCTTCGTTTCCCGCAACGTGATATAGGACTTCATCGCTGAAAGGAGTGGGAAACGGGTCGTGGATGTAGGCATTGTTCAGGTTCCGATAATCTACACAGACACGGATCTCCGCTTTTTCCTTCTTGTTCTGGATGACAATGGGACTCACCCACTCTGCTTCTTCTACTGGAAAGATGAGACCTGCAGCCAGCATCTTGTCAATCTCCATCTTGACCTTCTCTTTGATACGTGGGTTCAACCGGTAGGGTCGATGCTTCACCGGCCTAGCCCCCGGTTTCAACGCAATATGCATTTCGCCCAGATCCCCCTTGATCCCCTTCAGGTCCGCAACCAAAGACGGGAACAAATATTCGTATTCCTGGAGGAGGCTGAAAATTTCTTTTGTTGTCTCCTCGTCCCAGTAATCTCCCACCGTTGCGAGCTTGGGTCTCTCGTCTGTTCCAATGTTCAGCTTATTTGTCTTTAGGGGCTGTAAATGGACTCCTTCAGTCGTCGGCTCTTCACTGATGCTCCGCTCGCCTTCCCTTTCGTCAAAATAGAGATGCCTGAGGTCCTCCAGACTATCGTCATCTGGATCGCCGTCAATCCGGTGGCAAACCAACTCGCGCCTGACCTCAGGTCGTGACACCACCGGGCCCCCATCAGGCTCGGGATGGCGGAAAAACAAGACCTCCTTGACTTCCTGTAGGGCCTGAGACTCCTGCGCCATCTCCCCTTCGAACAAGAAGCACCACACGAACTTGTCCGCGACGGCCTGCCAAGAGCAAGTGCCCCGTTTTCGCTCTTCCTCCAGGTACTAGGCCTGGGGAATTGTACCCAGGGAGTGGATAAACCTGTGGACCCACAGCTCCTCAGGGTACCGGGTGCTACGCCACTGTTCCTCGCAGGCCCGCAAATGGTGTCGCGGGTCGGAAGTTCCATGATACTTAAGCATACTGCAGGGTCCTTCGTCCTCTTTAAAGCGTGCCCGCAGAGCATCCGCCACGCACTCCCATCGCAACAGAGTGTTGCGGTGATTTTTCCACCACCGTGCCGACGTTGACTGCAAGGCCACATCCAAAAGTGGCATCCGGCTTTCAGCTGGGACCATGTCTTCCACCTTGGTAATAAAAGTATTGACTGCCCGCATGTTTGACAAGGTGGGATATCCGCGGATCTCAGTCCCTACCCATCGGACTTGGGCAATGGAGGCACATCTCCGCGTGGTGGTCTCATACCCCCCTTGCCGCCAGTCTTCCCAAGCGAGTTTGGATCCGAGCTCCGAGCTCTGCACACTCCGCCAACTGACGGAGCCAGTCGCGGTCGGGTTAATATAATCGTCCCGCTTTCCTGCGGTCATATGATAAAGGTGGTCCATCATCTGAGCATCCTCCCGATTGTCCACCGTTTCTGTATATCGCGGGCCCTGATACGGGTCGAGAGGCTGGGTGACCCGTACCTCCCCATCCTCAAAGATCATCAGCTCCTTCTTAAGGTCGATGATGGCGTAATTCTCAAAAGCCCAATCAATGCTGAGTAAGGCATGATAGGGATCCTTGTCGCCCATGATATCAATAACCTCAAAATCGGTGTATGTCTTCACCCCCACAACGTCGACCTCGACTCCCTCGAGCCGGCCGATTGGAAAAATGCAGTACTGGTTCGCCATCCTGAGTTGGATTGGTGAGTAGGCTAGCCGTGGCCTTCCAAGAGCCTCCCATGTTTTTCGTGGCAGTATGTTGACGTCGGACCCCAAGTCCAACATGGTGTCGCTAATTTGGAACCCTGCGACCTGCGTGTTAAGCCAAAATTCTTTGCTTGTTCGTTGCTTGTTCCGCTTGACATGTTGCACATATTGAGGGCCAACATCTGCCAGATCTCTAAGTTCTGTGCGTCCCTGCAGTGCTCCGTTCAAAGCATGCTGGAGTTGCTGCCGCAGCGCAGCATTATCAACAATCCTAAGGAATAGCCAGAGCCAATCCTTGACCACAGTACCTGCGATGTTCTGTGCACCAGATTCCGGCAGCATGGGCTCCTCCAAACCTCCCTCGTTCCGCAACTGGGCGAATGTATCAACTGCCTCCTGGAAATACTTCTTCCGGACTTCGGGCCTGATCAACTTCTTCGGGGATGCCGGCCGAACCACTCAAGCTGGCTCCTTCCCGTGGGCATCCTCTCCAGTCTTCTTTCCGCCCCTCGTTACTATCGTGACGTTCTACATGTCGGGGGTTGCGGCCCCTCGCGGTTCTGAGTTTATCAGATTCACTCCCCTCTGCCTCTCCTGTTCTTCCCACTTCTTGATGAGCTCCGGACACTCTTCTGTAGCGTGGGCGTTGACCCGGCACTGGGAACACCAGGGTCATCGCGGAAGGGGACATTCTCGAGCCACATGACCCTCCTGGTCACAGTTGTAACATTTTACCGGACCGCGTCCGCCTGTGCGGCCTCCCCGCATGCCTCCGCCTCTTCCCCTCGGAGCCTCGTTCACCCTATAGGAGGGACGATCCAATCGATCCGCAAGTGCGTCGAGCGCCCTGCACTGCTCAGTGTTGTGAGTCGTGGACACACAAAATTCGTAGTACACATTATTCGGGACCGTGGAGTACTTCTGTAATATCGGGCACATCCGAGGAGGATACCCCAGTGTCCGGCAAATCTCGCAATATTCTGTGGTGGAGGAACCCGCTTGCGGTGGGAACCCCGCATAAGGCTGTTGCGGCTGGTAGACTCCCTGCGGGTTTATTGCCGCACCGCCACCAGGCGGTGGACCCCCCTGAATAGTTGCGACTGAGGGTCCTGCCCCTGCGCCGCGCAACCGAGGACACTCGGTTGCGACGTGGCTCTCAACCAGGAAATGAGTACACTAAACATTCGGTCGTGCTGGTCTCACTGGCTGAAGCTCCTTGAGCTTTTCAGTCAAGCTGGCAATCTGGTGTTGCAACCCTATCAAAGAAGGATCTTGCGGGGCCGTCCCCCCCCGATATTCCTGGGGGTAGCCCGCCATGGCTTCAATCTTCATGGCCTGCTCCAAAGCGTCCTGCAGATTGTCAATCTTCTGCTGGGTGAGAGGGGTTCGTGTCAAGGGGAGCAGAGCCTTGATGAACCAGTCCCTCTGGTGGTTTGGATCAATCGGGTAGCTAAGTTTTCCGATCGCGTCCTTGAATCGCCGCATCAACTCCCACGCGGTCTCACCTTCCTTCTGCTTAATTTCCCATAGCTCTGACAGGCCCTGTTGTTCTGTCTGGGGAAGCTTGAATTCGCGGACAAAATCCTGCTTCACGTCCGCAATTACGGGGTTAGGGTGAGCCTCGGACCACTTGATAAACCATCGCAGAGCCCTCTCTCTGAGCGTGGTTTGGAATTCTATTAACTTCCCTGCATCTGGCGTCTGGCGAGCCCTCCAGATGGCTTCGCACAGGTACCAGTGTTGCTCTACATCATCATTGCCCCAGCCAGAGAACTCTGGATACCGGGTGAAAGATCCAGCCATGTGTACTTGCGGAGAAATGACCAGGATAAAGCCTCCAGGTCCTGGTTGCATAACGGTTCCACTAGGAAAAATACCACTACTAGTAACGCTGCTGTTACCGGACGTTACTGACACTGATGAACTATTGTATGACCGACTCAATGCTTGTAACTGAATAAAAATATTACTTAAAGGTTGATACAGTACCAGGGGAAGGTCAGGATCCTGGCCATGCAGAAGGTGAGAAGTAGGGCTGCCTGGAGGGGTGGGTGTCATCTGATCTTGAAATATCCGCTGCATCACGCCGTGCCATTCATCATCGGAACTGTCTTCGGGCTGCATCTTTCCATTATCGTCACTAGTCACAATCTCTCTTTCTCGCGTCGCTGGGCTCCCATGCACCCACTGCACTTCCACTACTGTCCCGTTTTCTTCCCGGGTATCCAAACCCATAGTTCCTATCCTCTGAGGCACCTCCTTTTGATTTTTCCTCTCGATCTCTCTTCTCTTCAAATCTCTCATTACCCTTCTTCGCCACCTATCGGCAATCTATGCCCGCCGATCTGCACGTCTTTCCCGCAACTTGTATGCGGCCTCAACATCCATTCCCCACCCCCACTTTCACATTCTACACAGCTGTGGAGCGATAAAAAGGTGTCTTTGTAACTCCTAATTACCTCACATTAATTGTCAACCCAGGGACGACTTTTTGTTTCAAGAGTGTACTCAGTCTGAGGCGGCTATTTACTCAAGAGTAATGTTTGTGAAGATGTAGTATAGAAATACAAATACAGAAATAATAAATGCTTGAAAAGAAATCTGCTTGAAAAGAAATCTAATTACAAATGACAGAAATGTAAAGACTACACTACAGCAACCTTGCTAGACATCGATTAGGGATGCAGTAGTAATAACTCTTTTCCCTAGAAATCGATGTGAGATGACCAAATCTGGGGACCTGGAATGATTAGCTCTGCCCTCTACAGTTTAGAGATCTCAAAGCAAGTGAAAACAACTCAAAGGAAATGAAATCTAAAACGCAAACTGGAAAGGAACATCAATCTAAAAGCAATGAACGGGAATTGAATAGCAGCGTAAAATAAACAGTGAATTCAATTCATAACCAAGCAAACTAGATTTCTACTCTTTAATCCTGTCGACAGCCACGCAACAATCAACTATCGTAATTCATAAACAAAAGGAATAACAACTGGAATTAGATACATAAAAACAACATTTTATAACAATTGAATCATAATCATGCTTCTTGTAAAGAATGGAATAACAATGACTCTGTATTTGATTCAATTAAAAACCAATTCTGTAATTACAATAAACATACTTCACACAGCAGAAATAAAGTAATAGAAATACAAACAACAGGTCGCTCCACCAGGGCCGGGCCCTCAACCACCGGTGAAGCGTTGCTGTGCTTTACTCCAGCGCTTGAGAAATGGAACAACAGTGAACTCTTTTATTAATCAGGCATCAATAATGTTTACAAACAGCTCACACTCTCTTAACAAGAGCCGATGCACAATTCTGCAAATTACAATAAGAAAAGTCTCTCCATCCCTCCTCCTCCAATACACAATACATGCTTCTCCTTTTATAATCAGAAGGTGGAGAAATTAAATAGCAAATAGGATCTCTAATAATAATATTGAATTTCTTCCAACCAATTGATCAACAATAAAATAGATTTACATCCCTCTTTCAACAATAGCAAGTCGAATTTGGCTTTGTAGCTGAGATTTGGAGGACGGCCGCAACCACAGATCTGAGAAAATCGTGCTCAAAGAACCCTGCGTTTCTCTCAGTACAAGCCGAATTTGGGAAAACCGTTCTTTGTTAAAGTTAATTGGGTCCGTTCTGAACAAAACCCATGTTCCAGATTTTCCAGATTCGTCTTCATTTGCTCAGAATCTCAACCGCAAAACTGTCACTCCTTATTCCAGCGCATTTCTGAGTTGGCACTTTTAATGATCAAATCTTCAATCTGAAAATTATCTTGGAGGCTAAAAATGGTGAATAATGTTATAACCAACTTATTAAAACTATCATTGATAAAATCATACATAATCATCAATTTATTAGAAATAAAGGAGAATAAATAATATTCATTCATAAGAGCATAAATCATTATAAAATGGATTTAAATAATAAATTATAATAAATGACATGATGAAGAATGGTAGAAATGGGTGGAATAAGCGTTCACAAGTGATAATAATAATGACATATTAACGGCCCAACATACCCCCACACTCAATATGTTGCATGTCCTCATGCAACGAAAACCTGAATATATTGCATGTCTTCATGCAACCCCAAGACAAAAACCCATGTGTTAACCAAGCAATAAAAAATATGTTCATCTTAGCTCATGAAATGGATAGAACAAATGAATTCTTCCTTAATTAATGAATATTCACTTTTAGTAATCTTGATGAAGGCATAACAATTTTTATATTGACATTCAACTATATGTATGAAGTTGCAGCAAAATATGATATAAGTAACAGCAAACTTCATTAACCATTTTCTCAAAAACTACAAACCAGATTTTGTTGAAATGTTGCAAGTAAGTTTATAATATATGAATGTCTCAATGATCCAAAAATCAGATCGTTTTGATGCACAGATCATGAGATATAAACAAAATGGCTGTAGGTGAGAGTGCATGATTTCCGAAATTTTATGAACCAATTTATCTTGAAATTATCTGGGTTTGTATTAATGATACGTCTGTATTTTCCAGAAATCACAAGAATTGAGTTCATGGTTTTTTAAAAATATTATGGAAATCAATTTCTGCATTGTGTAAAAATGAAATTGTATGCCTTAAATGAGAAAGAAAATTAAAAACATCCATCATGCGTAGCAATTCCTCCCCCTCTCTGAAAAATTAGCATGCCCTCATGCGATGCTAGAAAAAAAAATTGAGGTGGTTGCTACCAGCGGTTGAATTCTATGCTTGGTGTAAAACAACATGGAATAAGGGAGGTGGTGAGAGTGAATAAGAATAGCAATGGATGATAAAGAAGATGAATAACATGGTCATAAGAAAGACATGAATGAAAGGAACACTCCCCCATACTCGAAAATGATATGCTGCTGAAAAAGGGAAAGTGGTAAAGATGTGGAATGAAGGATGATAAATAATGCTCAAAATGGATTTTCATGAAATTCTCTTAAATTCGTAATAAATCAGAAAATTATGCTATTTTACCTCAAGTTTTACCTCCAAAAATGTGGAATGACATATATGGACTGGCAGTTGTTGAAGCTGATGTAGGCGGAGTTGGTGCTGAAAGTGATGCAAAAGGTGGAATCCAGGTAAGCACACCATGTCTGAAGAATTGTTCACGTTCGCCAGTTGCTCGAGCCTCTTCTGTTAGTTGCAATACTGTAGTCATGCTGTGAATAGAATTCTACCCATACTTGTTGTTTTCCTGCAAACAAAGCACTATTTGGCATACAATGTTCTTGAATCCATAGTGTAAGCAATAGATAAGATGCATGCAAAAATTTCAATCAGAAAAACTTATCAAATTAACAAGTTATGGCAGAGTGCAGTAATCATATCACATGCAATCCCATAATGCAGACATTCCCCCCTCCAATTGAAAAAGGAATTCCATGACCATAAAGCATATGAGAGGTGTTGTGCTGACGGCAAGGCAAGGGAATGAACAATACAGTAGTAAATAAAACAGAGTACACATATCAATGATAGGACAACGAGAGTTATGATTATAATGAGAGAAGAGTGTGTAAAGATAGTTATGAATAAGAGATAGGACGCTTTGGATTGATGATAGTTTATGCAAAACGAAAAAGGACAACAATATGCTAAAAAGATGCTTAACTGACAGCATTCTAGCTGAAAATGATGCGATTGATCATAAAACAATTTCTTATGCATAAAGGTTCAAAATAGGGAAAAAAAAGTAAGGAAATAACTTCTCTGATAAAAAGAAAAAAATAAGAAAAGGGTATTATAGTAATAATTGACGATAAGATATAACTTCAATACCATAAGCAGAGCCGTTGCTGCCAGCAGGCGTCCATAGCCTCGGCAGGGTTGCTTTTTAACCCATATGAGCCAGGATCCTCAATTTATAACTAGAGAGTTACAGTGCTGTTCTACAGAAGAGATCAGTGTGCTGGCGTGGTAACCAGATAACCACACTGCCATTCACTGGGATGTAGCAAAAGTGATCAAGCCGGCTCGTGATGAGACCTCCTGTTCCAAGGATAATTTGACTATCCAATGGATCATAACCCTGGTGTGGTGGCCATAATGGGAATGTCACTTTCTTACAACCTTATGAACATGGTAGGCTGGCTCGTAATGAGACCCCTATCCTCCATCTGTGAACAAAATTTTGTTGTTATTACACAATTTTATGATAAAAAGAGGGAGGCTCAGTACTCCTTAAGAGCAGGGATGGTGGAAGAAGTTGAACATGTCAATAGAAAAAAATATACCCATAATCTCATTTATTACAGACAGAGAAGATTATAATCCAGAAGGGTGGAACCAGCATGGTATTTAAGATAATCAATCAACATCAGGTTCAATAGAAAACAATGCAGTAAAGTAGTATATAAATAATTGTGTCCCTTTTGAAAATAATCTATCATCAAGGAGCTGTCCTGTTAAAGATCATAACATGAATGATATTAACTTGCTTCAATAGAATCCATAATTCTTGTCCTCATAAGTAGTGTACTTCATGCCATGAAAGGGAATCAGTAAAATGTGGTTGAGATGAACTAAAAATAATTCCACAAGAGGAAGGAAGGGTTGCTCCCAAAGTGTTGCTTCTTTGAAGGAACATCAAAAACACTCAAAAAAAGTGTTGTTCCTTGTAGGGAACAACAAAGGAAATGCACACCAAAAAGAAAAAATACACACAAAAAAGTGTGAAAATGCAAATGTCGTTCCTTTGGAAAAAGGAACAGCAAAAACGCAAGTGCCGTTCCTTTGGAAAAGGAAAAGCAAAATGGACAGTCATACAATGCAAACATGCAAAAAAACAAATTAGTTGTTCACGGTATTGATGCTGAGGATGAGTTACGCTTTGAATGAAGCAATACCTGAAACACAAAATATAAGAGAAATTAGAAAAAAAACAACAAAAACAGTATGTAAATAAATAAATTAAGTTACAACAGCTATGATGTTATGTCAAAAAAATGATTTATTCAAAAAATGTTTTGGCAGCAAAGACATGACATGAATCTTCAAATGGAAATCAATTCTTCATTTCTTCTATTACGAATCCGTTGGGTAATGAGTTAGATGAAATTCCTTTGTTTCATAAAATTTCTTTCAAAAATCACTCGTCCATAAATTGACCTTCTTATTTTCCCAAGACCTGCAAAAAACGAGTGTCTACCTGCAAGAAAACATTAAATCATGGAGAAAGAGAGGTGCGCGGGCTCCCCTAATCCAAGAATTATGCAAAAAAACTAACAAGTAGTTACTCTGTAGAACAAATCCGTGGAGAAAATAACAAAGTAAAATTTATTTGTTATCTGCGGAAGAGCAGTGGCCAATCATGCTAACCTGCAGTGTTTTAGTCACAACTTCTTTGTTTTTCGTCCAAATTGAGTGATTCCAAAGCCAAATGAGAGCTAATTCAAAGGTTAATCTCCAATAGCAACAGGTTTTAAAAATTCAATGATATGATATGTCAATTTTACTTAGAACAACCTGCATAACAGAGTCATTTTCGCTTACCCCACTTAGAACAACACTGAATGTTTTAAGCATAGATTCTTCGTTTGATGTCGGATTCGAATGATTCAAATTGGAAATGAAATTAGATTCATTTATTTATCTCCAATAGAAACATGTTTTGAAGAAAAGAAGAATTGATAGGTGAAATACTGTAAGGAACATCCGGAAAAACAGAGTTTTAAGGGTGCTGATTTACGATAGACAGTCAGTATTTTGATCATAACTTCCCCATACGATATCTAAAATGAGTGATTCCAATTGCATTGGAAACTAGATTCATAGGGGAATCTACCATAGAAACAGGTTTTAAAAATATGGTCATTTAGGCCTCCAAAAACTGACTGTCCCAACTCTGTTCCTGAGCTGCCCGCTAGACATCCGGTCAATGTTTTGGTTCTAACTTTTTCGTTTCAAATCCAAATTGACTGATTCAAATTGGGTTAGAAAGTAGAAATCAAGGTCTATCTAGGGTAGAAACAGGTTTTAAAAATATGGTCATTTGGGCCTCCAAAAACGGACTGTCCCAACTCTGTTCCTGAGCTGCCTGCTAGACATCCGGTCAATGTTTTGGTTCTAAATTTTTCGTTTCAAATCCAAATTGACTGATTCAAATTGGGTTAGAAAGTAGAAATCAAGGGATATCTAGAGTAGAAACAGGTTTTAAAAATATTCATTTTTGGTCCCTCAAAACATCACTGTCCCGACTGTTTTTCCAGAAAGTTCATCAAGCCCGCAAGCCAAAAAAATGATATTCAAGCATTTTTTTAAATTGGTGATAAAAAATGAATATGAGTGTTTGTAGAGCTATTATTTCCATTATAAGTCATCTACCTACACAAATGAATTAAAAAATTATCACCAATATTGATTTGCATAGCATGTTGCAACAAAAAACAACTAGTTTTACATAAAAAACAAAATGCATTTATTTATTCCCTTATTTATTTTATGTTTTATACTAACCTATTTTGATTTGAAAAATGAATATGACTACGTATATGAGTACTTCCAGTGGAGCCATTTTCGAAATAAGGCTTTATGTATACACATACCCAAATTTGAAAAATGCATATTAATGAAAATTAGGGTATGAGAAGCCAACTTCCCTTGAAAAAATGGTATCAAAAATTGTTGAAGCATAGAGTGAGGATGCAAACACGTGATGGAGTGAAACCAATCTTCAATATATCCGTTACTTTCTTGATTTCCCATCATACCATGAAGTTCTTGAGCTTTTAAAATGGTTTGTTGGTGCAACTTAGAAGAAACCTCATTTGCTTCCATAACTTCTACAATTTTTGAATTTGAAACATTCTGAATCTCATTGTAAGTTTTCTCTAATGGCGCATGTGAGATAGAATGGGTGGGAAGAGTGGGTAAATTTGGCAGATCAACATTGTAAGCATGTTGTACTGGTTTATTATGGTGAGTGTGTGGAATTAGTTGAGCAGGAAATTGTGTATGGAATGGAGCATTGTGATGATGTGTTTGGTTGGGTTGAGAGGATAAATTTGATATGCAAGCAGGATGTTGTGAAAGAGCTGGTGGAGAATATGGAGAATGTGCTTGTGCTACAAGATGAGGGAGAGTAGTCATGCAATCATAAGGTGAACCATGCCAAACTTGTAGATAAGATTGGTGGTTATATTGAAATCGACATGGCTGCCCTAGAACATGAGTATTCCATAATGGATTATGCAAGTAAGAGAATGGAGAAGAAGTGTTTTGAACCATACCTGTTGACCTTGTTGTAGCTTCCTTATCTCTTTGATATGCTACTTCCATCCTAGATAAGGAAGAGTGAGTATCTATGGGCTGCTCCTTTCGGTCATGAGGAAAAAACACTTCATCAAATTCTTCATTTTTATGAACCTGCAAAACGTCCAATTTCGAGCTTAGAGAGCTAATAAAATCAACTTTAAAATTTTCAAATAAATCATTGATTTCAGCTCTTATGTCTCCTATTCTTGTAGCAGATTTGGAAAAGAAAGAACAAACATCTCGAGAATTCTTACCAGCCTTGGAGATTCCTCTTGAATACCTTATGCACAACTCACAAACATCATCATATGATAACTGAAAAACATCACCTTTTCCTATCAGATTTAAGAGTTCTAAAAATTCATCTTCGATTCCTTTAAGAAGGAGTGTTTTTAAGATCTCTTTTTCCAAATGCTTATGCTTTGATTTTTGAAGGTTATAATGAAATCGATCTACATAATCCTCCAAACTTTCATCTTCCCCTTGTATTATACCGAAAATATCTTCATTGGATTTGCAATAGTCTTGGTACTTTTTCAAGAATATGTTCTTCATGTCCTCCCATGATTGGATGCAATTCCCACCTAGGCTCATGAACAATCGGAGAGCTGCTCTTTTTAGAGTAAGAGGAAACACTTTCAATCTTTGATCATTAGTACAATAATCATATCCTCTACAAAGTATTTCGAACTCAAATAAGAATGTATCTGGATCTTCATTTGCTAAACCATGAAAATTTTGTAAAGATGGGGGAATTATGTGCATTTGTGTCACTCCTCCTAGATCTTTGATAGGAAATTCAAAAGTAGAAACGTGAGTCATTTCTTACCATAATATAAGATGTTCTTCATGTGTTTCTTCGAGGCTCCTTCTTCAAATGTTCCTGTCAATCGGTTAGTGAAATGGGTGGTGCTTACATCACCACTTGAATGAAATCATGTGATTCATTTTTCAAAATTTCTATTTTTTCCCTAGTCATTCACACAAAAATTCAAACATCTATTTCTACCCAACAAAGCAACAACAAATCTGTTAGGAAAGAAGACAGTGGAGCAGGGCTTTTACATGCTCCACAAGTAGGTTCTTACCTTCCGTTTTTAAGATCCAACTCTTCCCTAGCATGCACTCATCAGATTCACACTACTCTTTAGAAATGGCTACACTCTCCCCGGCAACGGCGCCAAAATGTGGAGCGATAAAAAGGTGTCTTTTTAACTCCTAATTACCTTCACATTAATTATCAACCCAGGGACGAATTTTTGTTTCAAGAGTGTACTCAGTCTGAGGCGGCTATTTACTCAAGAGTAATGTTTGTGAAGATGTAGTATAGAAATACAAATGCAGAAATAATAAATGCTTGAAAAGAAATCTGCTTGAAAAGAAATCTAATTACAAATGACAGAAATGTAAAGACTACACTATAGCAACCTTGCTAGACATCGATTAGGGATGCAGTAGTAATAACTCTTTCCCCTATAAATCGATGTGAGATGACCAAATCTGGGGACCTGGAATGATTAGCTCTGCCCTCTACAGTTTAGAGATCTCAAAGCAAGTGAAAACAACTCAAAGGAAATGAAATCTAAAACGCAAACTGGAAAGGAACAACAATCTAAAAGCAATGAACAGGAATTGAATAGCAGCGTAAAATAAACAGTGAATTCAATTCATAATCAAGCAAACTAGATTTCTACTCTTTAATCATGTCGACAGCCACGCAACAATCAACTATCGTAATTCATAAACAAAAGGAATAACAACTGGAATTAGATACAGAAAAACAACATTTTATAACAATTGAATCATGAATCATGCTTCTTGTAAAGAATGGAATAACAATGACTCTGTATTCGATTCAGTTAAAAACCAATTCTGTAATTGCAATAAACATACTTCACACGGCAGAAATAAAGTAATAGAAATACAAACAACAGATCGCTCCACCAGGGCCGGGCCCTCAACCACCGGTGAAGCGTTGCTGTGCTTTACTCCAGCGCTTGAGAAATGGAACAACAGTGAACTCTTTTATTAATCAGGCATTAATAATGTTTACAAACAGCTCACACTCTCTTAACAAGAGCCGATGCACAATTCTGCAAATTACAATAAGAAAAGTCTCTCCATCCCCATACACAATACATGCTTCTCCTTTTATAATCAGAAGGTGGAGAAATTAAATAGCAAATAGGATCTCTAATAATAATATTGAATTTCTTCCAACCAATTGATCAACAATAAAATATATTTACATCCCTCTTTCAACAACAGCAAGTCGAATTTGGCTTTGTAGCTGAGATTTGGAGGACGGCCGCAACCACAGATCTGAGAAAATCGTGCTCAAAGAACCCTGCGTTTCTCTCAGTACACGCCGAATTTTGGAAAACCGTTCTTTGTTAAAGTTAATTGGGTCCGTTCTGAACAAAACCCATGTTCCGGATTTTCCAGATTCGTCTTCATTTGCTCAGAATCTCAACCGCAAAACTGTCACTCCTTATTCCAGCGCATTTCAGAGTTGGCACTTTTAATGATCAAATCTTCAATCTGGAAATTATCTTGGAGGCTAAAAATGGTGAATAATGTTATAACCAACTTATTAAAACTATCATTGATAAAATCATACATAATCATCAATTTATTAGAAATAAAGGAGAATAAATAATATTCATTCATAAGAGCATAAATCATTATAAAATGGATTTAAATAATAAATTATAATAAATGACGTGATGAAGAATGGTAGAAATGGGTGGAATAAGCGTTCACAAGTGATAATAATAATAGCATATTAACGGCCCAACAACAGCATCGGTTCCCTCAACCCTTCCCCCAGCATGGGAGGTTTACGCTTCCATACTCGTTTTGTGGAATTCAATCAACCCTTCGTCCACAATTAGAGCTTTGACCCATAGCGGAATCTCCTTCAACAGCTTCCCTCTTAGCCCTGAGTGGAAAACAGCCTCGGCTTTCGAGAAGGATTGATAGCACTCAGCAGAAAACTCCACCGTGTATCCTTCCAACGTGGTCCTTACCCAAAAATCCACTTCGCGAGTTAGTTCAGTGTCTACCCGATGCAGTGCCACCAGGTCTTTGTGTGCCCACCTGCGGTTTATCTTTCGCAAGCCTTCTTGGGGCAGCGTAGCTCGTAACCTCCGCAACCAATTGTAAAGGTCCATAGGGAACCTTCCCCAGAAAATTTCGTACGTATCACTGGCTGAATCAGAGAAAAGAACAAGCTCCTTGATCGCCGCCTCCTTTTTCTTGGTTAGCTCTGCTTGCTGAGCAATGAACTGGTCAAGATGATCATCCCACCATTGCCGTATCACTCCTTCAAAAATCCTCAATACCATGATCTAGATCCCCTCAGAACATGCAGGTCCCGGCAACGGAACCATTTGTTGGCGAGAAGTCAGGTCTCGCGGACAAGACCCAGGTTCAAGAGTTGTGGCTAACAAAGGGGTCCAGTGTAGTCTAGGAACACGCCGGCATTTTCACCCTGCTCTGGGGAGCAGTGCGTCTCACCCGAGGCGTGCCGCAACCACATGCAGAAGGGGATGAGATCAATGGCAAGGAACAAACCCGCAACTAATGAAGGACAGTGCATCCATTACATATACAGAGTTATATACGCAAGATCACTTAGTAAGCATTCAGACATTTGCAAATAAAATTTTAAACCAGCATAAACACATTACAAGCACATAGACATCTTATTGAGACAACAACCTTCCATTATATTAATCTCTTGGCAGAACACCTGATTACATGGCATTCTCACTGATAGCTTACAAATCAGATACAGATGGATTTTGGAACAGAAAGGTAGAATAGAGAAGATAAAGAACCATAGGAAGGACATGCATGATTCTTCCACAATCGCTTTGTGCGTCTTTCCCTGTCTCGAGCCTCGCAACCTCTTCAGCATTCTCTTTGTTTCAGCCGGGTGACTGTTATTTATTCACCCGCTCGTGCGACTATCAGTTCCTCTGTGGCTTTACTTCAGCTTCTCCCGGCTTCTCTCCTGTTCTCTGCGTGTTCCACTTTCTGTCTTTTGCTGTGTGTTTCCTTCATCTGCACTTGTCCCTATTCTATCTCCAGCTATCACATGCTTCTGCGCCACCTTGATAGCTCTGCGACTCCTGGTAGTTGCGGTGCGGTCGCGGCTGCCATGTGTATTCATACCGCAACTCAAAAAGGGTCAAAATTCAAAATGTCTTAGCCAAGATTTCAAAACTAAACAAAAACAAGGGCCCCAACATAGATATAATTCATTTCTTTTCCATTTGTTCTTATACTTCCAAGCAAACAAGTTCCCAATAACACTTCAGAAGCTAGATGTAGAAGGGAACCCACTTTCAATCATATTTTGGACATCTTTCATCAGAAAAGAGTCCACAGAGTTTAGTTATGCATATTTTAAATATTCCTTTCTTCATCCATTGATTAATATGTTGAAAAACGAAGTACAACCCATAATCAGTGATGAAATAATGAAAATTCTACAGCTGTTAGAGAAAACTAAAACTAGAGATTGGTACTTATATCAGAATCACTCAGAAATCAGAGTTTTGTGTCAAATATTTTACCCTATAAACTACCTAAGTATGTGCCAATGAGATTTTTTACCTTGGAGTACATTAGGCAAATCCTAAATTCAGATTCTATCAAGCTCCTAGCTGCCAAAATGAAGACCCAATTTAAGTTGAAGAATCAGGTGGGACCTTTTATTTGTAATTACAGAGATGCAGGACTAGAAGTAGCCAAATAGTTACTTGAATAGAATTTGAAGAGATATTCTCATGGAACTATGATCCACAGGGAATACTAAGCAAGATGAGGGTGAAGTGCAAATTAACACCTTATATTCATGAAAAAATACCAGAGATTGAAAACATTTTCAATCAAACAGAGTGGCTAGAAAATACCTAGGTAGAAGCAGTTAAACAGGGTGATACTAGTCACACCTTGCAAACTGCAAATGAAGGGGATAAAACTACTAAAGAGTTAGAGAAGAAGGTACCTACATTGCAGAAACAAATACAGAGACTAGGTTTAAGCTTAGATATAACAAAAGGCCTAAGCTCAATACAATTGACAAAGAAAAAGAGACCATAGAAGTGGAAGACACGGATGTTCTAGAGAAACACAATGAACCAGCAATAGAGATTCTAAATGAAGAACATCCGGATAATTCAAAGACACAGGTAATAGAAAAGCATTAGAGTATGGAGGCATCCTCCTCAGGGCCAATAGAAGATAAAGATATTGATATCAGAGAGAAATATAAGCAAATAAAGGCAAAGAATGAAGAAATAAAAAATGAGATCTATTCTCAGTGTTTGAAACAAACACCAAGTATCTAGAACAGACTTCTATCAGCTTCTGATTATTCAAACAATAAGTTAATTATGTCAGTGCTTCAACCAACAGTTAAGACTCCCAAAAAAATTGCATATTACAAGAAAGTTGACCTTGATGTTCCTGTTGAAAGCATCCATGCATTAGATCAAATTGAGTTTCATAGACAAACTTCTGAGATGCTCTATTTTACAATGAAAACCAAGGAAATGAGTGCCCAAAAGCTTCATAACACAGTAATAAATATGAGATAACAAATTAAGGTTGACAAGGCTTCATCATATTCCTAAGACCTTAGGATTAAGTCTTTAGAAGAGTTGGTTATTCAAGTGGGATATGACCCTGCAAATGTGAAAGTTGTAGAATAATTGATAAAGAAACAGAATGTTGACATTGCAGCACTGAGGAAACAACTCAAGCTTCCACCAATATAACATCCACAAGCCAAAGAAATAGTTCAAGAGGAAAGACAAAAAGATGATATGATGAACTTGATTTTTCAGTTGACAGGATACATAAAAGAGATGGAAATCCAAATGGACAAGCTTGTCCATGAAAGAGAAATTACAAAAGCACAGGAAACTCCTATTGTAATTCCCATGGTTACTATAGTTGTGCCTTCAACTCTGGCAGAAGAGTTGGCACCAAACGTACCACTGGCTAATGCAGTGCCAGTGACCTCATCCACTACTTCAACTACATAATCCTCTACCACAACAGCTCAACATTGTGATGAATCTAGTAAACTAGTTAAGGCCATGGAGGAAATGACACTTCAAACCAATGAAATCAACAGATTGCAGAATATGATTGAAAATCTTGAAGACACTAAAAAGGTAGCCCAAATCAATGCTAAAATTCATGAAAAAAGGGCTAACAGATTAAGTGCTGAGTTAAATAATCTACAAAAGGATTTAAGTTTGACAGAGCCAATGTCTTATGTGAAGAATCAAATATGGAACAAAATCATTGAATCCATCAATGATGTTTGGCCTTCAATACAGGTAATCTATGAGTAAAAGGAGTTGCTAAAGGAAGCCCAAGAAGAGATTCAAAAACAAAGGAGGAACTAGGTGACAAACCTGAATAGGTTCTAGAACTAATCAAGTTTCTCAATATCAAGAAAAAGCAAGAATTGGAGGATATTGAAATTATTGATAGAACAGAAACAATCCTTGAAATAAGGAAAGTAATTTCAAAGAATAATTTAATGAAACAGTTAGAAGAAAAGTGTGGAAACATGAACATAGCCATAACCAAGTTTATGGTAAAATTTGAGATCTTAAGACAAAGAGGTTTACCAAACATCCTTTTTCTTAACGTTAAACTCATACCATAAGAAGACTACAACAAGAAGATTAAAGACCATGCAAAGGAGCAAGTAAATAAACCAGTAGGACAAGGAATTCCTACAAGAAATGTTTTATATAAAAGCTTTGAAGACTTGTTATATCTACAACATGAGATAAAACACCTTTTTGTCATCAAACCAACATTTTCTAGATATACTCAGGCAAATGAGAACTTTAGGAAGCTGAAAAAAGATAAAAATTTCTGATGAAGAATCTTGGGAATCACTTACTGACTTACTGTAAAAAGTCAAAAGGCAGAGAAAAGGATAAAAACAGTTTGCTGATTTTACACAGTCAAAACATAATTTTACAGCAGTAAAGGCAGTCAAACAGTGGTTAAAGTGTATAAGTGATTAAAGAGTATCAGATAAAGAAGATAATATTTCAAAACAGATTTGAAATATCTTTGTCAACAACAAGGACAACAAGGCAGCCAGCTCACCCAATCCAAAACAATATTTCTATTTTATTTGGATAAAAAGAAAAACTTGCTTTGTTTTTAAGCAATTTTCACTATTTTGTTGTAAAAGATATTTTATTTTCCTTAGAAAAATTCCTCGGAGTATTCTAGTGTATTTTGTAAACATTTTTGTATATATACTTCATCTTTTGAAGTATTATTGTGGAATAAATTGCTCAAGATTTCTATAGTCAAATTATCTGTACTTGAAGGCTTTTTGTAGCAAGTTCGAGTAGCAGACATGATCAAATCATCTAGCATCATATTTCAGGATTCATGTGACAAGCCATTGAAGTGAAGTACTTTCTACTTGTCATTGTTTATCTTCTTATGTTTACATGCATCCATTATATGTGTTCCAAATTTGAATGATAAATAAGAAGTATTATTTCAGGATTTGTTAAAATCACCTTGTCTCATTTCTATGTTTTCTACTGATTTCCAGAATAGGGAACCATTAATTGCTCCCTCTTTCAAATGACCTTTGTCTACTCCTTCCTTATCTGGATCAAAAAATTCTTAGTTTCTCTTTATCCCGATTCCATTCACTTCACCAATTAGCCTTCCAAGATCTTCAAAGACTTGTCTATCTTGCCTTGAAAACGTTTGAATTTTTTACCTTGATCCTAGTCCCACTTGCTTGACTTTTGAATCCTTAGCCCAATGGACAAAAAAATCTTTTACTATCCATATCATTAAGTGATTATTCTCACCAAACCAAACCAAACCAAACGAAATCCAAATAAATTTTCACAATCATAACTAGCCTAATATCTTATAATTAAAACAAAGTTAAATCTTATAGAGAGAGCCCTCTCTGAACCCTAGGAAGGCTACATTCGAGAGTTTAAAATGTGTTCTGTGGTTACCTCTAATTTTCTTAGACTTTGAACTAGAATCTCACAACTTTAGAATTATTAGAGTGATAACAGACGCAGCCATCCAGTAGTAAGGATCAATAAATAGACTCGTGTATGGTCATAGCCATCTAAATAAAAGAGTCATGCAATAAGTCAAGATACAATCAAATATCCCGCAACATGGATCTTATTAGACAAAATCTAGTGTCTTGCACTCCATATCAACCCGAACAAGTACAAATTCAAGCATGCGAATATGTGAGCTGAAGTCGAACATGCAAGAAAATCACTTGATTACCACCCAATGATGAAAGATGTTAATAGGTGCAAGAGAAACCACCAATAATGACGATGGCCCTAAAGGTACAACATGTACAATCCACGGAATGTGAATAGTGATATGGAATCGAACACCTGTAGAATCACTTGATCGAAGGCCAATGATGTGGACCTATCGTCGAATGCGAAGAACCCACCATTGAGGCATGCACGCCCCAAGGTACTGAAAGGGAGTCTCTAGATCATCTTCCCAGATAATGAGTTGAAGTCAACAGGAAATGACCTGGTCAAAGGAGGGCCATAATGTTTCTCACATCATCGACATGAGATAGAGTAACATGATGATAGTGAATCAGGACCAACAGAGAATCAGAGCGAGGTTGAAAACTGCAGAGGCAAAATTCTCTTGAACATATCAACGAAATGACACTGGATTTGGTATTATTTGACATAAAGGGATCTGAGGTCATGATGATGTAGCAAAGAGAAAGTGAGAGTTCAAAAAATATGACGCAAACCCATGGAGGCAAAAAATGACGAAATGAGATGTCCCCAACCTGACACGAATGCAACCGAGTGTCATGTCAAGAGTGACATACTGCCAACATAACTAAAGACTGGATCCATTTTCCCCCACCATTTCTGGTGAGTACCCCAATTATTTTTTAAAACAATATTGAAGGGGATAGCATATGCTTGCAATGTAAGTTTTTCCTTTGGACAAATCCAACCGAGTACATTTTATGTACCCTAGGAAGGAGGAACTCAGGTAACGTCATGGTGACGATTTCCAATGTCATCAGGATTTAATGAGTCCAACAAAGGGTGAACTTGGCATCTTTTCATGTTTAGAGAGTTTGAAAATAAGCGGAAAAGAAAAATCCAGCATTGCCCTTTTCGTAAATAGTATATTAGATCCGAAAAGGTAGAAAACAATATCTTAAAGAACCTCTTAGTCATGATAGGCTAAGGTATTCCTTTTTCGTAAATAATCTATCCCAGCCCGAAAAAGTGGTAAATGTATACTGGGTAGATATCATTTCGCAGCCATTTAATGAGTTCGAAACGACAAGAGTCTTGGAAATATTTTTAGTTTTAGAGAGTCAGAAAAGAGCTGAAAGATGACTCCAGTAGTGTCTTTTTTGTATTTTTACCGAGTCCGAAAAAGTATAAAATACAACTCGTTACTTCATCGTTATTGCATTTAAAAAACCTTTCGCTGCAAAAGAGATGTTTGTAAAACCCATTTCTCGAAATAATATAATAAAATAATAAAAAAACATGTCTTACAACCTAATTAGGGCTGTGAAAAGTTATAAAATGCCAAAAATGGTAAAAAACAATTACTTCTCACTTTTACCTCTTGTGGAGCAATATTTACCCATTTTTCACTACGATTTTACGACGATGATAGCCGGCGATCTGGAAAACCAATATCGAATCCGTCAGTTCCAGGTAAGAGCTGACATCCTTCCCTTAATTTTAAGTCCCTTTTCACTACCTGCAATCCTCAATTTTATTTCTAAGGGGGGAAAATGCAAATTTTAGGGCACGACAGTTGGCATGGGTTTCGGGCACGGACTCGCGCCAATCACCCATTTTTGTGAACTGGGGCACGCCCATTGGTGCGACTATTGCTAAAAAAGTTGGGCCAACCACATAGGCCATTTTAACTGAAAAATGAAAGTTATGAACCCAATGTTTTAAAAATTCAAGATTATAAATTGGCTAATATTGTTCATGTGAACATGTTTGCAGGTGTAAAATGACAGAATGGTAATCGAATGGAAATAAAGATAACACAGTGAAGAAGATGAGATTTCCATGGAAAATGAGAGATGCATGGAAGCTCTCAGAGACTGTCGACTGAAAAGTTTCTTCATGACACCATGCCTTAGAGCTCAACCGGAGCTGCTGCAATAATTGATCAGTATATGGGATGAGGATCAGGAAAAATTCATAATTCGAGATCAAGAGCTTGAGATTGATGTTTCTGACATCTATTTTATAACAAGATTGTCACGGAGGGGGGAAACACCAGTCCTAACTGGCACCCAGCCTAGCATGGAGAAAATGAGCATGGTAATTGACAAGGTATGTCGAGGGGCACAGAAAGGATTAGGAAGCGGGAAATTAGATATTCATACTATCCCAGACTTGGCACTAAAATTAGTGCTACACACCATCACATGAGCCGCGATATCGCAAGCACTGCACGAAGCAAAAAAAACACAACTACTTCTTGCCATAGACTACCTAACACCAACCATTTACAACTGGGTAGAGGTAGTGATAATAAACATGAAACGTCAACTGAAAAAGTGCAAGAAGGCCAAACTGAAGCAATTTGGTTATGGGTATATCCTGGTATCGTTCTTTCTCGAAAAACTACCAATATTTCAGCTTCAGGAGGTCATAGTCTCGACACCACCAGTGCTGGAAACATGAATGGCTCGATGGGCGACTCCGATGCAAGGGTCAGGGGGTAGTCAATAGATGTGCTAGAGACCGGATTTCTTTGATTGGCTCTGTTGACAACTGATTGTCATGGAGGACTGGCCCTATTCTTGCATAGATTTCATTGGTGATCCGGACCTTCCACTCCTAGAAGGAGAGGATTGGGATGAAGCACTTGGTAAAACTCATTTTTTTTATTTTCCTAAGTATTATGATTTTTTTTGGTTATGTATGTTTTGAGATTGAATCCATATAATTATAGATGTTGGCCTAGAGAGACTTGTAGGCATGTCTCCGATAACGAGGCAGACCCCTCACCTATGACAATAATTCAGAGCTTTCTCATCTTCCTCAAGAGTCAAACATCAGTAGAGAATCTAATCTACTCTGACGGGGTAGAGTGTATCTCCAAATATACGATAAGGTTGCAATTGATGACGGATACTTTGGTGGGCATCCTTCGTCAACTCAGATCTGAAAGTAGAAGTCTAGAGATATAAAATGATATCACCGTACCAAGGATCGAGGGTGCTAATTAGGAAAAGCGTATCGTCTGGAATGTATTCCTCAACACCAGATAGAGTGGAGTCAGAGGGGAGGGAGCGGATCAAATCGCCAAATACGAATGATTTATTCAACTTGGCAGCAATAAATTCCAAATCGAACTCTTGGAGGATAACAATCCATTTTAGAGATCTAGGGGAGGCTCTTCGACAATATAGTAGCCGTATTCCTCGAAGGAATCCTTGACCTTCTTCATTTGTTACGCTGACGGCTCTGGCATAGAGGCTAAGTGCATCCCTGCAAACTATTTCGTTCCCTCTGCTTCTAAACTCTCCCCATAGTCGCTTCTTGAGGAGTGAAATACTATTTTTTTCAGAAGAGTTGTTGCTTTTCTAGATAGTTGTTGAGTGGACTAAAAAATTGTGGAATTTTGCAAGCGCTTCCGAGATCCAGACTCCATTGCACATGAGTGGACATCCGAGAGGTGGAGGGAGATATAAGTAGAGACAAAATGTTGGTCCCTTTCCTCACAAGCGTCCAGGTGAAGCGTGAGTTTCGCAGGTCAGTCCTCTCGGGGGGGGTTGCGAGTGACAGTCAGCCAAAATGGAGATGGGTGGACGAGAGACTTGGCCTCACTAGAAAATTTGGTAGAAATTCCAACGGCCAATTTGTCGCTATTCCGACACATAGTCATCACAAGAGCGACAGTTCGAGGGCGGAAAAAACGTGGTTTGTCATGCCATCGCAGTTCTGACGCACCTAAAAAGTGTCGCACTATCGACACTTCTTCCGTCGCTTCCCAACAAGCGTCACTCTTCCGATGTCTCACAAACCGTCGCACTTACAACGTTACTCAACTATCGCACTTCCGACGAAATGTGGTCCGACGTTTTGAACGTCACTCTTCTGACGTTTGTAAACGGTCACAATTCTGACGCAATGTGGTCCGATGTTTTGGAAGTCGCTCTTCCGACGTTTGTAAGATGTCGAAATTCCGACGAAATGTGGTCCGACATTTTGAACGTCGCTCTTCCGACGTTTGTAAGCTGTCACAATTCCAACGAAATGTGGTCCAACATTTTGAACGTCGCTTGTCCGATGTTTTTATACTGTCTCTCTTCCGACGTTTCTGAGTTGTCACAATTCCGACGTCTACAAGGCGTCGGTATACCGACGACGGGTTCAATTTAAAAAAAAAAAATGAAACTTTAAAAGATGAGAAACGTTGTTTTGAATATATTATATGAAGTAAAACAGTCCATGAAGTCATTAAATTTTCACATCTGAATATTGGAACCCAAATATCCATCCAGAAAAGTGGAAGTCCCACCCCAGACAATGATAGAAAAATACCCCATGTCACATATAGGGACATGACATAAAACCTAGTAACAGTCCACATGGAGATTATCTACAAATCTGAGAAATCATCCAAATATGCCCGAGGCATCTATAAGAAAGTGAAATAGTATTATATACAATAGTAAAGCAACAGATAGAGTACCGACGTCCATTGTTCCAAATACAAATTAAAGTACCAAAACCCTACAACAAAGAAAAACACTAATCATGTGAGGAGTGTGAAATGTCCAAAATATAAAAAGACCATCAGACCATATCAATAAACCAACAACATAGACCAGCATCGCTAGTTTTGAAGGCAGAAAGGATAAAGATGAATCATTTTTTTCTTACAAGAGAAAAATGATGTTTTGAATATATTATATAATAAAACAAACTATAAACAATGAGATGATTGGGGACACAAACCCAAAGACCCATCGATCCAAAGGTGGAAGTCCCACCCCAAACAAAGATAAGAAAAATACCCATGTCACATATTGCTGTGGACTTGACATAAAACCTAAGAACTACCACTAGGAGATTGATCGACAATCCGAGAAAGAATCCAAATATTTCCATGCCCACACCAGAAAAGAAATAGCAAAGATGTAGAATAGTAAAACAACAGAGAGTACCCCACGCTCCATTGTTCCAAATACAAATTAAAGTACCCAAAATCAATGTAGAAAAAATGCTAATCACAGAGGAGTGGACAGTCCAAAATATAAAACAATGAATGTATCACATTAAATAAACCAAATACCCACAGACCCAAAGACTAATTTTGTAGAAGAGTGATGAAACACACCACGCCACAAGAGAAAAAACGTTGTTTTGAATATATTATATGAAGTAAAACAGTCCATAAAGTCATTACATTTTCACATCTGAAGATTGGAACCCAAATATCCATCCAGAAAAGTGGAAGTCCCACCCCAAACATTGATAGAAAAATACCCCATGTCACATACAGGGACTTGATATAAAACCCAGTAACGGTCCACATGGAGATTATCGACAAATCTGAGAAAGCATCCAAATATGTCTGAGGCATCTATAAGAAAGTGAAATAGCAGTATGTAGAATAGTAAAGCAACAGATAGAGTACCGACGTCCATTGTTCCAAATACAAATTAAAGTACCCAAAATCCTTGAACAGAGAAAAACGCTAATCATGTGAGGAGTGTGATATGTCCAAAATATAAAAGACCATCAGACCATATCAATAAACCAGCAACATAGACCAGCATAGCTAGTTTTGAAGGCAGAGTGATAAACATTAATCATTTTTTTTTCACAAGAGAAAAAACGTGGTTTTGAATATATTATATGAAGTAAAACAGTCCATGAAGTCATTACATTTTCACATCTGAAGATTGGAACCCAAATATCCATCCAGAAAAGTGGAAGTCCCACCCCAGACAGTGATAGAAAAATACCCCATGTCACACACAGGGACTTGATATAAAACCCAGTAACGGTCCACATGGAGATTATCGACAAATCTGAGAAAGCATCCAAATATGCCCGAGGCATCTATAAGAAAGTGAAACAGCAGTATGTAGAATAGTAAAGCAACAGATAGAGTACCGATGTCCATTGTTCCAAATACAAATTAAAGTACCCAAAATCCTGCAACAGAGAAAAACGCTAATCATGTGAGGAGTGTGATATGTCCAAAATAAAAAAAGACCATCAGACCATATCAATAAACCAGCAACATAGACCAGCATCGCTAGTTTTGAAGGCAGAGTGATAAACATTAATCATTTTTTTTTTCACAAGAGAAAAAACGATGTTTTCAATATATTGTATGAAGTAAAACAGTCCATGAAGTCATTACATTTTCACATTTTAAGATTGGAACCCAAATATCCATCCAGAAAAGTGGAAGTCCCACCCCAGACAATGATAGAAAAATACCCCATGTCACATACAGGGACTTGATATAAAACCCAGTAACGGTCCACATGGAGATTATCGACAATTTGAGAAAGCATCCAAATATGCCCGAGGCATCTATAAGAAAGTGAAATAGCAGTATGTAGAATAGTAAAGCAACAGATAGAGTACCGACGTCCAGTGTTCCAAATACAAATTAAAGTACCCAAAATCCTGCAACAGAGAAAAACGCTAATCATGAGAATTGGCAAACCAATCTATTAACATCGGTAATAAATGAAAGACCCAAGTCAAAATATTTCTGCCACAGCCCATGGGAAATTTGTCATCAAAAATTAAAAATTAAGAAGACTGGGCTCTGCCTAAAAACTAGTTCGAAAGGGTTTAATTTGTTGCATCTAAAAATATTACAAGTAGCTTACTCATTTTTTACATGTTAGTGACACTATGTCTTTCACTTAGTTTTCTAGAAACCACTTCCTTCATGTCAATATGTCATCCGTAAAACCCTCCCAAAACTTTTTTCGCCTTTCTACCTATTCAGTCCACCCCTGACAACATCAAAAACCTCATATCACAATCCTATCTAGCTTCAGCCTTATTGACCTGCCCATCAGCCTTAAAAGGCAAATCCACATCTGTTTCAAAGGTCTCCCCTATGTTAGGAAGTGGCGTTTTAGGGCATTTCACCTTTGGCAATCATCAAAAAGCCAAAAATCCTCCATCTGCAGCAGACCTACCATGACTGATCCCTTACTTTGCAAATGAAATTGACAAACAGCCTTAAGTCGCGCCACTCATATTCCTTAGGTCTCAACACTGCATAAAGCCCAATCTCAAATACTATTAGGTTTTTCTTAAAAGAATTTATATAATCCACAAAGATAGAAAATATATTTCATCTCAGAGTAAATGTTTGAGTTTACAACTTAGAGGAACAACCTGCTTAAAATGGGCCAGAACTTAGATAGCTTCGTAACAAAAGTCACGATTCAGACCTGCGCCCTTCAAAGACAGCACTGCGTAAGAAAGGGCCGCCACCGGCTCCCCGAAAGGGGTAAATTGTCAAGGCCTTAACCCTCCTCATTTATGTTCAGAGGGTTAGGGGCAGCCTCCAACTCTCCTTCACACATAAGCGCAGCCCCAAATTTCAAGGGCATTGACTTTGACAACGTAAAGTCCGTGCCTGTCTCTTAACGAAACAATGAAACAATATCTGCAGGTTTCATGAAGGTAATTGATGATCATAACAGGAATGGAGTTTGGCCTGATAAAGAAGCTCATTTCAAACTTGCAAACCATATGAATTGTTGAACTTTAGAAGGACCTGTCATCAGTAAACATCCAAATCATAAGAAGCCTGTTTTGTTCAAAATCAAATGGAATAGAGGCTGTTAACCAATGCCATTACACAGGCAGAAAGAAAGCCCTTAGCTTTTTCAAATGAACTAACCTTCATAGTCACAAAGAGTTTTTGTCAAGTAACAGGTCATGAGATAAACAATCCAAATGATAAATTTCTCAGTCACCCTTAGAAACAGTGTCACTGTGGCTAGGGTTTTCTTCTAAAAACACAGTGATGCTTGCAAGTAAAGATGCTAAGATTGGTGTTTTTCAAGAGGTTTACTTACCACCACATTCAGAGAAAGGCTGTGTCGAACCATATACCTAATGGTCGAAAAAGTCAATGATGCACCCTGATTTCTCTGCTCGATGAAAACCTCCTCGCCATGAGTAGAGGGCCATGACTACGCGGTTGCTAAGCCCAGCAAGTCTGGCCTAATCAGCGATCTTAAAAAAGGAATAAATTGCATTACACGAGATGAATGTTGCCAGATGCGATAATGCAAAGGTATTGGTACTCACATTTCAAAGAACTAGTGACTATCCTGCGGTGGGAAACACACTCTTGAATATATGTGTGCCAAGTACCAAAAAGACTTTCTCCTTGAGGAAAGGTCGAGCAACAACACTCAATATCATATGCACAAGGTTCGAAAGCGCCCTTCAGCTCAATCATTTTGACTTTTCAAATATTTTGGTGCATTATGAATTCACCCTTCACTTGCTAACAATCACCAAGAGAGAGGCTTCAGGTGAACATAGTTCAGTTATGAAATGGTTCTATTGACAAAAAGAGGTTAACACACTGATCAAAGCAAAATAATGACTGTGTATCAAAGAGCCCTGTTTTCATATTTTACAAGCTTGTCTTTTCAGATGAAGGAGGCAAATGGTATTCAATCTTATGAATAGGCAGAAGAAGTTGGTTTTGATGAGTTGACACTGTTTATATGTCTTATAACAAACACAGTTGTCATTATTCCAAAGGGCAGATGTAGCACAGAACTGCATGGAAAAAGGACCTGCAGACAAGGCCTTTTAAAATTTTGTCACCAAGAAGATTTCCCCTTTAAAGTTATTATTCACTATGTTCCAAAGGTCTTTCAGCCTGTGATCATTGTTGGATAGTTTAAAAAGAAGAAGCACAACCTTTATTTTGAGGGAAAAGGGGGTACTGTATACTACACATGCAAACAGAGATTTGAAAACCCACTATAGGTAAAAGATGAAGGAGTTGTCAAAGTAAAGTGACAAATCACCTGTGGTATTGAAACACCGTAGCAGAAGTGGTGGAGATGGTCGACTTAATCGATCAAAGTTCAGAGCTCAGGGTCAGAATCAAAAGGCATATATATATATTCAAATAACAAACCAACTGTTTGAAAAAACAAACGGAGTTAAAAATCAAGGTTCAAATGACCGTTGGGATGTTTATTTGAAAATGATATGAGGTTGAAGGTGTAATTAAAGAGTGGAATAGGAAAGTAAGTAAGTCATTGTCGAAATTCAAAGCAAACTTCCGCAGCTCCCAAGTATCACAACGTTTTCAAGCAAATTGAAGTTTTCTGCACTGGTTCAAGGCCGCGCGACGTGCCTGGGCATCATTTTAAAAAGGCTTTCAACACCGGCGCGACGTGCCTATAGGTGGGCGCGACGTGCCTGTACAAGGCCGCCCGACCACACGACAGGCCGACCCGACACGGTTTTCTCTGCGCGACGGGTTTTCTCCAAAGGTTGCCGCGCAGATGTCCAGAGTGTCCGGCGCTTCTTTCATCCTTTCAAGCGGGCGTCCATCAAAGTTTAAGGTATTTTACGAATTCCCCATCGATTGCAACAAGTTGATAAGTAACAAGAATGTTTAAAAAACCTCGGACCTTGCCATTATTATCTACACAGTGAGATGAGATAATCGCAATACGGGGTTTTATGGTTGAGAACCAGTTTGTTCATTTTCAAATCAATCTAAGGGCAGAGGTTGTCTTGTGAAGGACTGTGTTTTAAATTAAAAGAGGACTTTCGTTGCAGAAATACAGACCTAATTCTAATGAAGAACCTTTCACACTATCATCCATACATTTCCACACTACTTAAACAGTGAAGTGTACTCAGTGAGGGGGTTTGACATTTTTATTGTTTTGAAAGAGAAGACTCTGGTAATCTCTGTCTAAATAGCTTGTTAGTCTTCTAGAAGCTCTGCCATTTTACCTCAGCCCTGTGTTCTTGTTGTCTAGACCTGGGTATGGTGATTTGCTTGATGTACAAACAGTGAAAGGAGGACACACTCTTGCACAGGACAGAATTGTTGGATGTTTGAAAGTTTCCTTGAACATGGAGTTTTTCTTTTTGTGTTAAGGATGACATCAAAGACTTTAAAAGCAGAGTAGTCAGTGGCATCTTCTCACAGTACACTATTTAAGCAGATTGCTTTTCATTCACTATATTCTCCCACTGTAAATTTGTTAAAAAGAGTTTCCCAAGGTGAACAGTATACTGAGGAGCATAGTTCGTGGATGGGTTTCTAAACTTTGGAGGCAGAGATACCAAAGTGGTAGGGGATTTCTCAAAACTTTCCAAAGGTGCAGAGTCATTTTCTAAAAAGGCAGAGTTGTTGGTGTTTGAAGTTAAGATTAAGACAGAAGTACAGGTATGATGTTGACCTCCTAGACTCAAAAGCAGAGAGTATGTTTCCTAAAAACCACTGTGCATTGGTTATACATCTAACTTAGGTCTGCTTATACCGAAAACATATTGTATCATGTTGAAGACTTATTGACAGAGATTTTCAAAATTAAACAACATGGTGAAGGACAGAGGTTGTTGATGTTGGATTTGACATCAAAGGCAGGGGTATAGATGTGTTGGTGGACTTTTTAAACTCACAAAGCAGAGAGTGTGTTTCCTAAACCACTGTTGCACTGATTTTACACCTAAACTAAGTCTGCCTTTTTTCATTGGACTACATTGTATCATTCTGAAGATTGTTGAACAGAGTTTTTCTGAAGGTGAAACAAGGCCATTTTCTAGAAGGCAGGGTTGTTAGTGATTGGGCACTTGTTGATGATCAAGTTTACATTGAAGCCAGATGTACAAAGATGGTGATTGACTTCTCAAAATTCATGAGTGGAAGGTGTTTTCCTTAACACTGTGGACTAATTTTTCACCTAACCAAAAGATCTCCTTTCTTTTCCACTGTGTGGTCTCTACAGAAATCTGCTAAACAGAGGTATTTTTCAAGATGAATGATCTGAAGAGCAGGGTGTTAATTTTTGAAGTTTGGTTTTGAAGACACAAATACAAGTGTAAGCTGGCCTCTAACAAAGTCACAAGAGGGGTGATTGTTCAAAACTGTGCATAGGGAATCTACAAAGCAGTTACCTCATATTTCACACATGGTACCATTGTTAAGAAGGTTACATAGCTGAAGTGTATCCAGATTTGAAGGAATGTTGTTAATAAGTGCAGAGGTGGCTTATTCAAGGAAACATTATTACATTTTATTCAAAACCACATTGTCTAAACTATCCAAACAGTGTAGTGGCCAGTTTCAATCCAACAGAGCATTGTTCATATAGTGAAGGCAGTTTGCCTCTTCCAAAGCTTGTTTCAAAGTCAGAATGCCTCCAAAACGAGATCACAAAGGTGGACAACATAAGAGATATGAGCCTATCTCCATAGAAGAAATCAATGCTCACCCATCAGTGCTTTTCAATTTCCATGAAGTAGGTTGTCTTGAATTCTGTCAGAGGATAGAAGAAGTCAAGAGTTTCTCGCCACTTACACATTTGTGCGCTTTGAGATTCAAGGACAAACACTTCCAGTTAGCAGGTCTTGACTTCAAAATCTCCCCAAGGTATGTATCCAAGCCTACCAAGATCCCGTATCATGGTGAAAAGTGGTTTAAGCAAGCGCATCTTGATCTGGAGGATTATAAACCTTTCATCAAACCTGAACATAGGGAAACCATCACTGCTATTTTCCCTTTCTCCTATCTTCTTGACAGTTATGCTCCGCTGATGAAAGCCATAATGAGATATTTCACTTGTGAAGGGAGGTTTAGCCAAATTTTTTCCTATCATGTTCGCTTGTTGATGCATTTTACTAGAAGCAGGCATTTAAACCTTCCATACTTTTTGTCCAAAAGCATAGAGAAAATGGCAGCTACTGTTCAAAAGAAAGCTCCATCTCAGCAAATCCCTTCTCTCTTTCACCATTCTTTGATCAAAATCATCTTCTTACACCAGCTGGAGAAAGGGGTTTCATGGGATTCATTCATTAATAGCATCGTTTCACCCCCATCTCCTTCATGTCTCCTGCTCGACTGTCCCTTAAGCAGTGCCCACCTATCTGTGATACTTTAACGAAGCTCAAGATGATCGCTGGGCGACCAAGTAAACGAGAGGAGAGGGCGATGAGCCCACGGGGAGAAAAGGCGGATGGTGAGCGGCCGACGACTAGATTTTGAGGGACGGTGCGCCGATTGGAAATCGGTGGACAGCGACTAGGGGTTGATGAACGGTCGAGAGAGGGGACAACGTGCGAGATTGATAAAACTCGGCAAGTACGGCAGGAACAGCAATGACCGGTGTATGGGGTTGAGCAAACAATTGAAGCATCTTTTGAGCCACAATTTGAACGGATGTGACAGGACACGACAATGCCGCATCTTCCTCCTTGGCGATGACCAAGCATTTCCTCTGCAGATTGCCCAAAAGGACAACTTCTAGCTTGCTAAGGAGAAAAAGCGCTAGATTGGCCTTCAAAGGCAAAAGTGCGGTTGGAGAAAGTGCCAAGCATGGAGGTAAATCAGCTGTCATCCCTATCCCAAGCGATGACAGTGATAATGAGGCACGCATCCTTGAAAACCTCCTCATTCACAAAGAAGGGAAAATTGAGGTGTTACAAGAAGATCTTCAAAGGGCAAGGAATTTCAACCATTTCTTGGAGGTTGAAAACAAACAAATGAAGTATCATGCAGCCATTCATGAGGCAAGGGCGATCAAGTATAAAAAGGAGGTAGAAAAGGCGCAAGTAAGAATTGAAGAGCTCATTGGCGAGTTTGATGATGAAGAGGAGGAGGACCAGCCTAGGCGAAAGAGGCCTAGGACCATCGCGCTTAGAAAAGCCTTGGAGAAACAGAGAGCAGAAGAACAAGCTCAATTCGAAGCCTTTCCTCTCACTGCCCTCTTTGAGCAAGAAATTGAGGAAAACAAGGAAGCATGGCTTGAGAGGGCTAACCAGCATTTGGAAACAAAGCTTGAGAAGGCAAATAGGGATCTTGAGCTACAGAGGAAAAGGACTCTTCACTTTCAGAAGCTAAATCAGTTTGCCAGGCGAAAATTGAAGGTAGCACAAGAAAAATTGAAGAAGTTGAAGGAGAGGCGCCTAGCACGGAAAGAAGCAAAAAGCACATCAGCCCTCGATATTTTGGCTTCAACTTCGGAGCATGTTTCTATGTACGATACTCGGGGTCATGTGCCTCAGCCCCACAAAGACTTATTAACTTTTGTTTTCACGGCATTTTTGAGTTTTGGCCAAAAACTCATAAATGCGCCATTTCGATTTCGATAATCGTCAGGAGAGGTGATCAATGGATTCTCATCCGCCGACGACTCTCCGGCGATTTTCGCCGGGGCATTTGAAGATCATTCGCCTTTCCAAATTTGACGACCTCGTGCACATCTCTGCTCCTCCCAAACGTTACTATTTGCGGGTTTTTGCACACGGTACGGTTTTGAGAAACTTTCGATAGATCAGACCAGAGATGATTTCACTTATGTTCAGCAGCCTATTTCTAACTTTCACCAGAGCCATCATGAGCCTCATTGCGACATCGGGAAGGCTTCCATTTGCATCCAGCAAGTCAGGGGACCTTTTTCAGGCATAAATATGAAGTATTTTTGTAATTTTTGAACTCCAAAAATCTGCTTTTCCCAAATGTGCGTTAAGCTATTTTTATCATGGGAAAATCATATAAAGTCAATATAATTTCCGTTTTTAGCAGTTTTTTAGATATTTTATGGGATATTTTGTGCCTTGGGCTTTGTAAAGCCTCAAGGACAAGTTTAGATATTTTGACTTGGCCAATGGGATAGCTAGTTGCTCCATGAGGTTTTCCTCCCTCTAGCCTATTTATTCCATGGTTCTCATTGTAAATCAGAGGCTGAACTTGAGAGAAGAATTAATGCATTGGTCATATGAGCTTTGAAGAATACACTTGAGTTATGATTTTTGGCCTGCCTCTTGGATGCTTTTGAGGAATGTTGAAGGCTTGTTGATGGATTCCTTGACATGGTAGAATGGTATAGTGCTTCTTAATGTGTTTTGTCTTCTAGTTTTCACTCATAATTCATTTTTCTTGCTGCTATAGATCAGTAAAGATTGATTTTTAGACATGCCCATGGAGGCACCTCAAAATCCCTGAATCTTCATAGCTTGATGTTTTCTTCTCCCTTAGTTATGCTAAAGAATTCTTAGCTGCTCTTTAGTAACCTAAGGTATTGTTGCTAAGTTTTATTCATCAGTTCCATGTATGTTGAGTAGGATGTATGGTTTGCCCTACCTACCTATCGGCAGAATTGTGCCCTTAGTTACATCCATGTTGCTTTCTCTTTGACGGTCTAATGATCATTTTGTTGAACCAAGGAGGCCTAGTCCCGATCTGGCCCTATATTTCTTCTTGAAACTAAGTCCAAGTGCCCAATGACTTAGAGACTATGTTTAGGCGCATCCATATATAAATTCTTGAAGTTGTTAGTTTGTCTCTCTTTTCCCAGTACGATAGCCTTTTCCCGAAGTTGGGGTCATATACCTCTATGTATGGCTGGAATGTTTGATTTCTATGTATTGATTAGCTTATAGTTATTCCTAGCATGATCAATGGCTTGCTATTACATGTTTATGTCTACTATTAACTAGTTTGCACTTGAAATCCCTTGTCTTTCACCATCTTATTGTCCATTTAATCCATTTTTCCTATAGATCCCTTCTACTGTGAATCAAATCGGCCCTACAGCAGCTTTACATCATCACTTCATAGCTTCCTTGACCTGTTTGACCCCATAGCCCAATTTATCTACATCTTGTTATCCAGTTTATGTATTTGATCAGTTTCATCCCTCACAAACTTAAAAACTAAAAAACCAAAAACACACTTCATAACTAACCTAATATCAGAACATCGCAAGTAAACACACCGATATATTTTGCACTTATAGAGAGAGCCCTCTCTGAGTCCAGGAAGGCTAGGTCCTTGGGCTCCAAAGCTTGGTTTGATGTTACATCGTCATTTGGCTAGCCAATCGGCCAAATCACAGGACCCTAACATAATGGCGATCACGGTGGGACCTTGAGTCAAAGCATCCTAGGTATCCCTTAGGAACTCTCAAAATCTCAGTCAAACTTAGAAGAGTAGAATCTGGTTGTCTCACCATCCTAGCAAAATGATGATTCAGCTGTAGGACACTTTTCCAAACCTCAGAACTACATAAAACTCAGAAAAACCCCAAAAAAACTCCTTTAGATTGGTTTTTGTCAAATACTGGTGGTGGACCATACAAATATATCTCAAAACAACTGATTTTCCACCTGGCGACTCCACTAAACTCTAGTAAGCCTTACTATTTCACCAAACTCTAGGCTACTTTCCGATAGACCTTTCCCATCACTCACTAACATAGCGGGAGATGGTAAGACACTGAGTACATGACAGTCTAGCAAACTCTTATAGACTCTTTGGTCCTTAGGTACCATAAACAAGCAAGCAGTCCATAGACCCATTTTTAGAGTAAACTCTTTTTTGTTCTCATCACCCTAGCAAAGTGTTGAAACAAATCTACGATACTTTAACAAACCATAGGCTGCACATAAATTCAGAAAATCCAAAACATTCTCAGATTAGTTACTGGTGGTAGACCATAGCTATCTTCACAAAAACAATCCATTTCCACCTGGCGACTCCACTAATCCATCCCTTCTATTTTTGACCATCCTTCGCCTTAGTATAACTTTAGAGAAATCACTCATCCAAAACATTCACCAATATCATTCTCTCCAAGCTCTGGATCTAAAACCTGGCTTCCCGAAGAATCAATACCAGATCCCATCCAGACCCAAATCCCCCTATCATAGTAGATGACCCAGAGAAGATTCTGTGGCAAGCTTCTGAAACTGATCATCTAGCTACCGATAGATCCATTCGTAGAACAAGATCTATACCTAAAACTCGCAATATCCTTCTAGATTCACCTTCGGAACTAGAGTCATCACAAGCTCTTCCCCGAAGCAAATCATATAGTAAGATAAACTTCGACGATCTTGAACCCCTGAACCCATCACAGAGTCCTATTAGAGAAGCTTCACCCACCACTCCTCCTGATTTCCAGCTCCTCTATCAGTTTGGCTCCTATCATCCCAGATCTGCTCAAAACCAGATCACTGGTCCAAGTTCATCCGCTACACCTGGTCAGACCACCACTGTTCAAACCACTTCATTTCAGCCTACTAGTCCTCATCTTGTACATCATCCATTAGCTCCAGTCATGGCAGCCTGGTACGCACCTTTGGTGTTGCCACCACCTTTAGCTCCTCTACCAAACAAATATCAGGACAAGATCCCACACTTTACTGGAGAAGACACCACCACACCTCAACAGCATATAAGTAGAATGACTGATGCTTATGAATACCTAGAGGTACAAGACGAGACTGTCGGAATGAGAATATTTGCCCAAAGCCTTGGTGGTGAACCCAAAGCATGGTTCAAAAGCTTAGCTCCAAACAGCATCCATAATATCCCTGAACTGCATCAAATCTTCAGAAATAGGTGGGAAATCCGAAGAAACCCCATTCAAATCCTGTCAGAATATAACAATCTAAAACGGGAAAATGGGGAAAGTGTCCAAGCTTACTGTACTAGGTTCAACGGTGTATATAACTCCCTCCCACCTCATTTCAAACCTCCACTTGGTTTAGCTTTGGCAAAATTTCCCGAGGGGTTTGATCCGGACATGACATATCATCAAAGACTCACCGTCTGCCCAAGATGGTGGCATACGTAAATAGCTATAAGCGGTCTTGACTATAATTTGAAAAAGAGCTAGAACTAGATCAGAAAGAAAGGTCACATATAGAGATGAGGTCTCCACTTCGTCACCTACCCTAGATCAGAATAGATGGCTGTAGTCAAAATCCATGTTCTGCATACGCAGGAAAAGATCAATAACTCTGTCGGGACAACCGGCCCAAATAAATAAATGGAAACCGAGGCTAAAACTTTGGGAGGGAACGACTGGCTAACAGACTCTTTAGAAAATAACAAACGGACGAGCCACCATTCAGCTAAGAAAACTATGTGGGAGAAGATGATAGGGAGACGAGAACCTGCGGATGAAGGTCATACGAATCTCGTAGGATGCGATAATGAGCGAGGTATACTTACTCAGCACAACGAGAAGAACAAGAGAAGTATGTTCTCTAAGAATGATGAGACCAGCTAGCAGAAGATCCAGGTGATGATGCCTTGGACTCAAAATGCCGACGCAAAGGCTCACCGGCAGTATAATCTTAGAAGTAGAAAAAACCAAAACCATCCCAAAAGGAATAGCCCTGACCATATCAAAATCCCTGATAAAACCCTAAATGAGACCATGAATAATAGCAAAATTAAGGCCCAAAGGGTTGACCAAAACAAAGGTAAGGCCATTCAGACAAGTATTAGCTCAGATATTCCTAGTACCTCTACAAAAACCCCAAAGTTGGCTGTATCAAAAGAAGTCCCGAGCCAAAGTCAGCAAATTAAGAACATAGAAAAGGTTATGTCTGAGAAAGCTGAAACAAATCTGCCCAAGCTACCCACTCCTTTTAGTTTCGAAGGGGAAATTTCCAAAATAAAGATTACCATACCCCTTACAGAGCTAGTAACTATAGATAGGTATAGATCTCAAATTTTCAAAGTATTTGACCTAGAGAACAAAGTTGATACCTTGAATCTAACTGACGACAAACCTGAGCTTTTATTTGGCCCTAAAGTAGAAGGTGAATATCAAGAAGGATCTATCTCTCCTTTCTACATAAGCTTTAACATCCGGGACAAAATATTACATAATGCCATGTTAGATTCCGGTGCCTCCCATAACCTCATGCCTAAAGCAGTCATGGAAAACTTAGGACTGGAGGTGACCCAACCTTACAAAAACCTGTATTCTTTCGACTCAAGCCAGGTCAAATGTGTAGGTCTGATAAAGAATCTAGACTTTGCCCTAACACAACTACCAGCCAAAAAATTAGTCATGGATGTGGTGGTGGCTAACATCACACCCAAGTATGGAATGCTACTATCAAGAGCCTGGTCTGCCAAAATACAAGGTAGCCTTCAAATGGATATGTCATTCACTACTATTCCGGTTTTCAACCAAACTAGGAGACTATACCGGGAGGCTCGCATGAAATACATGGTTAGCAACAGAGATAAGCCAAACAATACCCCCATCTATTCCATTCATTCCAATTTAGATTCTTTTATCTTATACAATGAAGGTGATATACACAAGCAGATAAAAGAAAATGAAGACATGTCCAAACCATTACTGAGTGAAGAGATTGATGACCAAAGTCCCAAGGAACCTGAGAAATAGCTTAGTATCATGTATGAAAAGGAAATTCTTTGGAGTATAAGCTTTGATGGCTCTTGTGGCAAGACAGGTTCAGGAGCAGGCATCTGGATACACAACACTAAGAAAGGTCATTCTTTCAGATTAGAATTCCAATGTACAAATAACATTGCGGAATATGAAGCCCTTCTCATTGGTCTACACATGCTTAGAGACTTAGGTGCCAATAGAATAACAGCTCAAGGGGACTCGGAGCTTGTAATTAAGCAAATCAAAGGTGAATATTCAGCCAAGAACCCAAGATTGAGAGAATATAGGAATGCAGCTTTGGATATCCTCAAAACTTTTGAAAAATATGAACTCACCTATATCCCTAGGATTCAAAAAAGTCTGGCAAATGAGCTCGCCTTTGCTGCAAGCACTAGCCAAATACCATGTATGAGTGAGCAATATGACATCCAAATGAAACACCGCCCTACTATACCAGATAATCTTGACCATTGGCAAGTATTCCAAGATGATGATCAAATTGATGATTTCCTCCAATCTAAAAATGAGTTTGAGATAACCAAAACAGACTCAGGAGATGAAGAGAGGAAAACCAACATAAGTCAAGACCAAGAGCTAAACCCATTTTTGTGGACCAATCTAAACCTGGTAGACCATCCATGTGACAGGGAGATAGAAGAAGACATTGACCAAAGAGAACTTGAAGTCTTACACTGCGAAAATGACACCATACCTAGAGGGCTCGCACCCTTAGAAGAATTGTTTGACTTTAATGATGTGGCCAAAAAGCCTAAAATGGAATCTACAGAGGATGACATAGAGGAATACAACATAGGAAATCCAGAAGAGCCTAAAAAAATTAAACTATCCAAAACCCTCCCACCTGACATAAAACAAAGGTACATAAATCTATTCAAAGAATTTAAAGATGTGTTTGCATGGGGGTACCAAGATTTAAAATCATATGATACCAGCATCATCCAACATAAAATTCCCCTCAAAGAAAATCAAAAACCTTTTAAACAGAAGTTAAGAAGGATAAACCCAGTGTTATTACCATTGGTTGAAAAGGAGATTAAAAAGATGTATGATGCCGGTATAATAGTATCTCTCCGATACTCTGAGTGGGTCTCAAATTTAGTATCGGTTAGAAAAAAGACCGGTGACATCAGACTTTGCATAGATTTCCGAAACTTGAATAGGGCATGTCTAAAAGATAACTACCCTTTGCCCAAAATGGACCACATACTTCAGAAGGTCGTAGGCGCTAAAAGAATCTCATTGCTTGATGGTTTTTCTGGTTATAACCAAGTATTGGTTTATCCTACCGATCAGCATAAAACAACTTTCACCACCCCCTGGGGCACCTTTATGTACGTCAAAATGCCTTTCGGACTAATGAATGCTGGCGCCACATTTCAAAGAGCCATGGACATAGCCTTCTCAGAAGACATAGGTGTTTTCATAGTCATATATCTCGACGATATAACAGTATATTCTAAATCTGACGAAGAACACCTAGCACACTTAAGAAAGGTATTCAACAAATGCAGGAAGTATGGTTTGTCCCTAAACCCCAAGAAAACACTTTTTGGTCTAGAAGAAGGAAAACTCCTAGGTCACATTATTTCGGAAGAAGGAATTAAAATAGACCCCCAGAGAATCGAAGGTATTTTACAGATAAGTCATCCTAGAAACATAAAGGAGTTACAGTCCTTTATCGGCAAGATAAATTTCTTAAGAAGATTCATTCCAAATCTTGCTGAGCTCCTAAAAGAGATCACAAATATGTTAAGAAAAGAGGTCGGGGTTAAATGGACTTTAGAAGCCAAAAAATCTTTTGAACTGATTAAAAGGGCCTTAACTGAAACACCTGTATTAATAAGCCCTGACTTTACTAAAGATTTTTACATTTTCTCATTTGCCTCAGAACATACAATAGCTGCGGTATTGTTGCAAAAGAATGCGGCGGGACAAGAGCAACCCATTTCCTTTTTTAGCAAGTCCCTAAGAGATGCTCCCTTGAAATATAACATCATGGAGAAAAAGGCATTCGCATTGGTAAAGGCACTAAAAGATTTCCGAGTCTACATCTTACATTCTCATGTCATAGCCTTCGTCCCTAATACTGTCGTCAAGGACATTCTCAACCAAGATCCCGATGGTAAAGGGGAAAGTGGATTGCTATCATCCTAGAGTATGACCTAGAAATCAGGCCTACTAAACTAGTTAAAGGACAAGGACTCGCGAGATTAATGGCTGAAACCAACCTCCAAGCTTTAGATATAAATTTTGTCGATGCTTTAGAAGAACAAGAAGAGTGTGCACTTCCCCCTATAAATCAAACATTTTTGGATTCACCTTGGTATGCAGACATTCTCTATGTATTAACTTATATGAATGCTCCTCCGTCTTTGTCAAAAACAAAAGCAAGGTTCCTCAAACAAAAATCGTTAAAGTTTTGCATTATAGATAGTTCCCTGTATTGGAAGAATCCTACTGGTATGCTACTTAAATGTTTGCTTGAGCCTGATGCAGAGAGAATCATGCGGGAAATGCATGAGGGGGAATGTGGAGGTCATCTCTACTGGAAAACTACTGCAAACAAAATCCTTAGAGCCGGTTATTATTGGCCCAACTTGTTCCCTGATACTCACAAACTGGTCATGACCTGCCATAAATGTCAAATTTTTGATGGCAAGAAAAAGCTTCTACCTTTGCACTTACATCCCATCATAGTTGAAGGACCCTTCCAACAATGGGGTCTAGACTTCATTGGGGAAATTTACCCCTCTTCCTCCGCTCAACATAAATGGATCCTCACAGCCACTGATTACTTTACCAAATGGATAGAAGCCGTACCATCCCGGAACGCCACCGATTCAGTCATCATCACGTTCCTAGAAACCAATATCCTATCCAGATTTGGCTGTCCCAGGAAAATCATTACAGACAATGCCGCTGCCTTCTCTTCCAAGAAAATGATAGACTTCTGTCACAAGTATCATATTTCATTAGGGCATTCCACAGCCTATTACCCTCAAGGTAATGGTTTAGCCGAGTCTTCTAATAAAAGCCTTGTCAACATTATCAAAAAACTTCTGGAACAAAATCAAAAAGCATGGAATGGGAAACTAGTGCACGCCTTATGGGCTGATAGATTAACTACCAAGAAGTCCATATGTCCCCTTACCAGCTAGTCTATGGTGTTGACGCCATTTTCCCAACCTCTCTAGGAGTTCCAGTAATGAAACTACTACAAGAAGTCCAAATAGAAGAAAATGGCGTACAAAGAAGAGTAAATCAGACTATCCATTTAGAACAAACCAGAGAAGAAGTTTACCAAAGGGCTCAGTTAGCACAAGACAAAATAAAACAAATTTTTGACAGAAGAACTAAGGAAAATGATTTTCAGATTGGAGATAAAGTCTTAAAATGGGATTCTAGAAGAGAAGATAAAGGTAAACATGGCAAGTTTGAAAATTTATGGAAGGGGCCTTACATCATCAGCTCAGTTAGTGGAAACAATGCTTTCTTCTTACGAGAACCTGATGGGAATGAAATTTTTGGGGGTCCTGTGAATGGCAGGACATTAAAACACTATTTTTGTCAAGAACTCCATTTTTGAGTTTGAAACACTTTCAGTCATTGTACATACCATTGTTTGAAATATTAAAAAATGGAAAAATCAAAAACAGTAAAAGATAGGAAAGTCAAAAACAGTAAAAAGCAGAAAAGAGGGCAAGTGAAGATAGAACAAAGGCCCCATGTTCCAAAAATAGTCTTTCGAAAAGCGAGCAAGTCTAAATGCCGCTACTAGTACTTCAATGTCTTGTTCAGCTATCTAGCCTAATCATAGCTGAGCATGTTTAAATTTATTTGCTGATAAGTTAGTGAGTGCAAAGATAGTCAACATTGTGTAAGATTGACTTATCACAGAGCTTAGATTAGGGAGAGATTCTGGTTCCACATGCCTAAAACAGAACCAAAGAGAGAAGCAAGGGATGAAAAACACATTGTACATCTTAGCCCGCTTGTCTAGTTTCCTTTGTTGCAGAATAACATTTGTGTGCAGCTTGTCTTTTATGCCACGAATGCATGACAAATCAGACCGCCTAATCCTGATTTGATCATTTTTGAATTTCATGTTGTAAATTAGAGAATGAAATCCTGTCAAACTGCTTAATCTTGACAGTCGATCTAGTTTTAGGTAGAGAAATGAAGGAGTTCATCAGCTTAATCTGAACTCCCGACAGATATAAGAGTAGAAATAGATAGGTTCATTTTGCAAAAAGAAAAATATGCATTTTCAAAAGGCTGCTAGTTCAAATGCGCCAAAGAGAAGAAAAAATGTTAGGAAAGATAGTGGGGTAGGTAGAAGTATCATTGATGTTAACCATGCTGTCACTTTTCAGAAATAACATCAAGAGAAGGGTAAACTTTGCGCCAATGGATAAGGCACTGGTCTTCATAAGCCAAAAATCTGAATTCTGGACACCTCCTGACGAGGAGCTGCCCTCCCCAAATGGAGCCACTGTTAGCCATCAGTATTTTTTACATGTTAGTGATGACTATATCTTCAGCTGAGTTTTCTAGAAACTGATTTTCTTATGTCAATATGTCATCCAGAAAACCCTCCCAAAACTTTTTTCGCCTTTCTACCTATTCAGTCCACCCCTGGCAACATCAAAAAACCTCATATCACAATCCTATCTAGCTTCAGCCTTATTGACCTGCCCATCAGCCTTAAATGGAAAATCCACATCTGTTTCAGAAGTCTACCCTATGTTAGGAAGTGGCGTTTAGGACATTTCACCTTTGGCAATCATCAAAAAGCCGAAAAAGCCCCCATCTGCAGCAGACCTACCATGACTGATCCCTTAATTTGCAAATGAAGTTGACAAACAGCCTTAAGTCGCGCCACTCACACCCCCTAGATCTCAGCACTGCATAAAGCCCAATCTCAAGCTGACTAGTAGGTTTTCCCACAGTATTCTATGGTTCTACAAAGACAGGAAATATATTTCATCTCATGGAGTAAATGTTTGAGTTTACAGTTAGAGGAACAGCTGCTTCTAAGTGTAAACTGAACCTTTAGATATGTCTGCAAAACAGAAAGCTATTCCTCAGGACTTTACAACTCTTTCCAGCATGAAAATCACAGTAAGAAAGGGTCGCCACTGTCTCAGCAAAATGGTAAATTGTCAAGGCCCACAACCTCCTTCAATAACAAGCAGAGGGTTAGGGAGCCTCCTTCATACATAAGCAGAGGGCGCAGGCCAGTGTTGACTTAGAAGGTTGCAAAAGTCCAGGTTGCCTTTACTGAAACAATGAAACAATATCTTCAGGTTTCATGAATGTAATTGATGACCATAACAGGAATATAGTGGGAATATGATAAGCTCAAAGGAAAGGGAAGTTTGGCCTGATAAAGGAGCTCATTTCAAACTTGCAAACCATATGGATTGTTGAACTTTAGAAGGACCTGTCAGCAGTAAACATCCAAATCATAAGAGGCCTGTTTTTTTCATGATCCAATGGAATAGAGGCTGTTAACCAATGCCATTACACAGGAAGAAAGAGAGCCCTTAGCTTTTTCAAATACACTGACCTTCATAGTCACAAAGAGTTTTTGTCAAGTAACAGGTCATGAGATAAACAATCCAAATGATAAATTTCTCAGTCACCCTTAGAACAGTGTCACTGTGGCTAGGGTTTTCTTCTAAAAACACAGTGATGCTTGCAAGTAAAGATGCTAAGATTGGTGTTTTTCGAGAAGTTTGATTACCACCACATTCAGAGAAAGGCTGTGTCGAACCTAATGGTCAAAAAGTCTCCGGACACCTTATCTGATGAAGAGCCTCCTCCATGCATGAGTAGAGGGCCAAAGCTACTGCAGGTTGCTAAAACTGAATGATACAAGAAAGCCAGTGGAAGGATACCAAAAAGGAATAAAGGTCATTACACAGATGAATGATAATGCTGATAATGCAAAGGTATTGGTACTCCTGTTTCAAAGAACTAGCTGTCAGACTATACCTACAGTAGGAAAGAGACAATATTGAATATATGTGTGCCACTGATACCAAAAGGAAGACTTTCTCCTTGAGGAAAAGGTCAAGCAACAAAACAATATCATATACCTAAGGTTCAAAGAAGTGCCCTTCAAGAAATGGTGTTTACAGCTTTTCAAATGTTTTTGGTGCATTATGAATAGCCCTTCCTTGCTAACAATCACCAAGAGAGGGAAACAGTGAACATAGTTCAGTCATGAAATGGTTCTATTGACAAAAAAGGGTTTAACACACTGATCAGAACAAAATAAGGACTGTGTATCAAAAAGACCTGTTTTCATATTCTACAAGCTTGTCTTTTCAGATGGGGAGGCAAATGGGTATATGATCTTATGATTAGGCAGAAGGAATTTGTTTTGATGAATTATCACTGTTTATATGTCTTATAACAAACACACTTGTTACCATTCCAGAGGGCAGATGTAGCACAGAACTGCATGGAAAAAGGACCTGCAGACAAGACCTTTTAAAAACTTTGTCACCAAGAAGATTTCCCCTTTAAAGTTATTATTCACTGTGTTCCAAAGGTCTTTCAGCCTGTGATCATTGTTGGATAGTTTAAAAGGAAGAAAGCGCAACCTTTATTTTGAGGGAAAAAAGAGTACTGTATACTACACCTACAAACAGAGATTTGAAAACCCACTATAGGTAAAAAATGAAGGAGTTGTCAAAGCAAAATGACAAATCACCTGTGTTATTGAGACACCATAGCAGAAGTGGTGATGTTGGTTGAATTGTTTGTCAAATTTTCAGCTCGGGGTCAGAGTAAATATTTGGGTTTATATGTTAAAATGACGAACCCACTGTTTTAAGACAAAACAGGGTCAAAACAAACCAAAATTTCATTTCCCAAAGTTTGAGGACCGTTAAAGGCTTGTTTTGAATTGATATAAAGGAATGAAGTTAAGGGAGAGTATTGTCAAATTCAAAACTAAAACCCCCGTGCATCCACAGCATCAAACAAGCGAGAAAAACCGGGCGAAAATTCACAAGTTTGCACTCAGAGGCGGCGCGACGTGCCTGGGCAGATTTTTACAAAGGGTTCTTCGTCGACGCGACGTGCCTGTAGGTGGGCGCGACGTGCCTGTACAAGGCCGCCCGACCACACGACAGGCCGACCCGACACGGTTTTCTCTGCGCGACGGGTTTTCTCCAAAGGTTGCCGCGCAACTGTCCAGAGTGTCCGGCGCTTCTTTCATCCTTTCAAGCGGGCGTCCATCAAAGTTTAAGGTATTTTACGAATTCCCCATCGATTGCAAGAGGTTGATAAGTAACAAGAATGTTTAAAAAACCTCGGACCTTGCCATTATTATCTACACAGTGAGATGATGTAATTGCAATACGGGGTTTTATGGTTGAGAACCAGTTTGTTCATTTTCAAATCAATCTAAGGGCAGAGGTTGTCTTGTGAAGGACTGTGTTTTAAATTAAAAGAGGACTTTGATTGCAGAAATACAGACCTAATTCTAATGAAGAACCTTTCACACTATCATCCATACATTTCCACACTACTAAAACAGTGAAGTGTACTCAGTGAGGGGGTTTGACATTTTTATTGTTTTGAAAGAGAAGACTCTGGTAATCTCTGTCTAAATAGCTTGTTAGTCTTCTAGAAGCTCTGTCATTTTACCTCAGCCCTGTGTTCTTGTTGTCTAGACCTGTGTATGGTGATTTGCTTGATGAACAAACAATGAAAGGAGGACACACTCTTGCACAAGACAGAATTGTTGGATGTTTGAAAGTTTCCTTGAACAGGGAGTTTTTTGTGTTAAGGTTGACATCAAAGACTTTAAAAGCAGAGTAGTCAGTGGCATCTTCTCACAGTACACTATTTAAGCAGATTGCTTTTCATTCACTATATTCTCCCACTGTAAATTTTTTAAAAAGAGTTTCCCAAGGTGAACAGTAGACTGAGGAGCATATTTCGTGGATGGGTTTCTAAACTTTGGAGGCAGAGATACCAAAGTGGTATTGTATTTCTCAAAACTTTCCAAAGGTGCAGAGTCATTTTCTGAAGAGGCAGAGTTGTTGGTGTTTGAAGTTAAGATTAAGACAGAAGTACAGGTATGATGTTGACCTCCTAGACTCACAAGCAGAGAGTATGTTTCCTAAAAACCACTGTGCATTGGTTATACATCTAACTTAGGTCTGCTTGTACCGAAAACATATTGTATCATGTTGAAGACTTATTGACAGAGATTTTCAAAAGTAAACAGCATAGTGAAGGACAGAGGTTGTTGATGTTGGATTTGACATCAAAGGCAGGGGTATAGATGTGTTGGTGGACTTTTTAAACTCACAAAACAGAGAGTGTGTTTCCTAAACCACTGTTGCACTGATTTTACACCTAAACTAAGTCTGCCTTTTTTCATTGCACTACATTGTATCATTCTGAAGATTGTTGAACAGAGTTTTTCTGAAGGTGAAACAAGGCCATTTTCTAGAAGGTAGGGTTGTTAGTGATTGGGCACTTGTTGATGATCAAGTTTACATTGAAGCCAGATGTACAAAGATGGTGATTGACTTCTCAAAATTCATAAGTGGAAGGTGTTTTCCTTAACACTGTGGGCTAATTTTTCACCTAACCAAAAGGTCTCCTTTCTTTTCCACTGTGTGGTCTCTACAGAAATCTGCTAACAGAGGTATTTTTCAAGATGAATCATCTGAAGAGCAGGGTGTTAATTTTTGAAGTTTGGTTTTGAAGACACAAATACAAGTGTAAGCTGGCCTCTAACGAAGTCACAAGAGGGGTGATTGTTCAAAACTGTGCACAGGGAATCTACAAAGCAGTTACCTCATATTTTACACATGGTACCATTGTTAAGAAGGTTACATAGCTGAAGTGTATCCAGATTTGAAGGACTGTTGTTAATAAGTGCAGAGGTGGCTTATTCAAGGAAGCATTATTACATTTTACTCAAAACCACATTGTCTAAACTATCCAAACAGTGTAGTGGCCAGTTTCAATCCAACAGAGCATTGTTCATATAGTGAAGGAAGTTTGCCTCTTCCAAAGCTTGTTTCAAAGTCAGAATGCCTCCAAAACGAGATCACAAAGGCGGACAACATAAGAGATATGAGCCTATCTCCATAGAAGAAATCAATGCTCACCCATCAGTGCTTTTCAATTTCCATGAAGTAGGCCGTCTTGATTTCTGTCAGAGGATAGAAGAAGTCAAGAGTTTCTCGCCACTTACACATTTGTGCGCTTTGAGATTCAAAGACAAACACTTCCAGTTAGCAGGTCTTGACTTCAAAATCTCTCCAAGGTATGTATCCAAAGCTACCAAGATCCCGTATCATGGTGAAAAATGGTTTAAACAAGCGCATCTTGATTTGGAGGATTATAAACCTTTCATCAAGCCAGAACATAGGGAGACCATCACTGCTATTTTTCCTTTCTCCTATCTTCTTGACAATTATGCTCCACTGATGAAGGCCATAATGAGATATTTCACTTGTGAAGGGAGGTTTAGCCAAATATTTGCCTATCATGTTCGCTTGTTGATGCATTTTACCAGGAACAGGAAATTAAACCTTCCATACTTTTTGTCCAAAAGCATAGAGAAAATGGCAGCTACTGTCCAAAAGAAAGCTCCACCTCAGCAAATCCCTTCTCTCTTTCACCATTCCTTGATCAAAATCATCTTCTTACACCAACTGGAGAAGAAAGGGGTTTCATGGGATTCATTCATTAGCCATGCCGATTTCGCCACTGTCCCTCCTGTTCATGTGTCTCCTACTCAGCCTGTCCATCGCCCAGTGCCTTTATCTAGTAGGCCTACCCCTAAAAAACTCAAGATGATCACTGGGCAGCCAAGTAAACAAGGAGAAGGAGAGGGCAGTAAGCCACAGGGAGAAAAGGAGGATGATGAGCAGCAGCAACTAGATTTTGAGGGACAGCAGCAGTTGGATATCATTGGACAGCAGCTAGAGGTTGATGAACAGCATCAAATTCAGGAAGAGGGACAGCAGCTAGAGGTTGATGAACAACATCAAATTCAGGAAGAGGGACAGCAGGTAGAGGTTGATGAACATCAGCAGACAGAGATGGAAGAACAGCAGGTTGAGCAAACAATTGAAGCATCTTTTGAGCCACAAGCTGGACAGGATGTTGAGGGAGGACAGCAAGCTGAAGCTGCCTCCTTGACAGTGACCAAAACTGTTCCTAAAAAGAGGAAATTGCCCAAAAAGACAACTTCTAGCTTGCCAAGGAGAAAGAGTGCTAGATTGGCCTTCAAAGGAAAAAGTGCAGTTGGAGAAAGTGCCAAGCATGGAGGTAAATCAGCTGTCATCCCTATCCCAAGCGATGAAAGTGATAATGAGGCCCGCATCCTTGAAAACCTCCTCATTCACAAAGAAGGGCAAATTGAGGTGTTACAAGAAGATCTTCAAAGGGCGAGGAATTTCAACCATTTCTTGGAGGTTGAAAACAAACAAATGAAGTATCATGCAGCCATTCATGAGGCAAGGGCCATCAAGTACAAAAAGGAGGCAGAAAAGGCGCAAGTAAGAATTGAAGAGCTTATTGGCGAATTTGATGATGAATAGGAGGAGGACCAGCCTAGGCGAAAGAGGCCTAGGACCATCGGGCTTAGAAGAGCCTTGGAGAAACAGAGAGCAGAAGAACAAGCTCAATTCGAAGCTTTTCCTCTCACTGCCCTCTTTGAGCAAGAAATTGAGGAAAACAAGGAAGCATGGCTTGAGAGGGCTAACCAGCATTTGGAAACAAAGCTTGAGAAGGAAAACAGGGATCTTGAGCTACAGAGGAAAAGGACTCTTCACTTTCAGAAGCTAAATCAGTTTGCCAGGCGAAAATTGAAGGTAGCACAAGAAAAATTGAAGAAGTTGAAGGAGAGGCGCCTAGCACGGAAAGAAGCAAAAAGCACATCAGCCCTCGATATTTTGGCTTCAGCTTCGGATCATGTTTCTATGGACCCTTGAGGGTCATGCATGCCATTTTTGGGCCTGTTTCGGAAACTTTTTGTTTTTTGGCATTTTTTGGGTTTTGGCCAAAACTCATAAATGCGCCATTTCAGTTTGATGAGTCGTCAAGGGAGGAGGGTGATATCAATGGATTCCATAATTTCATGAGCAGCTCTCCAGCGATTTTCAGGGCATTTGAAGATCATTCGCCCCCTCAAATTGGCGAAAAACAGCCTCATTTTGCACGTTCTGCCCGCCATATCAGCAGCCTGCTATTTTCTGGGTTTTCGCACACAGGTACAGTTTTGAGGGACTTTCAGAGATCAGATTGAGATGATTCCACTTGCATTGGAAAGCAGACACAGAGAGCTTTCCAACGAGCCATCATGAGCCTCATTTAGACATCGGGAAGGCTTCCATTTGCATCCAGAAAGTCAGGGGACCTTTTTCAGGCATAAATATGAAGTATTTTTGTAATTTTTGAACTCCAAAAATCTGCTTTTCCCAAATGTGCGTTAAGCTATTTTTATCATGGGAAAATCATGTAAAGTCAATATAATTTCCGTTTTTAGCAGTTTTTTAGATATTTTATGGGATATGTTGTGCCTTGGGCTTTGTAAAGCCTCAAGGACAAGTTTAGATATTTTGACTTGGCCAATGGGATAGCTAGTTGCTCCATGAGGTTTTCCTCCCTCTAGCCTATTTATTCCATGGTTCTCATTCTAAATCAGAGGCTGAACTTGAGAGAAGAATTAATGCATTGGTCATATGAGCTTTGAAGAATACACTTGAGTTATGATTTTTGGACTGCCTCTTGGATGCTTTTGAGGAATGTTGAAGGCTCGTTGATGGATTCCTTGACATGGTAGAATGGTATAGTGCTTCTTAATTTGTTTTGTCTTCTAGTTTTCACTCATAATTCATTTTTCTTGCTGCTATAGATCAGTAAAGATTGATTTTGAGACATGCCCATGGAGGCACCTCAAAATCCCTGAATCTTCATAGCTTGATGTTTTCTTTCTCCCTTAGTTATGCTAAAGAATTCTTAGCTGCTCTTTAGTAACCTAAGGTATTGTTGCCAAGTTTTATTCATTAGTTCCATGTATGTTGAGTAGGATGTATGGTTTGCCCTACCTACCTATCAGCTGCCCATAGTTCTGTCCATAAAACTTTCTCTTTGATTGATTTGTTGATCATTTTGTTGAACCAAGGAGGCCTAGTCCCGATCTAGCCCTTTGCCTAAAACTATGAAAACTTATTTGTCCAAGTGCCCAATGACTTATAGACTATGTTTAGGCGTTCCGGCATAGTTTATGAGTTGTTAGTTTGTCTCATGTGTTTTCCCCAAAGTCTGATAGCCTTTTCCCGAAGTTAGAGGGTCATATACCTCTATGTATGGCTGGAATGTTTGATTTCTATGTATTGATTAGCTTATATTTATTCCTAGCATGATCAATGGCTTGCTATTACATGTTTATGTCTGCTATTAACTAGTTTGCACTTGAAATCCCTTGTCTTTCACCATCTTATTGTCCATTTAATCCATTTTGCCCAGAGATCCCTTCTACTGTGAATCAAATCGGCCCTACAGCAGCTTTACATCATCACTTCATAGCTTCCTTGACCTGTTTGACCCCATAGCCCAATTTATCTACATCTTGTTATCCAGTTTATGTATTTGATCAGTTTCATCCCTCAAAAACTTAAAAACTAAAAAACCAAAAACACACTTCATAACTAACCTAATATCAGAACATCGCAAGTAAACACACCGATATCTTTTGCACTTATAGAGAGAGCCCTCTCTGAGTCCAGGAAGGCTAGGTCCTTGGGCTCCAAAGCTTGGTTTGATGTTACATCGTCATTTGGCTAGCCAATCGGCCAAATCACGGGACCCTAACACGCAGTACCCTAGGAGATACGCTCTTTTTTCAGGCATCCTCAGCTGCTAAAGTTTATATTTTTGGGTTTTTCATGCCTCTAGTAGTTTCCACAAAAAATTTCCGATCATTTGGAGCATTTTTTCCCCCTCACAAGGTCAAACAACACCTCAAAAATGACCTTTCTACCTCCTTTTTAGGCTTGGCAATGCGCATTGAGCAGTCATCGGAGATTTGATTTTTGAGCAAGTAATTAGCATCCATTCAGCACAACTCAAGTATTTCTAGAAATTAAACTCTCCAAGCTTTCCAATGAGCCATCACGGGACTGAGTCCGATGCCGACAAGGGGTCAAAAACTTAGCTGCAATAGACCCCAAATTTTGTTCATATGGAGCTACGCACAGAGACAACATTTTGCCAAAAAGTCAACAAAAGACACAAATTAATGGAAAATTAGTTTTTTAATATTTTTTTTGGATAAAACACTCCTGATTTGATTGGGGAGTTATGTTTTTGTGTGTTTCATTTATTTCCTTATCTCTTATGTGTCTTGGGCCTTGCATGGTCATTTAGCACATTTATGACATCTATGACTGAATTAGGGTTTCTAGAAGCCTCTTAGGGTTTCCACCTCCTCATTTGCTCCATAAATAGAGCATGAGGTTCTTGTATATTTTGTTGGATGTTGATGACTTATGCTGAAGTAATACATATTCCCTTCAATCCTTTGATGAGAAATTGATGTCTTGGAGCTTATGCATGATCTGATTCACTTGTTGATGGAGAAGGACTCTTTGCAGGATCCATAGACCTGGTTGATGGTGAATTTTTCTCTTGATAATATTTTCTAAGTTTCTCATATGTTTTCCATCCATCTATGGTGCAGTAGGACAAAAAATTTAGACTAAGATATGCTTGTTGATGGCACCTTAGATCTGTTTGTTTCCTTCACTGCCTAAATGTTTTCTTCTACTTAAGATATGTTAGAGAATTCATCTCTTGCTCTCTAATAAGTTTTTGGCTTGTCTATTTTCTTGAATGATTTAGATTAGTTAGTATCAATTATGATTTATGGCTAGCCCTGCATATTGTTACCTCTGAAGTACTCTGTTCTTGAAATTAGCTTTTGAAGCAGCTTTGCCTATAGTTTGTTAAAGAATTCTATCTTAATCATGCTCTTTGCCTTTACTTAGCTAAAATTGTCTCAAGGAACTTTCATAGCTATCACAGTGGATGCTAGGGTTTTCATCTTCTTCTATGGTTATAGTTACTTGTGCATCTTAAATATTTTTCCTGCTCTTGATGATAAAATCCATGAAAGATTAAACAAGTTTTTCCTTTCTATGTTTTATCTAAATGTTGTCTTGGTTGATTATTTGCTTTCAGTCTGAAATCAAATGGATTAGGTGTTGCTTAACCCTTTGAATCTCTTGCTATGCTTATAAATATTTTAACTCTCTCTGTTTACAAGTATATAAAGGATTCGGTTTCTACCCTTTATTAGCTTTTTGTTCTCAAGTTTAATGTCCATCTCATGATCCTTCACAATCTTAAAGATCCACCAACCAAGTTAAATTTCCCTGAAAATACTCTTGAAACCATTAATGAACTCATTCATGACCTTGATTGACTCCATTGCCCAATGAATTAACAATCTTCCTTGTTTTCTATCTAAGCCCATCTGAGCATCATACCCAACCAAAAACAATCAAAATACCCTGCACTTAACATCTAGCCTAAAATCAAGCTTAATCAGCAACCAAGTTCACATCTTTGCACCTACTAGAGAGATCCCTCTCTGAATCCAGGAAGGATAGGTCCTAGTGTTGATGGGAAAATCTGTCTGGCCAACAGCAGGGGATCTCCCCGGTAAAAGGTCCCAATTAGACCTTGAACCGTTTGGAATAGGGATCCCGTCCGGGGTGTGGGTCCGGCTACCACCGATTTCTCCTTTGCTTTGGGTCTCGCTTAAACTCTATAAAACAGTGGATACACACCTAATCAACTAATACAAGACATATGATTGATGCATTAAATTTACATGCAGCACTATGAGTAGCAAGAGGAAATAATAAAGTATGAAGACCGAAGGAAGTGTTGTTAGCAACACTTCATTAGGGTCATGCTTGTAAACTGTTCTGACCATGAAAGAAACAGTTCCTCATGGCGAGAACACCCTTCACTTCCTAAAGGTTTTAAATGATAACACAAACGCAGATAAACAAAGTCATCAACATTCGCTAAGAAAGTGAAATAAACCCAACCACCATTAACATACTCAGCAAACTGTTATGCAACAGTGATGTGAATTGAAGATATAGTTCCCTTATTCTAAAGATGTTTAGAAACTGAAAATATAATACTCAATAGTGCTCATACACATGACAACATCAGATCCACAAAGGGGTTTTTCAAAATGCTTGTATTCATGCTTCAATGTGTAATCCTCTGGTAATACAATATATTCAGCTCGAGTCCCCCAACCAAAGATCTCATACAAGTTCCTGAAGGAAGTATTTATAGAGCAAAGCTCACCCTCTGGGGTCCCTGACTTTTCGGCTTCCCGACGGTTGGGCTTCCTTGCAACCCAGTCTTGGGCTATCCGCACCTTGCGACCTCAGAAAATTTGTGACCTACGACCTCGGAAAGTTTGCGACCTGCGACCTCAGCAGATGTGCGACCTGCGACCTTGAAGAATTTGCGACTTGCGACCTCAGCATATGTGCGACCTGCGACCTCGAAGAATTTGTGACTTGTGACCCAGTCCCTGGGTCACTGGGCCGCATCATCGAGCGTTTGACATGGAACACAACTCTGCGACCTGGCGACCTACACAAATCTGCGACCTGCAACCTCGCGACCTCGGGCAGGTTAGTGACTTGCGACCTCCTCTCGGTGGATGGGGCCAGGTGCCTTTGAACTTGAAGTGAGTTCTTTGGAGGTTCGCCAGCATCTACTTGTTTTGAAAAGGTCCCCTTGTTTGCTGGGAAAACCTGGACTCTTTGTGCAAACCGAAAGGTTTTTTTTTTTTTTCCCTGCAATAAAATAACATAGGTCACATATCTCCATGATTGAAATAATAATAATGCTAAAGGTATTTTAATTAATTTGCAAGAGTGAAAATCAATCAGTTTAGACCCCTGTGTGGTCAAGGCTTTGTCATCAGAGCCACAAATGGAGGTTGAGTCACATTCTCCGAGCCCGCAAAGAGTTGCGACTATGCGACCGAAGACATTTGACATGGTGACAATCGCTCTATTCTCATCCCCTTCTAAAAAACCAAACAACAACGTGGTCCAAGCTCCCAAAAATATGTGCACAAGTCACGTGGTAGTGACACCGGATAACAAAGGATCATATCGTATGCTGCAATTGCTAGGGGAGCATTTCCTGGGCAATCTATGTGATTCACATTCCTGCTATCAACTTGGCAATCGAACCATACGCTTTCGCTGACAGGAAGATAATCGCTTTAGTATGCAAGTTTTCAGTGCCTCTGGACAGAGAAAAACGCCTTGGAAATTAAAACGACCACATGTTCATTTCGCTGATATCCGTTCATAGCTTTACGATATAATGTGTTGACCCTATCACATTTTAATAACACTATTCATCATAGACAAAACCCCAACACGATTTGTGAAATGATGAATATGCCTGCCATTCAGAATCTTATGAACGACCTTGATCTAATGCGAAACTTGATTATGAGTAATCCAGAGATGTGGGAAATTATTGACAGGCACCCAGACCTTTCGCACATACTCAATGACCTCGGAAATCTTAGGTAGATTTTGGATGTAGCAAGGAGTCCTGAACTCCTGCGAGAGATGATGAGAAATATTGACAGGGCCATGCGCAACATTGAATCGTCTCCTGAAGGCTTTAACATGCTCCATCATATGTATGAAACAATTAGAGAGCCATTTCTCAATGCGACAACAATAGGAGGTGACAGTGGGAAATGAATTGGGCTCGAATTCTTTTGCTGCTCTGTTTGGACAAGGGCCAGACCAGGCTAGAGCTCAAACAACAAATCCTTCAACCACTGCGTCTGATGCAACTGGCTCGCCTGCTCCAAATACAGATCTCCTTCCCAATTCGTTTTATGTGCATGGAAGCATGCAATGGGCAACCAGTGTCCATGTGATGCGGCATGGAGAGCAGTAATTCATGCTATCCAAATCATCATGAACAAACATTGGAAGCTTTGACGGAGAATGAGACACGTGGAAGATGAATCTGCGTTTCCTGATGGGGTCGCATGGTCGGAAATTTTCTTTGGGTCGCAGCTCTCTGTGGGCATATCACTCTGTGACCTTGCGACCTCAGAGGGGTCGCACAGTCGCGGGGTCACGTTTCTTGCCCAGCAGCATGCATCATGACTTAGAAAACTGGAGGGGTCGCGTGACTGCTTTTACAGAGGTCACAGGGTCACAAATTCATTCGCTCTACCAACCATGCAACTCAGCGGCTGTTTCTCCTAAGTTTAGTTGTAATGCGTGTGGAACGCTTTACTCTCTCCATCGAAAAATCATCCAAGAATCACGCAGAATGGTGCCATGCATTCGACAGGCTTGCATGCATTGTAAACCAGTGCTGCAAGTACTCCACGCATAAGGCAGCTGACACCTTTATTCTGCCAGATTAGAAACAAATAGTTGTTTCCCACGAATATAGTGCTGATTCGATGGAGCGTTTTGCTTTTGGCGTGAGAGGTGAGCTGGACCTGCTCTGTCACCCATTGTGCATTTAACAGCCTGCTCACAGCTAACATCCGGCGGTTAATGAACTTGCATCAATAATCTCCATCCGGTTTGAAACTATACTCTGCACTGTTTAAACATGGTTATATATTGTCATAAATCACACCATAGTTATCAGAATATTTCCACTATAGGTTCGTTATAACATTCTGCTCCATGTTTAAACGTGAATTAGGCCATTATATATATATATATATATACGTTCCATATTTAAAACTCCGGCGCAGAAGCATTCGCACCACTTGGCAACGTGTTCATGTAGTTCTGCGTTTCTTTTGATTATGACTGTTTGATGATTGTTGTAAAATTGCTGTCGCAGGTGTATTATAAGGTTTCGCGTTATGAATTTTGACCAATATTATATCCTGCTCCACATTTCACCGTAGTTCGAAACTCCACCGTCGACGTGCTGGTGTCCATTTGTATGTGGTGAGGTAGTTCTGCTCCACGTTGAGAGATTGACCGCTATGCATATATATTGCTCCAACGTTTAACGTGAGTTGGAACCTGCCGTCGAACGTGTAACTTCATGTAACATGTCCATGCATGTTTGCGCCAGGGTTTCGAATGTAAGGTTGACCGCCATATTACCTGCCCCACGTGGATTAAAACTGCACCATTAAACTGTTTGCGCCCATTTGTATAGTTCTGATCCATGTCTTAATTATAAAGTTGGACCGTAGCATATATATATTTGCTCTCAAATATTTATCATAAGTCGAAAACCTACCATCGAACATTTGCGCCCATGCAACATGCCATGGTCATTATAACATGCTACCAAAGGTCCGTCATGCACTCTGCCCCATGTTTTGCACATAGGTCACAACTCCACCATAAAAAATATACGAGCTCAATCGTAATGAGTTTTCATAAGGTTCTAATCTGTGTTCTAATACAGCTTTAAAACCATATGTTGGCGCCATGTCTTGGATATATGGATGTGCGCCCACTTATAAATTTTCCCCATAGTTTTGGTTCCACGATCTCCGGTGGTTTGAAACCACATGCTTTCGAACCTTGTCCTAATTTGATCATTTTCTTTACCTCATAATATGAAGGCTTCTTGCTTTGCAAGATCGAGAGTCGAAATATGCTACTCAAGCCACATTGATGGTCCCTTTAATATTAACCCTTTCTATTTTGTGGTTCTGAAGGCTCTCTTTTCATATGCATCAATGTGCCTGGCTACCAAAAGGTGTATGCATTTAAACATGACCTTTTAGGTTCAATTTGAAGCTCTCCATCTCATATGGTCTTGCATAGACAAAATTTATGGATATGTAAGAGGAAAAGGAGACTAGGGTTTTGAGGCCCTTTCATTCCTCCACATTTTACTCCTTGCAGCATAAATAACTCCACACTATGTAGCTTAGGATTAATAAATGTTGCTTCTCAAAGGAGCGTTCACATATTTGAAACTCTGTCGTTGGCTTGCCACACCAACATGTGTGCTTTTGCACTGCTGCCCGGCACGAGAATGCCTCGAATGAGATTGTCATTCTCTAGAGAAATCTCCTAAGTTCGCTTTGTTCACCAGGCTATACTTCAGGCCAGACTTGTCGAAGTGGTGAAATACGTTCCTTTGTGTGTAGGCCTCGGCATGGAGCTGACATTGTGCAGGATCTTCAAAACTTCCTTTTGAATTTATGCTTATTTTGTCTCCTTCTAAAATAGCAGCAATCGAGATTGTTTCTTGATCAGCACCCCCACCAAAATTCAACTTCCTGGTAACGTGTCCTCATAATTTTCATCTTCAAACAATCTCATCCTCAAGGTCATCAAGAGTTGATAGAGCAACACCATAATGAGTAAGAATGTCATCTTCTCCATCGGATAAAGTGTATTTTCCCTTCTTAAGCATCCGTGACTGTCGCTCACTCTGGAACCTAATGATAGCCTTATCTGCATCTTCAAGAGTGTCATCATTTTCCCATTGTGCTCTTGTTAGTTGGTTTCCAATCTCTTTCTCCCAACGCGATGGTGATATTCTTCGGTATATCATCTGCGGGATTGCCTGCATGTAACATTATACACTAATTAGTTTACAGTTACATTTTAGAGAACGGTGCCCCAAAATAATAAATATTAGACTATGAGCTTGGCGAAGTGCTAAAACGGAGTGCCAAGACAACCCATGATGCGAGCACTCTTAATGTAAATACACACAAGTTCCCATTCGAATGTATGCATGGTGATCCTCTGCACATGGCGTGATTGCAACAACAACATCTGATCATGATGGCGAGGAAACTCATGAGGGGTTGGGGATAGGTCGCTGGGATGTCACTGACTGCAAGTTCGGTGAAATACCTTAATGACTAAGCGAGTAGAGGGGGACCCGAAATTTTAAATATACCCAAAATTTTGGGTGGTGTTGTAGCGGATACAACAGATTCCAAAGCTTGGTTTGATGTTACCCTGTACCTTTGTATCTCAATTAATCTAGCAAATTACAGGGAGCTAACATAATGGTTTTCACGGTGGGACTCTGAGTGATAAACAAACTTAGAATTTCCTAAACCTTTCAAAAAACCCTTAATCATACTATCTTATGGATTTATCCCACCACTCACACCAACATAATGGCGATCATGGTGGGACTCGGAGTGATAAACAAACTCAGACTTCCCTAAACCTTTCAAAAAACCCTTAAGAGTACTATCTTATGGATTTATCCCATCGCTCACACCAACATAATGGCGATCACGGTGGGACTCTAAGTGATAAACAAACTTAGACTTCCCTAAACCTTTCAAAAAACCCTTAAGAGTACTATCTTGTGGATTTATCCCACTGCTCACACCAACATAGTGGTGATCATGGTGGGACCTTTTGAGTTAGTGACAAACTAAGTATTTCTTAGATCTTAGAAAACTCACAAACATCCTTAGATTGGTAGTTAGTTGTTGATGGTGGACAACAAGAACATCCTTAAAACAATAAACATCATCCACCTAGTGACTCCACTGGTCTTTAGTAGCCCTATTGACCCCACTAGATCTCATAGAATCCCCTAGGAATGCACTAAGAAATCCCAATCATGCTGATGGTGGACAGCGAAGTTGAATCCCTCCACCCGGCGACTCCACAACTCCTAAAATACCTGAAGACTCCACTGGTAGAGAACTCTAGACTGGTTGAAAAGATTTAGTGACCAGTTCTGATTTAAAAACATGGATCCAAGAATACAATGAAGATATGCCCCAATGAATAGGGATCATATCCCTGGATTCCCATAAAAAATGCCTGAAATAAATTGGTTAGAAAACCTACCTATCTTTCAAGACGAAAAATTTGATGACCCCTTGTTACATCTCATCAATTTTCATATACATGTATGGAGGTTAAATGTTGAATGGCATGAGGATTTCCTCATAAAAATGTTTATGGCAACATTAGAAGGTAAGGAAAGAAATTGGTATGAATGGCTAGAACCTGGCATCTTGTTTTCTTTGAAGGATTTCCATGAGGTATTCTATAAACACTATATAGGGTATTGCCCATCTCTATCATTAGATGAAAATTGTTGTGATCAATCTCAGGATATCATACAGTACCTTATACATAGTGATGAAGATTTGGAAAATTTGTATCCCGAAGACCTCTTAACATCCATTCATGAATTTCATTCTCAAGATAACTATCATGATGAACTAGAGGAGTTAGTTGAGGAAGAAATCAAACAAGAAATAGAAGAAAACCCCCAGGATCTCTTTGAAGGAACAAGTGATGACTTAACATCTCTTCTAGGTAAGGCTCAAGAAAACATTCAGCCTCAAAATCAGCCTTCACAAGAGAAAGACAACTATTGTACTTCTATCCAAAGAAACAAAAAAATGCCTCCTCTTTTGACTGAAGAGGAAATAAATCAACTACTAAACATGCAGACAACCTCTAAGCCTTCGTATGAATAAATTTTTTTTGTTATTTCTCCTACCAATCCCATCTACCATAAATTAGAAAGCGAACTTGTAGATCAACTCAAAGAAGAACAAAATGATAATCCAATATGTTTGATTGGTGATGTTACTTATGTTGATGATTTTCCAAAGTTTGATCAGTCTAACGATGATGTCCTCCAAATAGAAACTAAATTTGCATAGCAATCAATAGTTGGTTTGTGGGAAGAATATCAGTATCATCAGCTTGAAAAAAGTAATCAGCCAATACAAGTCACCTATGACACTGATGAGGAAAGCCTTGAAAGTTTAGAATTAGGTGAGGAGTCTCTGACTCTTTGCTCTACTTCACTTCAGTCCTTCAGAAATAATTTTCATATGATTGAAAACCAACAGTCTTTCAATTTTGATATTGAAATTGGAAAATAAAAAGAACTTCTTGAGCAAGTTGTAAGTGAAAAACCTTTTCTTGAAATGGTTGATCAAATCATTTGGGACACAAAATCTTCTTCAGCTTCAAATTGCAGCCACCAAGTCCCATTGAAATTCAAATTGTAGATGAAGGCTTGGAAATTTACAATCACATAAGAGTTGCTACACCTCTTTCTCAAGAATATTTACCACCTAAGAATGCTCCTACTCATCAACATGATGGTATTCACACATAATTCAATCCACTAAATCAGAGCATACCAGGACTTCTTGAAGACAACATTGAAATCTATGATGAGTCTACCAGTCCAGATGATCATGAGGAAGAGGATGAGTTTCTTTCCCAAAGGACTTCTAAGCTCAGCCAAGTGAAGGAAGAAGCAGTCCTGGATCAAGGTTATCTCCCAAATCCTCTAAGCTAGGTATTGTTTCAAGATCCCTTTGCTCATTTGTTAGAGGCACTTGAAGAAGGATTAAAACATGCCAAGAGCAGTTTGATGCTGAATTTCAAGAACATTTTAAGCACTACTGTTCGAAAACAAGTAAGGAGGAAGTGGCATTTTTATTTCTTCAGCACTCTCAAAGAGCTGAAACAAAATCCCTCATGGAATCCACTGCTTGATTGGCTATATTGGAAAAGAGATTTCACCAAATGAATGTATATTATGTATAGGTTATATTAGGATTGACAGATATATATGAAAAATAAGTTCAGCCTTGTGAGCATATTTTTAGTTCTATATTTTTTGGAAAAATAAAAAAAAACATAAAAAAAAAATAAAAAGGGAAAAGAGGGTAGGAATGGAAAGATAGGTACTGCCCCATACCAAAAAAATGATGCTGCTGAAAGTGTGCAAGTCTAAATGCCACTACTAGTCTTTGAAAAACAAGTCTTGTTCAATCATCTAGCCTAATCATGGTTGAACATGTTTTCAATTTAGTTGTTGATAGGTTAGTGAAAGAAAAACTTGTCAAAATCATGTAAACTTGACTTGTCAAAAGAGAATAGATTAAGAATGAAAAGACACTCGTTCCACATGCTCAAAACAGAACCAAAGAGGAATATGAGGAAACATAAGAAAAGATAGATCACAACCCTTATCTTTATATTTTACTTTCATGCAAAAGAATGTTTGTGTGCAGCTTGTTCTTATGCCACAACTCATGGTAAGTCAGATTGCCTAATCCTGATTTAAACCATGCTTTCAATTTCATGTTTATAGCTTAGGGAATAAAGTTTGTCAAACAACTTAAATCTTGAAAAATGAGTATATTAGGTAGAAAATAAAAAGAGTTCATTAGCCTAATCTGAACTCTTGGAAGAGTTAAGGGTACAATTAGATAGTTTGATTTTTGTTTTCAGAAAGAAAAATGTCAAAGGTTTGCTAGTTCAAATGCACCCAAGGAAGAAAAAAAAAATGTTAGGCAAGTAGGTTGGGTAGGTAGAGATGATGTTGATGATAATTACGTTTTTTTTTTAGATTACTAAGATCACAGTTTCAAGTAAGAATCAACAAGTGAAAGAAGTAAAAATCTGCCCAATGGATGAGGCACTAGTCTTCATAAACCAAAAGATCTGAAAGTTCTGGACACCACTTGAAAAGGAGTTGCCCTCCCCAAGTGGAGCGACTGTTATTCATCCCTAATTTTCATACCTCAAGATGACTGAGCATTGTTTCCAAATTTCTAGAAACAAAGTTCATGAGCATTGCGAGTTCTAGAAATCTCATAGCCTTCATTTCCCTTAGGATAATTTTTTCCTATTTTTTCCATCATCCTATCTAGCCATCGCTAGCCCAACACTCATGGAAGACCCATCCTGGGTTCAAGCCATATTTTTTTGCCCCAATTTTCACTCATTTTTCACCATGTCTTGCCTTTTGGCCCAAATCCTCTGTTTTTGTTATCTACAAGATTCCCTACTACTGATCAAACCTACTAATCCAATAATATTAATGACTCTTCCATAATATTCCCAGACACTGATTGTCTCTACAAACCTTCTAGACAATCAAAATAATAGATCCTAGGTCTTCAAAACACACTAAGCTTATCAGAGGTCCTATCTTACACTTGGTAATCCCTAAAGTCTAAATGCCTATCCAAAATCCAAATCCAAAGGTCCCCATTAGGTCACCAAAGGTTTCACTGAGTTATAGGATGGATTTGGTGCCCAGCAAGTTATGCCTTCCTGCATAAAAAGGATTGCACTCAAAGGGGCCCCCTTGGCTTAGAGTACAAACATTGCAAGGGACAACTGACCTTGTTCACATATTTCTTTTTTTAGCCAAGATGACCACCAGCAACAAGAGAAGGCAAAGTAATAGGGCATAATCATCACCAAGAAGTAGACCCAAACAAGACAAAAACAACAAGAATGTAGGTAAAAGAGTATTAGAGTTTGCTTTGGTGGATTAACAAAACATTGATGACAAGAGCAGAAGCCTCCTCCTTAAGGTTTTTTCCAAAATAGCACTACTTCACCTGCACTAGGAGAAGAAAGAAAAAAGGTATCAAGTTAAAGAAGACCATTTTCTGCCAAAGGATAGAAAAAGAGAGTTTTTAAGGTAAAAGGTCAGATTATGAGTTATTGTTAAAGAAAGGGCAGAATGTGACCTCGATTTCTGCATCTCGATGATAGGCTCCCAAAAAAGGGCCTCTATGCCAAAAAATATTGCTCCCCAAAAGATTGGAAAAGGTAGGAATAAACATGTTTTCCGAAAAATATTTAAAAAAGGTGTTCACAGCAGAATTACACATTGAAAGATAGGAAACCCCAACCTTACAAAAGTGGGTTTGGGATTTTTAAATTTATTTTTCAAAACGATTATAAAGGCCAAGTGAATCTTCCCCATGCATCATTTGCACTTTACCGAGAAGAAAAAGCCGTTGAGAGGAAAGTTTCTGGGTTTTCGGGAAAACTATAAAAATTTCGCAGGCGCTACGCGCTGAACACAATGCTACGCCCCTGGACTCCAATGCTACGTGTAGAGACGAGGCGGGAAGTGTAATATTACAATGCACTACATGCTCGCGGGGTGGCGCTGCGCGCCTGGGTTGGCGCAGCACACAGGCACAGGAGCGATCACCGGAGCCTATTTTTACACTTGGCACTACTCCCCTACGGCCCGATCGGCCTGGTGCTATGTGCTGGCACTGCGCCCCTAGTAGCACTTCAGAAAAGTGTGCCAAAGGTTTTAAAAATAGGGTTTTTTCCTCCACAAACCCTCTACAAGTTGGAACAAGGTTGGTCAACCTTCCTTTCCTTTTCCCAAATATTTTTAATCAAAGAGGTCATCCATGATTAGAAATTAACCAAAACCCTAGACTATGCAAAAACAAATTGTCACTGTCTTTGAACTACGGTTATAAGAAATATTGGTTTTCATACAAAGAGAAAACTGAGTTGTATAAACCTGAAATCTACCACCAAGTCCAAGCTTTGAAAGTTGTCCTCACCCTAGCTTCCCTCTTTGCAAAATTTTGACCTACACAACTTATTTTGCTCCAAATACCCTAAAGAAAACTCAAGGTTCCTTCTGCTGTTTGGACCAGCCATCATGTCAGAGAGTAATAGTCACACTAGTGGTGATGAGAGTCATATTCCCACCAAGCCAAAACATCATGGAGGAAAAGCCAAAAGATTTGAGCCCCTAGACACCACTCCAATTACTTCCTCTCCTATGATCCTTTCATGCTTCCAGGATGTAGGATGCTATCATTTTTGTGAGAAGTTCAAGCAAGTTGAATACCATCCATACTTAACTAGATTGTTTTCTTGCAGCCTACAAAACCACCAAGTTAATCTTGTATGGGTCCAATTTGAGTTTTCATCTGAAATCATTTCCAAAGCAACCGATATACCAGATGTTGGTGAGCTTTGGTTCAAACAAAAGAAATTGGATTTGGGTTATTATGGGCCTTATTTGAAACCCACCTGTCAGCAAAACTATAAGGCTATTTTTCCTTTCTCTTATTTGCTAGAGAGGTATGCAGCATTAATGAGGCATATTATCAGTTTTTTCACATGTGAGGGAAGGTACTCCCGGCTCTATTCATATCATATCAGATTTATAATGCATTTCACCAAAGTCAAAATGATGAACCTACCCTATTACCTTTTCTGGAGTATTGATAAAATGGCCTCTACTGTTGTTGGTCTCTCTTGTTTTGATAGTTTGGAAAATCAAAAGACAAGGCAACATCAAAACCAATCTTTAGAGTTACAGGATCTAGTCCTCCTTCTCTCAGTGAGGGATCTCTCAAATTATTTGTTTTTTGCAAAGGTTTATCTTGTGTGCTTTGAGTATTGGTTTTAGACTATTTATTAAGTGCAAGTGTTTGTTTGTTTGTTTGGTTGAATTGATACAACATAACATAAAAGGTCTAGGAAAGATATATAGAAAGGGGAAATTGTCAGTTTTGTTGGGAAATGGAGTCAAAAATAGGTTATGACAAACTTATCAATGGATATGGGATATCAAAGGGAAAATATAACTTGGCCACAAGATCCTTTAGTTTATGAATGAGATGGACATTAATGTTTTAGAAAAGAGAAGTTTTAATTCTCAACAAAGGGAATTTGAAAGCATAACTTGAACAATAAATATTTATTTGATAGACAGGGCTAACCATGAATTATACAAACCACAATTTAAGCAAATAATGACTTCAAAACAACTTTTAAAATGAAATCTAAGATTCGAGGAAAACCCTATTTCCTCAAAGATTCTATTTAAAATGACTAAGAAAACATAAAAGATTCACTGATAATTACGGTCATAGAAGAGGGAACACCTAAATACATCTATGATCACAACTATAAAGACCTTTAAGACAACTGTTCAAGCAAGGACAAAGGGTATGATCAGAATAGACCTCCTTGGCTCACTATAAACAAAGATACTTCAAGGGGAGACTTCAATAACAACCTTTAAGTGGTAGTAGACAAGCAGTGAGAACCATAAATCATGCTAAAACCAACTATTCGAACTATTAGAGAAATAAACAAGCATGAGGACTAAAGAGAGAGATTAAAGACTCTAAAATACCTGAGGAGAAGAAAACATAAAACAGTGAAGGATAAACAGGTCTAAGGTGCTTCCAAGAGTCATTTATTAGCCTAAAACTTTCATCCTACTGTAGTAAGAAATTATGGAACAAAATGAAAACAAGAGAAAACATTAAACATTTTAGAATACTTCACCAACAGCCAAGCTCATGGATCTAATGATGGAGCCTTCTCAAGAAAAAGCATGAAACAACATCATCAGGACTTCCAAGACTTCAATTTCTTCTTCAAGTTCAACAGACTATGTATTATTTCAGAGAGTTTCAATATTACAACTGGTGATCAACCAACCTGTATCTCATCTTCTTCAGAAGTATTTATAGAAGAAACGAGAAGGTGGAGGAGATTTAGGTTTAAAATGCAATAAATTCTATACTAAATGCAGATCCAAACCTCGAAAACCATGCAAGGCTTAAGGTAGGAGAGCATTGAATTATGATTTTTTTTATTTACTCTATTTTTGTCCTTTTTTAAACTCAAAGGGCAAAAGATTGACTTCGAGGCCTATTTCTTATCTTTGCAATAACTCTGCTAATAGTTTGAGAATTTTTTCTTTCTTTGGTAATAATTGTTCAGCTGTCTTTAGATAAATATCTTCTATTCTGGAAATAACTAGGTCTTCTTTGATTGCTTTGAGGCTGCAGGTGTCTTATGGTAGCTACAGAGGATTCAATTAGCCTCTGATGTGGAAGTGGAGGCTTCTCGAACTGATAGATATCATTGTTTTAACCTAAAACACCTTTAATTTTATTTGAGTTCTATGTTTTAGGCTTAAATGAAGCCTAATTTCTATATTCTGGTCTTCAAACTGTCTTTAATCGTGGATCAGGTCTTTCATTAATCGAATTAATGCTTTAATCCTTCAAAACTGTGTTAACAATCTTTAAATAGGTTTTCTGCTTTTGATTTTATCCCCGGATACTGATACTCTTCGGTTGTGGTATTTGTTGTGTTTCCATTATGGTTGCAGGTGCACAGAGGTATATTTAAAGGTATCAGTGCTCATGAGGGACTGATAAAACATAATGGAAAAACCCTGCAGAATTATCTCCTTGATGAATAATGGCTTGAGGGATCGTCATCCCTGACCTTCAATCTTCCTTTAGAATAATTGGTAAACCATTAAAACCTGCAAAAACAAACGAAATTATAAAAAATCCTACGAGATAAGGTAAGACTGCTTGAAAGGTTTGAGGTTAGATCGTAGCTGTTAGATGAAAGCATCCAACGATGAGGATTTACCTATAGAGGTTAAAAGGGAGGCAGCTGAATAATCAAGGAGGAGATTAAGTTAGAACCGTTGATATGCAAAGATCAACAGTTGAGATCAACCGTGACTATGTAATGCAGAGGGGCAACTTTATAAGAAAATAGACAAAAATGCAAAGAAAAATGGGTGAAAAATATTTTGTGAAGGAAAAAGGTTAAAACAAAATTTGGGGTTTCCGAAAGGATTCTGGGCCGTCAGATTAGATCGGCCACAGAGATCAACGATGGAGATTAATCTAAGGAGTCCCTTGGAGGATGGTGGAGGGCGATGAACTAACACGAGATTAAACTGGAACCGTTGATCTGCAGAGATCAATGGCAGAGATCAAACACGATGGAATGCAATACAAATGGGGTAAAGTGGTTTCGGCTATAGAAACCACTGTTTTCTCGCAACAAAATGAAGGAAAGGCGGTTTTAGCTTTTTGAATGTGATATACATTAGAGCTTCACACGTGGCTTTTCAAAACCACCTACATCATGTAATTTTGGATCATTAACTTTTGAGCTTAAAATTACACGAAACTGCGCGTTGACCGTTAGATCTGGGGCATCAGATCGAACGGTTGAGAGGAGAGCGCGATAAGACAAGATGCGCGGGCAGAAAGAGGTAAGGTGGTTTTAATCTGGACCGTCTGATTAGGGAATGAACGATGGAGATTGGATCTGGAGAAAGGTATGACCCAAAGGAGTTGGGCCTATCGCGTTGAATTTGGACCATTGGATGAAACAGATGAATGGTCCAGATCCAATCTTGGGATCAACTAAATAAAATATGAGGTGATGGTCGGGCGGAGAATGGGTCAATGCGGGTCGTTGATCTGCAAAGATCAATGGCGAAGATTCACCAAAAAACTTTATAAAGTGAGGTTTCATGCAATTAATCAAAGGGTGCGAGAATTGATCTGGACCATCGGATCTTAGTTTATCGACGGCCCAGATGCAATCAGAAGATTGCGATCGGTGGGGGAAAAAGGGATAGAGTGCCGATGTGATTGAGCGTAGACCATTGATCTTAGAACCAGATCAATGGTGGGAAATGAATCGGAGGAGGTCACAAGCGGGGGGATGGGCTTTGGGATGGAGCAATGTGGGCCATTGGATCTGGGCCTAGCGGGGAAGATCAACAGCTGAGAAGCCATCAGAAGATTGCCAATCGGGAGGGGGTAATAAAATATTCAGACACACCCAATGAAATCTCTAATGCGAGATTTTGAAGATCGTTTGATTGGTTTAGATCAACGGTTGGGAATGGTTTAGACCGTGAACCAGCGGGTTTTCTTTAAACATAGGAAAAATGGAATTTTGATGAAATACATAGGAAAAATGCATCGGGGAAGGGTTTTATATAATTTTTAGCACCCGATTGCGGGGCTTTCGGGTTATATGAAGGAAAGCAGAGGGATCGGGGATTATATACAAAAGGATCCAATCACATCGGAAGTTTTAATGCAACAAAGGAATGCATTTCACATTAATGCCCTGATGCGATAAGCGCCCTAGGCCTTAACGCTTGGCTCTAGCGCCAAGTCGCATGGTGGGGAAGTGGTTGAGGGCTTAGCCGAAGGGGGCTAAAGGCTTTAGTTAAAAATATTGTTTTTTATGATTTTTCAAGGACTTTCAAAGGATTTGAAAGCTTCTGATAAGGAAAAAAGGAGTTTTAAACCTTATAAGAGGATTTTTTATGAAGGGAATCAGGGAAATAAGGAAAAATAGAGGAATTTTATGAGGTAAAGGGGATAAAAAGGGAGGTTATTTTGACTGGGGGAAGGGGTAAAATGAGGGGAAAAATGGATTTTTTGCAGCAGTATTTTCTTCAGGAAAACAACATATTTTCACTTTTAAAAGGGAAACAACAATGAATATTAACTACAGTATTAGTTATCTTCATAAAAACTTCAAGGATGATAGGTTCTCAAAGGGGAATTATCTCTTGGAGTTTTTAAGAACAAAATTAGCTACCTCTTGGTATAACAAAATTTATAGGTGGCTAATAGCTATCAAGAGGAAAAGCTATGACCACTAAATGCCTAGCCTTTTTCATCACTCCCTGAACAAGATGATTGTCCTATACTAGCTAGAGAAACAAGGTATATCTTGGGAGACCTTCATCTCACATGATGTGTTTTCAGACTCCCAGGCCTTCATCCAGCAGAGCTTCCCTTCCACTTCACAACCTTCTACCTCCACACAGCCATCATCTCCCCACGTGCCTTCTCCACAAAGAATTTCACCTATTACTTCCTCTCCTGATTTACCAAGTGAAGGGGTTGACAGTAGCCCTAGTGAAGGGAAAATAGGAGGTAATAGGGAGGAAGAAAATGAGACAGATAATGATGATGAAGGAGAGGACAGTGAAGAAGAAGTTGATGGAGAGGAAGAGGACTGTGAAGAAGAAGTTGATGAAGAGGAAGATGAAAAAGAATAAAATTAGGAAGAGGAAAGTGGCCAAGAAGAAAGTAGCAATGGCCAAGGGCAGCAAGATGATCAAGAGGACAATGAAGAAGAGAATGAAGAAGAAGAAAGTGGCCAAGAAGAAAGTAGCAATGGCCAAGGACAGCAAGACAATGAAGAAGAAAACAAAGATAAAACTAGTGATGATAGTCACAAAGATAAAAAAAAGTGAACATGATGATGAAGAGGACAATGACAATGATGATGAAGGAGAAGATGACAATGAGAAAGAAGAGGAAAACAGTGAATAAGAAGAACAACCATATGAGGAAGGTAGCTATCTGAGTGCCCAAAACAGTCCAAGAAAGAGTCATGATAGTCATGACAACTATCATGTTTGTCTTGACAAAGATCAGTCCATAGAAGACATAGAAAAATCAGAGCATAGTGAAGGACAAATTGATGTCAACATTGCCTTTGAGACTCCCATGATTTCCCCTCTCTCATGCACTTATCATAGAGGAAAAAGGAGTGTGTTTGCTAACTCTAAGAGGAAAAGGGACACCTCCTCACAAAATATCGAAACATCGGACAAACGAAAAGAAAAAATGAAGAGTGTTGAGCCAAAGGCACCAGTCAGAAGGAGCAAAAGGATTAAAAAGGTTTCTCAAGGCCCTCTCTTTGTTGATCTAGACAGTGATAATGAAGACCAAGGGATAAACACAAAATTACTCCTCCTAGAAAAAGATGCCCAGCTTCAAGAATGGGAAGAGGATTTTGAAAGAGCACAAAGGGTGATCTACTATTAAAAACAAGAGCACAAACATTTCAAAGAGGTCAAGAGGGGCCTTGCCTTGCAGAAGAAAATGGTCAAACACTATGCAAGGAAGAGCATGATTGCCAATGCTAAATTGAGGCAAGCCCTCCTAAAGCTAGAAGAGCTAAAAAGGCCCAAAGTTCATGACAGCCTCAGGATCTTGGCTGATGCTTCTCAGCAGGTGTGTAAAACCCCTTGAGGGGTCTACCCACCAATTTTGAAGAAAATCCGGACACTTTTTGTTTTTTCCAAATTTGGTCCCCTAGGAGCACAACACCCTAGGCACTCCGCTCTTTTTTGGGGCATCCTAACTTGCTAAAGTTTATATTTTTGGGTTTTTTATGTCTCCAATAGTCTCCACAAAAAATTTCAGATCATTTGGAGGATTTTTTCCCCCTCAGAAGGTCAAAAACACCTAAAAAATGACCTTTCTGCCTCCTTTTTAGGCCTGGAGCTGCGCTTTGAGCAGTTATGGGAGATTTGATTTTTGAGCTGGTAAATTGCATCCATTCATTACAACTCAAGTATTTCTGGAAATTATACTCTCCAAGCTTTCCAACGAGCCATCACAGGCCCAAATCTGATGCCGGGAATGGGTCCAAAAATCAGCTGCAATAGACCCAAAATTTTGTTGATATGGAGCTACACACAGAGACAGCTTTTTGCGAAAAAGTCAACAAAAGACACAAATTAATGGAAAATTAGTTTTTTAATATTTTTTTTGGATAAAACACTCCTGATTTGATTGGGGATTTATGTTTTGGTGTGTTTCATTCGTTTCCTTATCTCTTATGTGTGTTGGGCCTTGCATGGTCATTTAGAACATTTATGACATTTATGGCTTAATTAGGGTTTCTGGAAACCTCTTAGGGTTTCCATCTCCTAATTTGCTCCATAAATAGAGAATGAGGCTCTTTTATATTTTTTTGGATGTTGATGACTTATTCTGAAGTAATACATAGTCCCTTGAAGCCTTTGATAAGAAATTGATGTCTTGGAGCTTATGCATGATCTGATTCACTTGTTGATGGAGAAAGATTATTTGTAGGATCCATAGGCCTGGTTGATGGTGAAGTTTTCTCTTGATAATGTTTTCTAAGTTTCACATATATTTTACATCCATATATTCTGCAGTAGGACAAAAAATTTAGACTAAGAATAGCTTGTTGATGGCACCTTAGATTTGTTTGTTTCCTTCACTGCCTAAATGTTTTCTTTTGCTTAAGATATGTTAAAGAATTCATCTCTTGCTCTCTAATAAGCTTTTGGCTTGTCTATTTTCTTGAATGATTTATATCAGCTAGTGTCAATTATGATTTATGGCTAGCGCTGCATATTGTTACCTCTGAAGTACTTTGATCTTGAAATCATCTTTTGAAGCAGCTTTGCCTATAGTTTGTCAAAGAAGTCTATCTTAATCATGCTCTTTGCCTTTACTTAGCTAAAATGATCTCAAGGAACTTTGATAGCTATCACTGTGGATGCTAGGTTTTTTCTCTTCTTCTATGGTTATAGTTACTTGTGCATCTTAAATGTTTTTCCTGCTCTTGATGATAAAATCCACGAAAGATTAAACAAGTTTTGCCTTTCTATGTTTTATTTGAATGTTGTCTTGGTTGATTATTTGCTTTCAGTCTGAAATCAAATGGATTAGGTGTTGCTTAACCCTTTGACTCTCTTTATATGCTTATAAATATTATAACTCTCTTAATTTATAAGTATATAAAGGATTTTGTTTCTGCCCTTTATTAGCTTGTTGTTCTCAAGTTTAATGTCCATCTCATGATCCTTAACAACCTTAAAGATCCACCAACCAAGTTAAATTTCCCTGCAAATGCTCTTGAAACCATTGATGAACTCATTCATGACCTTGTTTGACTCCATTGCCCAATGAATTAAAAATATTACTTGTTTTCTATCTAAGACCATCTAAGCATCATACCCAACCAAAAACAATCAAAATACCCTACACTTAACATCTAGCCTAAAATCAACCCTAATCAGCAAACAAGTTCACATCTTTGCACCTACTAGAGAGATCCCTCTCCGAATCCAAGAAGGCTCAGTCCTAAGATTCCAAAGCTTGGTTTGATGTTACCCTGTACCTTTGTATCTCAATCAATCTAGTAAATTACAGGGAGCTAACATGAGGTATGCACCACAGCGGTGCGTGGGGATACTAAAAACGCACCGCAAAACAGTATAATAGACCATACGGTTCATTGGGTATTATAAACACACTGCAAAAATAGTTTAATAGACCGTACATTGCATGGGCTATTATAAACACACTGTAAAAATAGTGTAATACACCATATGGTGCTATCCTCATTAAATGGAAAGCCGGTGCCCTATTTCAGATATGGCGCACGGATTTAGAAAAAATGTTTTCAATTTTTTTATTACACAATACTTGTACGGTGCGCTATATAATATAGCGCACTAGTGTGGTAGGGTACGCAGGGCACACCGATAAAGAAAAATCCATTTTTTCCAAAAATTCATGCAATGGCCGAATGGATTGGGATTCGACTATGCAAGTCATCCAGTGGGTTGGACGTCAATCTAAAATGAAAAATCCTATTTCTGAAATCACAAAAACGGGGAGAAGAAAGGGGAAAAAACAAAAAAGATGAAGGGTTTAGGGTAAAAATGGATAAAAATACAAAAAAAGTAAAAAAATGTAGGAAAAGTAAAAAAAATAATCAAATTTAATCACGAGATGGTTTGAAATTCTATGATACATGGTTTGAATCACCAAAGGTCTAGTTTCTGTTTGTCTGAATGCTTCTGTTCAAACGTATTTCGCTACTCCACAGTGCCCTCGTGCTCTCTTGCTCTAGGTCTATCTCCTGCAAATATATGGCTGAATATTTTAGAAAAAATAGTGAAATAATGAAAAGTGTTTAATATTTAAAGCATTATTTTATGAAATTATTTTTTCGAAAATATGTTCCTACCCATTTTTCAAATTGCCAGTTTTTTCTTCACTTAAAGAAAATAGAGTTGCGCTTTTTTTATTTGCATTTATTTGTGACCGGTGCAGAAGAGTTGTGAAGCATTGGTGCATCTGAGCAATATGATGCACCGGTGCATGTTATGATGATAAGCGCACCAGACTGTATAAAGTTTTTTTTTTGTATGTAAGATCATAATAAAATAATGATAATTCTAAAGTACATGAATTTATTTTCATTATTTTATAAACAATATTATGTTACAATAATTCATATTATTATAGATTTGTTATTTTACAATTATTTGGAAATGGAAATTTGAATATTTGAATATTTGAATAAAATCATTTCACATTAATACAATTAAAATTTTCACATTAACAAAATTAAAATTTTACAAATATTTTAGATACAATTACAACTAAAATTACAATTAGAATTACAATTACAATTTTACATTAATTTCACATACATGAATTACGATTAGAATTACAATTACAATTTTAATTTTACATACAATTACATTTACAATGTTACATAGAATTACATTTACAATTACAATTACAATTTTACAAATATTTTACATACAATTCAATTAAAATTACAATTACAAATACAATTACAATTTTAGAATTTTACATACAATTAGAATTAGAATTACAATTTCACAATTTTTCATATATACAATTACAATCATTTCACAATAAATTAAATATTAGAATTACAATTAAAATTTTACATTAAATATTTTACATACAATAACAGTTAAAATTACAATTAGTACAAATACAAATACAATTTTACAATTTTATATACAATTAAAATTAAAATTTAAATTACAATCACGACATAATGTTTAATAAATATCATGGTAATTTAATATTAAATTAATTAATAAACATCATCACGATCATGATAACCATCGTACAAACATCATATTCGACTAAAAAACACATTCAAATATCAAATTAACATATATATTAACATCGTCACAACACAAACATCAAATATATAGCTCATGTCAAATAACTCATGCTATCACATATACACATGTATCTGCAAGATAAACATTAAATGAACATATCTAACATGACCTAACAATATGCCCCACATCATGATGATCACCAACATGTAAATTAAGTACAACTGCAACATGAACATAAAATACATGGACCATACATATATAACTGAATAATGTTAAAAATATACAACTGTAATATAAATGACATGGATCAACTGGTGGTAGTATAACAACATCAATAGCAGTACAAGTGGAGGCCTACTTAGTAAATGGTGTACCCTCGACGGTCGATGGTTGAGCCTGCTCATGATCATGATCGCTATTACTGATGGATGCATCATGCGCTGGTGGTAGTACAACATCAATATAAGCAGTAGTAGTGGAGACCTGCTCAGTCAATAGTGCAGCCTCGATGGTCGATGGTCCATCCTACTGATGATCATGACTAGTACTGATGGATGCTGTAGGTTGTTGACTAGACATGGCCGACGGTCCAACCTCATCTCGATGATGACTGCTAGATGTTGCTAGTGGAGCCTCATGCTCATCAGGCATGGTGCGAGGTGAACTATCATGAGATGATGAGTTGCTGCTCGCGGACTGTCCATCATGTGTCGCAGCTCGACTACACCTATAGCTACAGACAATCCTGCTTAGTCACGTAACAAATGTCGTAGCTCCTACGACATGCCGCATCAGGCTATACATGTCATGTGATATGCCTCTCCACATTCGTAACAGCCTGTCATCGACTTGTATTTCTCTATAAAGACCAGGCCTAATGCTAGCCTCAATAATCAATGCACTCACTTGGTTGCCCAACTCCATCCTATATCTAGTCTCAGGTCGACCATCCCTAGCAAAAGGTGGTACCGGTGAACCAACAGGAGCATGTCTCTTTGTTGGACCAGCCTCATCCTGATCTTGATCATCCTCAGAATTGGTCATGTCCTGATCGTCATCAGGATCCACACCTAGATCATGTGGTGGATCTAACATCTCCTCGCCATCAAAAGAGCCAATGTCTGCAAAATATATAAAAGTACACAACAATAATTAGAAACTTTCATTACACAATTTAATAAAAACAAGTTAAAGAACATGTTATAATAAATATAAATAAAATAGTAATATTACCTCTATCACCTAGCGGCTCATCATCTGTGAAGAAGATGTTGTGACACCCTCGCCAATGTAATCCAGCATAAGGACATGGGACCATAATGAAGGGATGCAGCCCGTCAACACTGGCTAGTAAGTCCAGTGCATCATGTGATATCCTGGCTGGAAACATAGTGTCTCCCCCCTTGGGCATCATCTGCCCCCACATGTGCATCTGGGCCTTGAACATCGGCCTACAAGGTTGTCAAACAAAACTAGGTCTCGTCTCTGGAAACCTCTCAAAAAATAAACAAAACATCTCTAAAGAAAAAGGGAAGTTGACCCTCCCTTGTGCATGAGCACGACATTTATCTAAGGCCATACAAAACTGCCACAAAAAAATGGCAGACCACTTGACAAGTCGTGGCTATTGTACTAAAGAATCAATATAATATAAAAGTAAGAAACTAATTCATTTCCCATCACTGGTGTTGTGCAAAATGGTCGAAATGATAAGTGAGAGGCACTGCACGTCCTGTCTACCAAATGCACCTATATGTAACTAACCTCTAGGTACCTGAAACTCTGAAGGAGAGAGTACATGTGCTCCAATGTATCTCTGGGAGTAAACTAACTGAATCCCTGCTACACAACTAGCTGGCACATCTGGGAACGAGGGGAAAACCACCCCTCTCCTCAATAGTCCTGTAATAAAATAAATATCCTCCTCAGTGGGCATGTACCACTGGTTAGGACCAACCTGGAAAGGCCGTTGATGGAAATTTCACCTGCGGATAAGGTATCTCAAAAACACACTATGGGCCTTTAGGGAAGTAGCCTCCTCATAGAACTTGAGGAGGCCTACCTGCCTAAGGATCCCCTGGGCATCTGCTGTAATAGGGTGAGGGTATGCATCTCTCTCCCTCTCTCGGGCCTCCCATTGGTGAATCATGTCATATTGTTCCACCTATTGTTGCTGCTATTCCTCCTCTTCTCTCTGAATCATTGACATATTAAATAATTTTTTTTATTAAAACACACATGTATTTAGGAATATACATATGTGTTTTTTTTTTTGAAAAAAAACAGACCAGTCAGTATGCCAAAAAAATAGTCACACACCGGTTCCAGTGCAAATTAAGTTTGTAGCACACTGGTGGCGGTGCCCCTAATGAAATACAATGCACTGGCCTTAGTGCAACTGTCTTTTTTCAAGCACCGTTGAATATATCTAAGGTTAGAATAATGGTGTGTTGACTGAAATATACACCCTGGAGCGTATAGTCATGTCAGCACATCGACTTCATGACAATTACATAGTTGACGGTGTGGTCATTTACCTGGCCGCACCGTTGACCCTCTCAGAATTCCGAATGTAGTGTGCTGGCATACATCGGGGCAAATAATTCTGTTAACACACAACACTGCAATTCCCATGGTCAACGGTGCACCTGGCTAAATGAGCGCACCACATTTTATTTTATTTTTAATTTAAAATTATGCGAGGTGCCTTTCGGTACTGCCCTGGAAAATGGTGCAGATACCATTAGCACTGATGGGGTGCAACCTGTAAATTTTACAGGTAGCACTGCTACCCGGTGCGAGCTAAATGTCTTAGGCATAGTGCGCGACAATTTTTTTTCATTTTTAATGGTTATTTTAAGGTTATTTCAAATTCTAATATACTAAAAGGCTTAATTATGGAAAAACTAGAAAAATACCTGTAAATTTCACCGTCGATGAGGCATATTGGCTATAAAATTTGCAAAAGAAAATTTTCCCACCAGTTTTCAAAATGCAAGTTGGAGATTGGTGGCCAATGTAGAGCAGTAGTCCGTGAAATGGGTGCAATGAGAGCACCAATGTCAAGGTGGCTCAGACAAGGGGAAATGGAAATGGTGCTTGAGAGCTCTGGAGCATTGAGGAAAGTGAAAAATGCAGTTTTTTGGCTGTAATTTTTTTATTATTTAACCCTGTTTCGGTGCATGGGGTTTTATAGGTGCAATGGTATGCTTACTTACAACCACACCGGGTGGTGTCAGATTTGGCGCATTGTTTATTATGCATCGGGGCAGTTCCCTAACACTGCAACAGGATGTTTCAGTTTTGGCACGATGTTTTGATGATGCACTGGGGTGTACTATTCGTAAAGCACCAGTGCAAAATAGTCGTAAAGCACTAGTTTTTTGGCCTTAATTTTTTTTTATTTGACACTATTCTGGTGTGTGATTTTTATAAGCACACCCGTGCTCTTGGATAAGAATGCACCGACACATTTCTATTTTGGCGTGGTGTTTTATGATGCATCGACGTGGAAAAGTAGTGAAGCACTGGTGTGTTACCGTAATAGGACACCTCAGGTAGGTGTGTACATTGTGCATATTGTCTGGTGTGCCAATGTTTTGTGCACACCGGTGCGTTCTATGGTAGAGTGCATCAGTAATTGAGAGCTCAGGAGAATTGGGAAAATAAAAAATCCAAGTTTTATGTCAGTATTATTTTTTTATTTAACCCTTTATGGTGCATGTGGTTTATAGATTCATCGGTTCTATTTCTTATGAACGCACTAGTCGGTTTGTGTTTTGGCGCATTGTTTTCTGATGCACCGATGCAGTTTCTTTCTACCACACCGGGTGGTTTTGGTTTTGGCATGGTGTTTTATAATGCACTAACGTGGAAGTGTTGTAACACACTGGTGCTATAGAATAATATGATGCACTGGGTGGGTTTGGATGGAGTGCACAATGTCCGGTGTGCCAATGTTTTTGTGCACACCAGTGCTTTCGTGATTCCAGAGCACTAGGGCGATGTTTAATGATAAATGCACCGAGCGGAAAACTTCCACAAAACCCTCCGCCCACCAACCTCCTGTAGTAACCTCCATTAGAAACGGATGTATGGGGTATTTTTCTATGGGGTTCCTCAAAAGCATCCACTAGAGGGTCTTTTCTTTGTAGTGAAAGGAGAATCACAGCACAAAGTTGATAGCTAAGAAGTGGAAGAATAAATACATCTTTACCAAAGTATATGAAATTTTCTTTGTAACCTTTGTGCACGAGCTTCAGGAGTGGTTGGAAAGGCTCATGGAATTTTAGATGTGTTGGAAGGATGATCAAGTAACACAGTGGACACTAGAATTGATTCAATAATTGGAGAGGGCTGACAATACAATCACTCGTACAGTAGATCACTGGCTATATAGTGTGCTGGGAGGATTTGTGACAAAATTCACTATCGATCAGTTCGTATCCTATTATGAGGTAGAGCATAGGTTCTTCAAAGGTTTCTAGGGTAAGTTCTTGAAAGCACCGCCATTGTTAATCAAAATATTATTGTGTGAAAAGGGCGTTCTATGCAGCCACATCGAGTGAATGACCTCTGATCTGAGCGAGAGTACAACACGAAGTGGTAATTACTACCGAATGAATCAAGAAGGAGAAATATCTATCTACAATCCATTGAGAGAACTAGCTACGCACGAAATAAATATTCCTCCAGCTACACCATCATCAAGTTAGCATAAGGGTAAGAGCTCACCCACACCACTGCCATCACCAGAAGAAGATATGGCCAGAAGCTACCTACCTTCAAGCATGTAGGGGATGAAGATATGGACCAATTTTGGTTTGTAGTAGAATCAGTATGGACTGAGCAGAATGTGGCTACCGACACTATCAAGAGAGCAGAGATATCACTTGCCTTTGAAGGAATGTAATGTTCCCAATTAGTCACTGCTACTTGGAACATTATAATTGCTCCATTTTTGAAATAAGAAGTAGGAAACATAATAAAATCTATCGTAATGTGAAAAGGGATTGAGTTAGGAGGATAAAATAGAGCCTCTTTAGTGTGAAGAGGAACAAAATAAAGGAGCTAGCTATAGTTTACCAAGTCAACACCGCTGTCACAAAGGGAGGGAAAGCTACTAGGGCAGCGCAATTTTGAAGGCGGAAGCTTCTCAAGGAAGCTACATCACCAATGAGTGGGGCCCAGGATGGGGAAGCTCACCAAGGATAAAAAGGAAGGGATAGAAGCAAAGGGATTCATCCATTCATTCATCTTATTTTAGTCTTATGATTTATTGCAAGCTTCAGTTGTTTAGCCGGAGTTGCAACACTGTTTAGTGCAAAGGGTTCTCATGTAGGAATTCCATCTTTATCATTGATATAGATGATTGGGAGATCTAAGGAGGAGGTCTTGAGTTCAATTCTCATTATCTATCTTAAGGAGAGCCATCCTATAACCTTGACAACACAGTCACTTCCAGTGAATGCATTATTTTTGCAGCAACTACAGTAGCTGGGGCTGCATCTATCCCATTTTGCTTATTTCAGAAGAGGAGGAGGTTATTTCCACTCCCGAAGATCTATTGAGAGAGGCATTAGGCCAATTATTGTATTGTGTGTCCCTTTTAGATCATATCAGATATTTATCAATACAGAGTTGTTGGGTACAAAGTTATTCTCTACAGTGTTGTATCTTGTGTTGCTATTTTGTTGAAAACCCTTACCGGAGGGTTCCAATGTGTTTGTAAAAGAGGTCAATCCTCTCATTTCTGATTATATAATGAATGAAAGATTTAGATATATGTTATTCCATCCATTTCTGTAGTTTTCATAACAAAAATAATGCTGTTGTTGCCTTCGACATTTCTGTTTTATGAAGTACTGGGTTTGTGGTGCTTTCTTACATATTTGAGTTGGGGAGATCTTTTTAGTGTAGCTAGAGTTATTTGTTTCTGATGCAATTCTAGATTTAAGCTAAATACATCATATTTGAGAGGATCCAAGCCCCATTCTATGTTATTTTTGCACTGTTTTCCTTATACAACGTCCTCATTGGAGATATTGTTGAAATTTCTTAAAGGGAACATTATAGTTGTATCGAAGCTCTGCTCTTGGTGCAACTTGTGGGGGGGGGGGGGGGGGGAGATTTATCTTTGGTATGGAGAAGGAAGACATCTCAAGACTTGTACTTCAAACCTTGTAGAACATTGCAAGGGATCTCAAGGAGATGAGGCATGAAGTGGAATATTTAGGGTTTTTCCATAAGGCAAGCACTAGCACTACAAATGGCATGGGGCATTCAACTGCATCACAACTCTCCACCATGCCTTAATTTCTAACCAAAGGAGATAAGGAGGGCTCTCTAGGGGAGTATTTTGAATAATATGAACTCCATTCCCAAAGGTTCAAGGAGCACTTGAGCTTTTAGGGGTTTTGTCGGATCAAGGATGGAAGGAGGAGTGATCCTCATCAAAAGGAGGATAACTTGATGTAGAGATCAGCCTTACAGTGCAGTATGGTAGGGTTCCTCTTTCCCAAATTCGATGGGAAACCTATGTGCACAGCAAAAGTATGGGTGGAGAAGCTAGACACAGACTTCCAACTCAACAAGGTTTCTGAGATAGAAGCCATCAAGATAGCTGCGTTGCACCTAGAAGGGGAAGATCAAGATTGGTGGTTTCATGGACTGACCAAACTTTGGGCATCATCATATCACTTCATACTCAGCTTTCACCAAGAAGCTAGTGGAGAGGTTTGATCCAAGGGATCCGGAAGCCCACTTTGCCAAGATAACGAAGCTCAAGTAGGAGGGAGATCTTGAAGATTACATTGCTGAGTATTTGCAACTTTCAGTGATGGTATCCAACCTCACTATGAGCAGAAAGGTATGCATGTTTGTGAATGGGATGGCTGAACCATTACAAGGGTTGGTAAATTCTACCAAACCAACGACACTCATTGAAGCTGTGGAGAAAGCTAGAGATCTACAACACATCTTGCTCCGGGGCAAGAAACTTTTTGCAACAAAGGACCCACTCAAGGCCAAGGGAGACAATCCCTACTCAGGATTTGGAGGGGAAATGTGTTACAGGGGGAACACATAATATTAAGACCTTATCCAAGAAGGATGCCAGCGCTGTACAATCCATAGAAGAATTTTCTCCAAGAGGAAGAGTTGTTGCAGTGTTAAGAGGAGTCCCAAAGTACCTGACCTTGAGGGTGAGAGGCACCATCATGGGGCAAAGAGTTTCTGTATTGATAGATAGTGGAGCCACTCATAATTTTATTGATGCACAACTAGTACACGAGAGAGGAATTCCCATGGAGGAGTTTGAGGGATTTTCAGTTTTGGTCCCAGGAGCCATGACTCTGCAATGTGCCAAGTATGTTCCAACACTAACCATTACTATGGGTACTTATACATTGAAAGACCACTTCTTTGTGGTAGATATTCCAGACATAAATTTCATATTGGGAGTCCAATGGTTAGTCACTCTTGGGAGAGTTACCACTAACTGGAGAACCTTGGAGATGGAATGGAATGGAGGGGAGGATGGTCAGTAGAAAAGGATCAAGGGTATGAACACATATCCCCCTCAGGTTGTTTCAGCACATAGGATGGAGGTAGATCTGCATAGAGGAGATTTTGAATGGGTAGTGGAGCTACATGTATCTGAGGTGAAGGGTAAGGACTCACTGGTGCATCCAGATGTTCAATCTCTTTTGGGCCTATATTCTACAGTATTTGGTGATATGCCACCAGGGAGACCTCCTGATTGAGGGTTTGAACACACCATTGAGTTGGAACAAGGGGTCCAAGTGGTGATCACCACTTCTTATAGGCATCCCAAGGCTTATAGGGATGAGATTGAAAGAGCTATCTAATAGCTGCTAGCACTAGGACACATCCGGCCTAGTACTAGTCCTTTTGCTACCATGGTGGTTTTGGTAAAGAAGAAAGATGGCACATTGAGAATGTGCATTGATTATAAGGCCCTGAACAAGAAGACTATGAAGAACAGGTACCCTATACCCAGGATCGATGAACTCATGGATGAGTTAAGGGGATCCAAATACTTCTCCAAGATTGATTTGAGGTTCGGGTACCATCAAATGAAGGTGAGGGAGCAAGATATGCCCAAGACAGTGTTGAGGTGTCACTATGGGCATTTTGAGTTTTTGGTAATGCCCTTTGGATTGATGAATGCTCCAACAACTTTCCAATCCTGCATGAACCACATCTTCCAGGGTCATTTGAGAAAGTTTTTATTAGTCTTCTTTGATGATATTCTTATTTATGGCTGCATTCGGGAGGAACACTTGCAACATATTGAGACAGTCTTACATATCCTCAAGGAGTAGCAATTCTATGCCAAGCTCTCCAAATGTGAATTTGGCCTCACAGATATGTTTTATTTGGGGCATATCATAGGACTGGATGGAGTGAGGGTACATGAGGAGAAGATCTAGGCTATCAGAGATTGGCCTGAACCTAGGAATGTTACAGAACTCAGAGAGTTTGTGGGCATATGCACTTATTACCGGAAGTTTGTGAAAGGTATTTCATAATTAGCAACACCACTCATAGACTTGAAAAAGAAGGGAGCTTTCCATTGATCACCTACAACGCAGAGGGCTTTTGATAAGCTTAAAGAGGTAATGAGTAGTTGTCCTATTTTGGTTTTACCTGAATTTTCTCAACCTTTTGTGCTATAATGTGATGCATCAGGTGAAGGTATTTGGGTGGTCTTGATGCAAGGAGGGCGTCCTATAGCTTTTGAGAGAAGGAAGTTGCTCCCTCATGAGAAGTTATACCCCATATATGATAAAGAAATGTTGGATATCATGCATGCATTAGCCAAATTCCAACTGTACTTGGTGGGAAATAAGTTCAAGGTGAAGACTGATCACAATAGTCTTAGATTCTTCCTTGAACAGAGACAACTTCAGGAGAGACAACAGAAGTGGGTGAGAAAAATCCAAGCTTATGACTTTGACATAGAATATGTCAAGGGGAAGAGCAATATAGTAGTTGATGCACTATCTAGGAGGCCTACAACGATGTCCTTGAGGGGCATGGACGCAGAATGGAAAGCTCAAATCTTAGTTGAGTACTCCAAAGATGACTTTGCATGTGAGATACTTGATGGGATGGTATCGGATGAAAGGTTTAGAGTAACGGATGAGGTTATCTATTGAAAGGATCGAATCTACTTGGCTAAGAATTCTAAGCTCAATGAGAAGATCTTATTGGCCTCACATGATTCACCACTTGCCGGGCATCAAGGTTTCACAAAGACTTATAGATCTATTAGAGAGATATTCTCATGTACAGGACTCAAGGAGGATGTGCTCTGGCATGTCCGGGAATGCACCATTTGCTAATAGAATAAAGGAGACCACACTTACCCTGCTGGATTGTTGCAGCCACTACCTATTCCGGATGGGAAGTGGGAAAGTATGTCTATGGATTTTTTTAGCTAGCTATAAAATTTGTTATATCAAATGCTGGCTAGATCATTTTTGGAGCCTTCAAGAAACAAGTTTTATTGCTAAAAAATGTTATCTCTTGAAGACTCTTGAAGGCCTCATGCCTCTGTCCAAATCTTCCCTACTGTGCCTATTTTACACTCTGTAATTTTGCTGATTTCATGAGAAAAGACTGCTGCAAAATCCCTTTTTTCCCTCTCCTCCATTAAGAAAACTAATCTTCATTCTGCTCCCCTTTTCCTCCATAAAATCATCTATTTTCATGATTCCCCTTCTTCCATTCATAAAAATCATTTTTTACATAGTTTAAAACTCATTTTTAAACTATTTCGAAACCCCCAAAATACACCTAAACATCTTGAAAATGTCCTAAAAAACAAGTATTTTGACTATGGGTTTAAGCCCCTTTGGGCTAAATCCAAACCATTTCCCCTCCATATGCCCTGGTGCTGGAACCAGGCGCTAGACCCATTGTGTGCTTATCACATTGGAGTTTTCCTTCTGGAGCATTTTTAATGTTTTTCCCCCCACCTCCGATTGCGATGGCCCGATCGCGCAATCCAACGACCATGCTCCTCCCCACACCCTCTGAAGCAGTAAAACCAAATATCATAGGATTTTATAATGTAGTTTTGTATTGTGTAGGTGTTTGAATGATTTTACGTCATATTAAAGAGTCTGAGGTTTGAACCTGGAGTTCAATGGACCAAACTAAATAGGAAGCAGAGTGTTAATCCCGGTTCAGCCTACGGTCATTTACTGTTCAAAAGCAGGAAGCAGTTTTGATCGCACCACTTTTGGTACGGAAAGGAAACCACTCAATGGCAAGCGATCCTGTAAAAAGCTGCCACATCGACGGAACAATACCGCCTCATCGCTCCTTCATCACACATTAAATATCGACTGTGGGCTCAGTGCGATATTGACGTATGCCATATGATCTGAGGCCGGCTCATTGGACAATGATCACACTCAAAAGAAGCTCGAGGGATAAACTAAGGTATGGCGTGACCCATGGCCCACAATCAATCGCCTTAGTCCCCATGGCCACGATAACAGTCAGAAGTTCCATAGAACCGGTTGTTAGGTCCCTATATTAATAGTATAGTCCCTTATTGTTGTTAGTGTAACCCCCTTATTGTTATTATTGTACCCTTTTAACCCCCATATTATTATTATTGTGCCCTTAAATTATTATTGTTAGGTAGGCTAGGATTACATTGTGGCCCCACTAGGATTACATTATGGCCCCATGGACTCCTATATATAGAAAGGAGGTTTTGTAAATTGTATCATCCAAGAATTTTTCATTTATTTAATGTATTGGAGGTTTCCCCCTCGAAGTGACTTATTTCTAAGGCGTTGATATCTCTTTTCTTCTATTTTTGGAGCTGGTTGCACAACATTTGGTATAAACAGGTCATCGTGGAATTTTCGCTATAAATTTTTTTCTACGAAGTTTCAGAAGATGAAATTTTTAGGGTACGAATCTGAAATCCTAAGGAAGAGTGTCTAAAAATTTAAGATCTTGGTTCGCAATATTTTCGGAGATATGATCTGTGGAAGTTAGGTCTTTTTTCAGGCTCCTAAACAGGTCATCGTGGAATTTGCACTATAAATTTTTTTCTACGAAGGTTCAAAATCTGAAATGTTTAGGGTACGAAGCTGAAATCCTAAGGAAACTCGGAAAAAAATTTCAGATCTTGGTTCACAACATTTTCAGAGATATGATCTGTGGAATGTAGTGCTTTTTCAGGCTCCCAAATTTCATCTCAAAGAGGTGATCGTGGGAAAAGATTCAGAAATCTCTCTCTGAGCATCGGATTGGAGTTTCGTAAAAATTGGTCACAAGTACACGGACTGTATTTTCTTGGCTATCAATTTCAGAGTCGAAGGATGAAACCGTAACATGTGGCAAGTTGTAAAAGTTCACTCTACTGAACCAGTCCATAGTTAGGTCATTGTGGGATATTGGACACAAATTTGTCTTGGAGAATCCAAATTAGGTTAGACCTGTGGCATTTGAAAGAGAAATTAGAGGGATATATTGCTACTAAAATTCAAATATTGAAGTTCTGCAATCATAGATATAATCCAATTTCAATATCGAGCTCCTCAAAAGCAAGAAAAAGGTGTGTATTTTTTTTTCCGAATTGCGTAAGTCTTGTTTGAAGAATCAATTTGAATTGATTCCAAGGGCATATTGTAGAATAGATATCAGTATTGGGTTCTAAAATATGCCCCATAAAAATAAATCAACACCCATTAAGCCTTCAGAAGGCTCTACTATGACTGATGAAGATGAAGAATTGCAACATGATCTATCTAGATTACAAGAGCAAGTGCACCAAATTTCGCTCTCGCAAAGAGCTACAAAAAATGAAATGGAAGTTTTGAAGAAAGGCATGGAAGTTAAGATGGATGGCATGGAAGCTGGCATGGAAGCTAAGATTGAAACCATGAAGAATGATCTAAAAGCAGACAGGGAAGTTTCGACAAAGTTGATATAAGAAATGTTTCATAATGGTGAAAAGATAGTAGAAGAAACTCATGATGAGAACAAAATAAATGTTAATCCTGATTTCAAAAACTCTAATGTTGGCGGGAAGAACCACCATATTCCAAAAATGGAGATGAGGAACTTTTATGGAAAGGATCTTGTAACATGGATACTACATATGGTGCAATATTTTGATCTCCATAATGTGCAAAACACACAAAAGGTACGCATTGCAACTTTACATTTAGAAAAAAATACATTTGTATGGTATCGATGGCTTTGCTTCCGTAAAAAAATTGTCACTTGGTCAATTTTTATGGAGGAAATGATAACACATTATGAGGATACAAAGAGCAACACCTTCTTTAGCCAATCGATAAATCTCAAACAAAAGGGCTTAGTGTGGAAGCACATTGAGGACTTCCAAAAATTGAATATAAGGGTAACTGATATTCCAGAGGAACACAGGATTGATCTCTTCATAAGCACTTTAAAGGATAGCATCCAACATGAATTTTGCGTTTTGGAACCTGATTCATTGGAGAAGGCATTCAGGTTGGCAAGAAAAATTGAATGTAATATTATGGCGACAAGGAAGCCTACCACTCACTTCTATAAAGAAGGAAGTGTTGCTACACCTATATTTCCACAACCTACAAGGTTGACATTGTTGGGGTTCCTATTTTTTAGTAGATTTGGCAATACCAAAAGATAAGACAACATCAAACCACTTTGGGATCCTAGGATCTAGCCCTCCTGGATCCGGAGAGGGATCTCTCCATAAAAACAAGGAAAGATATATCTTTGAAAGCTAAAAATGAGACATTAGGCTAGCTATGAAGCACAAGGGGTTTTGAATGATTTGGTTGGTTGGTTTCTAGGTTGGGTCATGAGATCATAAACTAAGAAGGTAATGGAAGGAAAGGGACAAAGAAACAGGATTTTTCAGCAAAAGATAATAGGTCAAGAAAGTGCCATCCATTGGGCTATGGAGTCATGAAAGGTGATTACATGCAAACAACTAGCCAAGGCTTTCAAAGGGCAAGTCATCTACACTAAAGGATATTTTAGATAGATGATGGAATGGAACATTAAGGAAAGAAGGTGAAAGGAGGAAGGATACCCAATTTCTATCTATAGATCAGGTCAGAGGTCATTTAACTCTAGACCTGCTTGGACATACTCTAAGGCAGCTTTCAAAGAAGCGACAAAGGGGCAGCTTATAGATCAAACCAGAGGTCATTTAACTCCAGGTCAGCTTTAGCATGCTCCAAGGGAAAAACAGAAATACGTTTAAACAGAGCCGGGGTCTGTAGATCAGAGAAGGACTTTGAACCTTCAATGCTTTGACACCAGCAAGGGATCTTAGAAAGGTCAGTTGGTCGCACAAGGATCCTAGTGAACAGGGCTAACTCTAATTCCCAGTGTTCCCAAATCTTCCAGCTTAAACCCAACAAGAACAACTAAGCAGCAGGAAACATTAAAGGCAAGGAGAGAAGAAACATAGGGTACCATGCGAGGGTAAATCCTATGCTATATTCTGATGCCTACCTGAAGAAGATGAAACAGTATGAAAATGTAATAAACAATGTTAGAAAAACATCACCAATAGTAGTAGACCAGGATCCTGTGAAATTTTCTTGATTAATGATGCAAAACCAGTCACATACACTGAGCTCAATGGCTGTTATAGTCCAGACTTTCTCCTCCCAGCCTATTACATAACAACTACTTTGGTACTCCCTCCCAAGATTGTTCTAACAGTCGAAATGAATCCGTCTAATAGCAAAAGCAACAGTCAAACAACAACCTTTACAATATGTTCACAGGAATTCTTATAGGAGAAGAGAATAACAATGGTAGGTGATATTCATTAAATGGATATCATTAAGACAGAGGAGAGGTAGGTCGAAAGCCCATTCTACAAAATGGATCTTCATTAACTATGTGTACTATGGAGCATGGTCCAGAAGTCTGTTAATAACTTCAAGTATGTTCTTCTGAAGAAATCCGACTGATGGTACTTTGTGGTAGCTTTTTGAAATAAGTGACACGGTGAAAAAGGTCTGCAGGTCTCTCCATACCTCATAACTGTGGTCCTGAAAGTAATAGAAACTTTTGTCAGTGTACTTAGCTTCTTGAGGGCTCGAGGGGGCATGGAGAACGTTGAAAGGTAGTATTTCTGGAGAAAAATGCTCTACTGATATAGAACACAGATATAGCTTTGTTTCATGTGCTTCTTTAATCTTCAACTGCGCCTTAATTCCTTGAATGAGGATTAGAGCATTTGACCTCGGAATTTCGGGCTCTAACACCTTGATCTCTGCTGCTGATACATTTTATTACTGTAATGGCATCTCTGTGCTTTGAATCGCATTGACTGCGATTATGACAGGCAGAGCGAAATACCAGTCTAGTGAAAAACCCCGCACAATGAAAATAAATCAATTACAACATCCAGGGTGGTGGTGGGAGAATGCTTCAGAGGCCAGAGGAATGGTGGAAATGGTGGAGGCGAATGGAAAAACTGCAGTAGAATGGTGAAAATATGAAAATAATGAAGAAATGGTGGAGGCTTAGATAGGTGGAGGTGCAGTGGAGAAAGAGCATGCTGACCGTTCGATCCTGCATGGGGGTGATGATCGATGGTGGAAAATGCATGATGAAGGGTTTTGGAAATCGGGCGAAAAACTGATGTAATGAGAAAATTCCATGAAGGGAGGTGACGTGGAGCTCTGCTGGTGGGACCGGTCAAAGATGGGGGCGATCAAATTGGACCATCTGATCTCAGGAGGAGATCGACAGTGGAGAATGTAGCAGAGGGTGACGGATGGTGGGCCAGGGGTACAATTTCCTTGGGTTAATTTCCATGCATCTTCGGGGTGCGATGACCATTGGATGGGCGATGGTATATCAGACGGTGCACGGCGATATCGCTCTGTATCCTCAGTCGAACGATAACGTGCGATGGGGGGGGCGGTTTTGAAATAGTGACCGAGCCACGTCTCAGGCGGTGAGTGGAATTGCTTGGAAAATAAAATTACCGCCCATCCTCCAAATGCGGTGCGATGGATACCACCAGTTTTTGAATAGTGCGCGGGTGCGAGGACCACCGGGCAGGTGAGTGCAGACCATTGATCGACGGGTTAAATGAACGGTAGATGATGCGATCGGGCGGTGAAAGGAGGTGGGTGATGGGCGCTATGGGAAATGAGATGACCGTCCAATCTATATAGATCGACGACTAATAATGCACCTGATATCCATTTATGATAAGTGCCTTCCACCTTGGTGCCTGGTCTTGGTGCTGGGTCATGTGGGGGGAAACGGTTCGGGGGCTAGGGGCCGAAAGGTGCTAAACTTGCTTATCTAAAGGAAATGGTTATTTGGCCCATTTTTAATGAAATCCAAGGCCAGGGAAAGGTAACGATAGAGGCAATAAGGGTTTTTACAGGTTTTGAGAGGGGGAAGAAAGTGACTTAGAATTTTTAAGGGGGGTTTAGGATGATTTGAAAGGTAAGTGGTGAAATGAAGGGAGGGAAAAAGGTGAGGAAAATAGAGGTTTAAGGGGAATGAGGAAAGAGTGAAAAGGGCCTTTTGGGCATTTTTCTTCACAACAGAGAAGCTTTATAACTGGAAACGGCAGAGGGGATTTCATCAAAGGACAAAGGCACAAGGTGGCTTCAAGGATGTTGTGTTTTCAGGGGAAATGCATTCCTTGAAGGCTCAAAAACATTTTAGCCCCCTATTTGCTTGTCAAAAAATTTATAGGGGGCTAACAGACACCACAAAAATTGGAAGAAAAAAGAGCAAAAGGGCTTTGCTATAGCTATGATAGAAAATACACTAAAGGTCATAAGTGTGCTGAGAAGAAATTATTTTACATAGATTGTGAAGAGGAAGAAGAAAATGACCAAGAAGAGGATATACACCAGGAACCAACCATAGAAGGGGAAGAAATGAATCCGACCATATCGTGTAATGCACTGGCAGGAATTACCACTCCTCAAACTCTCAAGATAGAAGGAAATATCAAGAAGAAAAAGGTAATAGTGTTGATTGATTCAGGTAGCACCCATAATTTTACTCATTGTAAGGTAGCCAAGGAATTAAATTGTTTCCTATACCCAGCACCAAAATGTCAAGTGATGGTTGCAAATGGAGGAACTATAAATTTCTCTAGAAAATGCCATAATATCAAGCTAACCATGGGGGAATATGTATTGAATAGTCCAATGCTTTCCATTCCTATGGAAGGTGCTGATGTTGTACTAGGAGTACAATGGTTACAATCTTTGGGGACGGTAGCTTTTAATTTTCAAGAACTTTTCTTGAAATTTTTTTCAGAAGGAAAGGAAGTCGAATTACGGGGTATTGAAGGGAAGCTAGGAAAGATAATAAGCTCTAATGTCATGACAAAACTTCTAAAGAAAGAACAATGAGGCATGGTTGCAAAATTATGCTCACTAGAAGTTCCAACATCAAAATCATCTATTTCTGCACATCTCCAACAAGTCTTGGACAATTATTCCAAGGTGTTTGAAACTCCCAAAGGACTCCCACCTATTCGTGATCATGATCATGCTATTCATTTGATTCCAGGAAGTGTTCCTCCAAACATCCAGCCTTATAGATATCCTTACTTCCAAAAGAGCGAAATTGAACGTATGATTGCAGAAATGTTAGAGGCGGGTATAATTCAACCTAGTCAAAGCTCTTTCTCTGCTCCTGTAGTATTGGTACACAAGAAGGATGGATCATGGCGAATGTGTCCGGATTATAGGGAGCTCAATAAGCTCACCATTAAAGATAAATTTCCCATTCCTGTGATTGATGAATTATTGGATGAATTACAAGGAGCAATTTATTTTACCAAGTTGGATCTTCGTTCAGGATATCATCAAATTAGAATGAAGACTGAAGATATTCCAAAAACAACATTTCGAACTCATGAGGGTCATTATGAATTTTTGGTCATGCCTTTTGGCCTTACCAATGCACCTTTTACATTTCAAGGGTTGATGAATTCCATTTTCAAATCTTTCCTTAGAAAATTTGTGCTAGTATTTTTGGATGATATACTAATCTACAGCAGGTCTTGGAAGGATCATGTTGAACATGTTGACAGGGTGCTCAAACTATTGCAGGAGAAACAATTATATGCCAAAACATCCAAATGTTTCTTTGGAGTACAAGAGGTGGAATATCTGGGTCATATTGTATCTCACGAGGGTGTTAAGGTAGACCCTAACAAAATTAAAGACATTAAGGAATGGAAAGTCCCCACAACCATAAAGCAGTTGCGAGGATTTCTCGGGTTAACAGGGTATTATCGCAAGTTTGTTAAGAATTATGGGAGAATAGCAGCACCTCTAACAACATTATTGAAGAAAGATGCATTTTCATGGACTCCCGAAGCAACTAAGGCCTTTGAACATCTTAAAGAGGCAATGTGCCTAGCACCGGTCTTAGCTACGCCAGACTTCACAAAAACCTTTATTGTGGAATGTAATGCCTCAGGAAATGGAATTGGTGCAGTTTTAATGCAGGAAGGAAGACCCATTGCTTTTGAAAGTCGTCCAATCAAAGGAAAGTATTTACAGAAACCTATTTATGAGAAGGAAATGTTAGCAATACTACATGCACTAAAGAAATGGCGAACTTACCTAATGGGAAGACACTTCAAGGTAAAAACTGATCATGATAGTCTTAAACACTTTTGGAACAAAGACTATCTTCAGAAGAGCAGCAAAAATGGGTCACAAAGATGTTGGGTTATGACTTTGAAATAATGTACAAAAAAGGGAAGCTAAATGTTGTTGCAGATGCACTCTCAAGAAAGAATGAAGAGGTGGAAGCATTGCTTTGTGCCATTTCTATTATCCAACCAGATTGGATAATCGAAGCAAAAGATGAATGGAAGAAGGACAAAGATGTATGGACACTCATTCAAAAGTTGCAGCAAGATCCTAGTACATCTGATACATTTAGTTGGAAAAATGATTCCTTATGGTACAAAGATCGCTTATATCTTTGTAAGAATTCCCAACTAAAACAAAATATTCTTCTGGAATTGCACACTTCTCCTTTAGGAGGACACTTGAGATTTTTAAAAACTTACCAAAGGGTGAAGAAAGAATTTTTTTGGGATGGCCTTAAATATGATATTCAAAAGTTTGTGACGGAATGTTTGGTTTGCCAGCAGAATAAAGTTGAGACAATTAAGACCCCGGGACTTCTACAACCTTTATCCATTCCAAGTCAACGTTGAGAGGAGATTTCAATGGATTTTATCACAGGTTTACCTAAGTCCGAAGGAAAGAGTGTCATCATGGTGGTAGTTGATAGACTTACCAAGTATGCACACTTTTGTGCATTATCTCATCCATTTAAAGCAAGTATAGTTGCTACTACATTTATGGATAGAATTCAAAAGTTACATGGAAGCCCAAGGGTTATTGTGAGCGACAGAGATCCCATTTTTACTGGAAATTTTTGGACGGAGTTATTTTCTTGTTTGGGTACTCAATTAGCTCATAGCTCATCTTATCATCCTCAATCTGATGGTCAAACCGAGATAGTAAATAAATGTTTGGAAGGATATCTTCGTTGTTTTGTATCTGATAAACAAACACAATGGGTCAAGTGGTTACCTCTTGCCGAATGGTGGTATAACACTTCCTTCCATACTGCAGCAAAAATGACCCCATTTATGGCACTTTATGGATATCATCCACCATCCATCACATCATATTTAAGGGAAAATTCGAAGGTTCAAGCAGTGGAAGATCACATCGAGCATCAGCAAGAAGTTCTCCAAATCTTAAAGGATAACCTGAATTTGGCACAAAATCGAATGAAACAACAGGAAGATCAACATCGCAGCGAGAGAAGTTTTGATGTAGGAGATTGGGTATTTTTACGGATACAACCATACAAACAAATGTCCCTCAAGCAAGCTAAGAAGGATAATAAATTATCGCCAAAGTACCATGGTCCTTACAAGGTGTTGCAAAAGATTGGTACTATGGCATACAAGTTGTAGCTTCCTGCTTCTTCGTGAGTGCATCCATTTTTCCATGTTTCATGCTTAAAGAAGGTTATAGGTGAAAATCTTCCAGTTCAAACAGTATTGCCAAAACTTAATGAGGAAGGAAAAATCATATTGGAACCTGAAGCGGTCACAGAAATAAGAACTCGACAACTACAAAATCGATCAATTTCGAATTATCTCATCAAGTGGAAGAACTTACCCACTGAAGATTCTAAATGGGAGGATGAGAATTTTATACAGAAGCACCCAAAGCTACTCAAGTGTTAAGGACAACACATTTTTGACGGAGAGGGGCATGTTAGGTCCCTATATTACTAGTATAGTCCCTTATTGTTGTTAGTGTAACCCCCTTATTGTTATTATTGTACCCTTGTAACCCCCATTTTGTTATTATTATGCCATTAAACTATTATTGTTAGGTCGGCTAGGATTACATTGTGGCCCACTAGGATTACATTATGGCCCCATGGACTCCTATATATAGAAAGGAGGTTTTGCAAATTGTATCATCCAAGAATTGTTCATTTATGTAATGTATTGGAGGTTGCCCCCTCGAAGTGGCTTATTTCTAAGGCATTGATATCTCTTTTCTTCTATTTTTGGAGCTGGTTGCACAACACTAGTGGTCCCAACGCCTAGTCATCACACACGTGGCAGCGACTGATTGGAGTGGGTCTTGTTTGGTTGCTCGCATGGTCGTGAAATCCATACCTAGGGAGCTTTATATGGAAGATTTTATAAAAATTTCGGGTCACAAACACCCTGACGTCAGCAGGGCCCAAAATGGACCCTGGGAGCTTTATATGGCAGATTTTATAAAAATTTCGGGTCACAAACATCCTAACGTCGACAGGACCCAAAATGGACCCGGGGAGCTTTATATGGCGGATTTTATAAAAATTTTAGGTCACAAACACCCTGACGTCAGCAAGTCCCTTTTGTGACCCGAAATGGTTATGCAGCTTGGTTTTATCGAGAGTTTTGAAGTCCGGGTATGTTATTCGATAAAGGGTGATTAAATGGTTTTTTACATTATACTTAAAAAAGGGGCCGAAGGCTGGGTTTCAATTCTCATGCCTTCGATTCATTAAAAGGAAGCCATCCATGGGTTAAATTTCCACGTCTCGTCAATGCTTCAAAGGCATTGATGCCTCATGAGCCCTGCACAACACTGCACACCAACAAAACACAGTAAATCAAACACAAACAAAGAGTATTAGTGTCGAAGACAGAACACACCAGAATGGAAGATTGAAGACAAATTTACGAGGATTACGGCTAAGATTGATTATCAAAAGCCTAATCCTCCAAATTAAAACATAGTTAAAAGAAAAATCGTAAGGGTTTTATCAGACAGGAAAGCCTCTACCACCACATCTAAGGCAAATTGATTCCTCCCAGCTACCGCAAAGTCACCTGTGCCTCAAAGCATGCAAACAGAGGTTGAAGTTATTGATCAAGATCAAAAATTTGCCTCAGCGCAGCTAGAGATTTAATTCTGCAAATGAACTTAATGAAAAAATATCAACAGAGTTACTTTAACATAACACAGAGCCTCAGAAGTCAATAAGAGCTCCCACTGAGCTTAATCTTAAATGAAAAACATTAATACAGTTAGAACACCTGTAAAATTCTTCATCAAGCCCCCCCAAAGGCCGAGAAGCCATTTTGACTGTATTAATTATCTTTGGAGATCTTTTATCAGATCTCACCTCCTCATTCTTCTATAAATATTACTGGAGAAGATGAGAGAGGGGTTGGTTTCAGAACCTTTAAATATACTTGAGCTGGAGACTTCTGATTGTAAATAGTGTTCACTGGCTCTTGGAGCTCTTCTTGTGATAGATAAGTTATTCTGGGAAGTGTAGATGATTGTTAAGTTAGAACATTGGACTTAAAGCTGTAACTGGTTTGGAGCATCAATACAAGTTGATTTATGGGATCCTGGTCTATGTCGACGGTGATGTTATTTCTTATTGTGAATTTTTGTTTTATTTTTGTTTTCACTGTGTTCATCTTTTCTTATAAAGAACAACATGCATAGAGTTAGGACCTACTGTATATCAGTACCCTTCTCTGACTGGAAATCTTTATCTAAATGTTTTCTTCCAATCCGTGTTATTTGGGAATGATTTAATTTAGTTGAAGCAGTAGGAATGCTGGCGTTCCCTTGTCCTTCTGTTTAGCTAATTGTTATTCTTAAATGTTATTTTCAGTATATGTTAAGTAGAGAGAAACTAAGGAAGATATGGTGTGCCCTGGTCCTAGTTTTATCCCCAAAGACTGTCTGAATGTTTCCCTTGGAATGTGTTGAAAGCTGGCTAGTTTGAAAGTACTTACTAGATCTTAGGCCATTCTTTGTTATCTTTGTGTTTGTCTTGAAAGTTACCAAGTAAAGCAGAGCTAGGAGAGGATTTGTGGTGAGCCCGACCTGCTAGTTTCTTCTCCAACAGTTGCCCTCAAGTTTCCCTTTGTTTTAAATTTTTTTTCTATTGAAAGTGCATCAAAAGCAGGCTAGTTTAGAAGTACTTACATAATCTTAGATTACTTTTATGTCTTACTCAAGTGTATGTCAAAAGCAGGCTAGTTTAGAAGTACTTACCTGATCTTGGGCTGCTCTTTGTTCTTCATCTGTTTAAATTCCCCTTCTTATTGTTTCATTTCATTCCATAAATCAAACTTTGAAGATATCCTTAGACATAGATGAGTTGCCCCATGGACCACTCTTGCCCCTTGCTGTTTCAATTAAACCCTATTATGATCCATAGCCCAATAGACTAAAACCTGCAATTATCTATCTTTCTGGCCAAAGCCTGTTCTGATTGCTTGCAACTTCACACCTTTGAAACTCTTTGCATATAGAGCTTTCCACCTCAAATAATAATCATGCTCAACCATCCAAAACAAAAAAAACCCTCGGCCTTCATAACTAGCCTGATATCATTACCCAAGACTTCAAAGACAAATCCATCTTTGCACTTATTGTAGAGATCCCTCTCCGGATTCAGGAGGGCTAGATCCTAGAATCCCAAAGTTGTTGAAATAATTTTGTTTCTATGATTCGACTTTGCCAATATTGCTAATTACAGATTCTTAACAGACTTCATCACTGGCTTACCGACAGTACATGATAAGGACTATATCTTTGTTGTTGTTGATAGACTAACAAAGTACTCTCATTTCTTTGCCATTTCTGCACATTATACTGCTTCATAGGTAGCTAAGCTCTTATTCAGAGATGTATTTAGGCTCCATGGTATTCCTAGGACCATAGTGAGTGGTCGGGACAGTCGCTTCATGGGTGGATTTTGGCAGGAACTTTTCTGGTTAGTGGGGACTGATTTGACTACAAATACCACCTATCACCCCCAAACTGATGGGCAGACCAATATAGTGAACAAGTGGCTAGAAGGCTACTTGAGGAACTATGTGGCAGGGCAGTAGAAAGCTTGGCTGCATTGGCTCCACTTGGGAGATTATTGTTACAACAATACTCACCATATTTCTATTGCCATGACTCCATTTCGAGCCTTATATGGGTATGAGGCACTTTCATTTGCTAATGTTATGTTTGGGGCAAGTAAATCTCCAAGGGCGAGGGATTGGATTCAAGAGAACCAAGACATACTCAGGGCACTCAAAGACAACATTTCCATTGCTCAGAACCAACAGAGGATGTATGCAGACTGTGGTCGGATAGAGAGACAATTTGAGGTAGGAGATCTTGTCTACCTATGTCTTCAGCCTTAAAAACAATCCAAACTCAAGGTGAAGGGAGCTGAAAAGCTCAAACCACATTTCTATGGGCCATACAAGGTGAAAAAATGTATCAGTAAGGTAGCATATGAGCTGGAGCTTCCTAAGGGAAGCAAGATCCATCATATCTTCCATGTCTCTTGCCTCAAGAAGGCCATTGGGAGGAATGTAGTTTCCAACATGGAACTTCCTCCTATTGATGATGATGGCCATTTAATCTTGCAGCCAGAAGAAATCTTAGACACAAGGGAGAGGCAGCTGAGAAACAGAGTCATCAAGGATTATCTGATTCGATGGAGGAATCTACCAGATGAGGATTCCAATTGGGAAGGAGAGAAGATCTTGCAACATCCTTGTTTATTGTTGCTTGTGGGAAAGAAACTTTTAAGCAAGGAGGACTGTAATGTTCCCAATTAGCCACTACAACTTGGAACATTATAATTTCCCCATTTTTGAAATAAGAAGTAGGAAACACAATAAAATGTATCCCAGTGTGAAAAGGGATTGAGGTAGGAGGATAAAATAAAGCCTCTTTAGTGTGAAGAGGAACAAAATCAAGGAGAGAGCTATAGTTGACCAAGTCAACAGTGTTGTCACAAAGAGAGGGAAAGCTATTAGGGCATCACAGTTTTGAAGGAGGAAGCTTCTCAAGGAAGCTACATCACCAATGAGTGGGGCCCGGGATGGGGAAGCTCACCAAGGATAAAAGAAAGGGATATCAGCAAAGGGATTCATCCATTCATTCATCTTTTTTTAGTCTTATGACTGATTGCAAGCTTTAGTTGTTTAGCCGGAGTTGCATCATTGTTTAGTGCAAAGGGTTCTCATGCGGGAATTCCATCTTTATCATTGATATAGCTAATTGGGAGATCTAAGGAGGAGGTCTTGAGTTCAATTCTCATTATCTATCTTAAGGAGAGCCATCTTCTAACCTTGACAGTATAGTCACTTCCAGTGAATGTGTTATTTCTGTAGCTGATGTAGTAGCTGGGGTTGCATCTATAGTAGTTGGGGTTGCATCTATCCCATTTGTGCTTATTTCAGAAGAGGAGGTTATTTCCACTCCTGGAGATCTATTGAGAGAGGCCTTGGGCCAATTCTTGTATTTTTTGTCCCTTTTAGATCATATCAGATATTTCTCAATATAGAGTTTCTGGGTACAACATTATTCTCTACAGTGTTGTATCTTGTGTTGCTATTTTGCCAGAAACCCTTGCTGGAGGGTTCCAATGTGTTTGTAAAAGAGGTCAATCCTCTCATTTCTGATTATATAATGAATGAAATCTTCAGATATATGTTATTCCATCCATTTTTGTAGTTTTCATAACAAAAATAACGTTGTTTCTACCTCCGGCATTTCTGTTTTATGAAGTACTAGGGTTGTGGTGCTTTCTTGCATATTTGAGTTGGGAAGACCTGTTTAGTGTAGCTAGAGCTATTTTTTTATGATGCCATTCTATATTTAAGCTACATACAACATATTTTAGAGGATCCAAGCCCTAGTGTGCGTTATTTTTGCACTGGTTTTCTTACACAATGTCGTCATTGGAGATATTGCTGAAATTCCTAAAAAGGAAAATTACAAGGAAGGGATTTGGACTGGTATATGGGATACGTAGGACAACATGAGGATCCATATATTCAGGAAATTAAGACAACTATAAAAAAAACAATTCTGAAAGCCTAAGTCCTACTCGCAACTGGTGACTGACCTAAAAGACATTACACAAGGACCTGCTGAGTCTGTCTAGGAAGATGATAAACAGTTAAAGAAGGTTATCAGATATGGATGATTTCAATATAATGATATTCAACATAAGGAATTTTTTATTGCTATGCTGCTACCTCACTTGCACGGATCTATGAGTCAGCAGGCGATTGAGACGCAAGAGAAAGCCTTGGAGATTACTATGAAACTAGAGGCTGCACTAAGAGACGACGCCCAGTTTGGAGTGTAGTAGATCCAGGGACAATTGGAGGAAATGCACCTTGAAATACATAATCTTCGAAAAGAACAAGGGAAAGAGGCTAGTCCAGACATATGGTGCATAAGATGCAGGGTGTCCGAGCATACCACGGATTAGTGTCCTCTGCTGACAGATTACATGCAAGCTGGGGGATGTAGCCCATTGTGCCCTAAGGAGGTTGCAGTGCCAAGTGGTCCCACGTTATGGTGTGTTGATTGTTGCATAGCTGCGCTACATGATACCAACCACTGCCCCCATCTTGGTGCGTATGTTCCAGAAATAAAGCAACAATGGTGCCGATTCTGCTCCTCTATGGGGCATAATGAGTGTAATTGTCGAACCTATGACTTAATGATAGATCGAGGAAACCTATACCAGGTTCAAGCTAACCATTCTTCACCACTGTCTCCTTCAAGTAGAGGATGCTCCCTAGCAAGGGACAAGGGAGGGGGAAGGGGTGGAGGCGCAGGTTGGGGAAGAGGAAAATTGATCTGCTACAATTGTGAAGAAATAGGGCACTTTGTGAGGGATTTCCCGAACCCTGCGAGAAATTCTTGCTAATATTGTCGACAATTAGACCATGTGATTGAAGAATATCCAATCCTAATAGAAAAAATGCAGGAAAAACAATAGACACCTACGCAGAATGTGTAGAGGGTTAAGGCAGAACCTTGTGATGAAGGACCAAGCATTAATGTCATAGCGCGCAGTGGCATGGCCATTGGAGGAGCTGAGGAGAAAGCTGTGGTTGGACCTCTTATCTAGAAAGTAGCTGTCAAGTAGGAAAGCTTGGACCTATAGAAGGGGAAAGAAACCTTCATCGTAGCTCGCGAAGACTTTACTAAGGATGAGGCATCTACCTCCAAGGCTCCAACAAACCTAAGAATGGATGATGAGGTTAAACCATTTCTACAGGCATGTATGAAGATGCTACGCAACTAGAGGGCAGTAGAAAATATTCAAGCACTAATAGAAAACTGCATAGAAAGAACTAACCCTCTCATAGAAGTTAAGGATGTGCATAAACTTTACAAGCATAAGAAACGCACTGGTCGGGAAATGTAGCTAACAACGCAGATTGGCGACTATGAAAAGGATCATGTTATTTTAGACTTGGGGTGAGATGCGAATGTACTTCCCAAGAAAAATTGGTAGTGGATGGGGGGACCTAAGCTGTAATGGTCTAGTATATAGCTATGAATGGCTAACCAATAGAATATCATACCATTAGGGAGGCTGTCAAAAATTATGGTAGATATCATAGGAGTTAAGGTACACACCGCATTTGAAGTGATTCAGATTGTGGAAGATGTAGACCCCTATCCTACGCTTCTAGTACTAGAATGGGCTATAGACATGGGAGGCATTATCAGCCTAAAGAAATGGAGCATGGTGTTTTAAAATGAGGGTACGAGGGTGATATTCCCACTAGACCCTACAGAAGGAGAGTGGTATACCGAAATAGTACATGAAGAAAAGGATGTGGATCACATCTATAAATTAACTGCTCAGGACGAGGATTGGATCAATCCTACGGCTAATGGTGTGCTTTGCTGGGAGAAAGACATCGAGTGCTTCTCTAAGTCTGACGGGGAGATAGAAAATTGGCAGAATCGATTACATGATGTATCTACACTATGATATCTTAGAGTCCGAAAGGACTTCCGGTGTATCTCCTCAGAGGTAAGAGAGCTAGCTTAATTTGATGGTTCTGGTAGTATTAGGGAATTTTTGTGAAAATTTGAAGCTGAAGTCCCAAGGGAATGGAGAATGTGGGCCCTTAATCTAGCCATGCACGCAACCCCTGTGAGGTGGTGGGACATGCATAAGGGGACATTCCAAGATTGGGAAGAATGTCGCGAGATGATGGTCCTATGGTTTGAACCCATAGTTCACCTGCACGTAAAGACTTTCCTTGGCCGAGGGGACCCGTGCGAGCACTTGTCCACATGGATGAAGGACTGATGTGAAATAACTATGAAGGAATGTGTCCACCTGTTCATTCATGTCTTGGGGAAAATCGCCACCGCATGGTACTTAGATGTAGAATTACACCAGCCACCCGCCATTGGAAAACCCCGAAGGATGAGTTTGTCAGGACATTACATTTGGTAGGTGGAACGGAGGCACTCGAAGAAGCTCTGCAGGATATAGATGCCTTAGTATTTGATGAGTCAAGCCCTTCTGCAGCACCTATGTGGGAGATGCAGATGCAAGATATTTTCAACCGTAGCAATCTGTCAATGGAGGAATGTGATGAAGACCCGCAAAATATCTCTATCCCGGAGTTGGAGGGAGAGCACGCAGTTGCTGGACCCCCACTACAGACCGTCAATGTCACTAAGCCTCTGAAGCTGCGAGAAGTCAACAATGGGACGGAGGAGCAACCTAAGCAAGCTAAAATAGGGGACTACAGGGATGATGATACTGTTGGAAGAGTCACAGAACTTCTCACTGAATATCGGGACCTATTTCTGACGAAATTTTCCGAACTCAAAGGAATTATAGGGGACGTAGGAGTCATGTGCATCACTTCAAAACCATATGCGCACCCTATGAAGTAGTGCCCTTATTGATAGAACCCCAAGTATAAGCAGAAATTCAGGGAAGAACTAGAAATGACAGCTGCAGGTATCATTAAACCAGTCGAACAGCCAGATTGGGTAAGTCCTATGGCGGTTCAAGAGAAAAAGAATAAGGGAGAGATACAGATCTGTGTTGACTCGCACAAACTGAATCATGCGTGCGTACATGATCCCTTTCCTATGCCATTCTCAGATGAAATTCTTGATAGCATGGGGGGGCAGGAAGCGTACTCATTCACGAATGGGTTCTTGGGTACCATTAGATCAGAATCACACCTGAAGATCACAGAAAAACTATGTTCGCTACTAAATGGGGATCTTTCTAGTACACTGTCATGCCATTTAGGCTCAAGAATTCCCCTGCCATATTTTTGGGGGTGGTGGTCGCCGTATTCAAGGAGTTCATCCACAAGTTTTTGAAGGCATATTTTGATGACTATGT